>VZRF01015241.1:268422-384195 GCA_013396875.1 Vireo altiloquus | reverse complement strand
AGGGGGCAACAAAGGGGGGCGGGGGCACGGCCGGCTCCCCCCGCCAGCCCAGCCCCCGGGGCCCGGGGAACAGATGGGCCCGTGGGCCCTGCCGCAAGCCAAAGCCTCTCCGGCCGGCGGGGCTCTGCGACTCTCCCCAGAGATGGAGGAAGAGGAACGGAATCTCCCCGTGGGGAGAAAAGACGGCGGTCAATCGCCTCATTACCCCTAAGGGCCGAGGGCGGCGGAGTCCCACTGCTCCACTCCCGCAAGGGCACCGTGGGATGCCCACAGGCCNGAGCTGCCTGCCTATCACTCTTTTCCGCACGCCTATTGGTGGTCCGTGTCCGCCGCTTTCCCCGCCCCGCCCTGCCGCGCCAGGCGGGCCGGAATCCCCATCGTTTTTCTGCCGGTGGGGCCGCGCCGCGCGCAGCCGCCGGGCAGCCATTGGCTGCGGCCGCCGCTTGTCTTCCCCAGACCTGCCGGTGATTGGCTGCGCGCTGCCGTGGCTCGCCCCCCTCATTGAGGGACCGTCCGCGGGGTCGGGTCGGGCGCTGCCGCTCCGCCGGAGGGCGAGGCACAGGGCGGGGCTGGCGTCTCTCGGCGGCGGCCTGCGAGGTCGGGAGGAGCCGCCTCAGCCCGGGCGTGTGGGATAGCCGGGTGTAAGCCTCCGGTGTGGCCGGCCTGGCTATGGTGCTGCTGCCCAGGCCGAGCGGGCGGCAACCGGCTGTTCCTCCTGAACTGGCGCGGTTTGTGATTGAAATGGAGAAATTACATTTATCAGATTCTGTAATTAAAGAAAGTATTTTTAGGGAAGTGCCGGATATGTGAGCCACCACGCCGTTGATGTGGGTGAATATACACACAAAACCCTTTCCTGGAGCTTTCGGGCTTGGAGCTCCTCGTCCCCTCTGCCACACAAGATGTGTCAGGTCCTTGCCCTCTGCGTTACCTCCTGTTGCCTTGATTATGTAACCTCCTGCTTTTCCAAAGTTAGGTACCTGTATTCTGCCTAACCTGGTGTGTGCATTTATTACTTTACATATTTGTTAACAACTTCTTGCTCAGTCTTTTCATTCCACGTTCTTTCACTGGACAGGTAGTTATTTGATTAATACAGCTTTAAGTGATCATAACTGTGATGAAACTACAAATCTCCCTAAAAGGGTGTTTTCCAGTTTCAACCAAATATTAACTTACCAGATTGCTTACAGGTAGAGATTGTTTTGCTGCCATACTTGCTGATTGTGTACTGAAAATCATATTAAAAAGAAAAATGTTAAGGAGTATCATAGCAAGACCATGCCACATTGCTGGCATATCTAATAGAGGGTTATTTCTTACTGAGACCCATACCTGAACTTGGCTGCCTTTTACATTATTAACAGTATTTTAGGAGTGCTCAGAAGTAAGATTCAAGCACACCCTAAAGGTCTTGCAAGCTAGTTCAAACTAGATTCGGGTGCAAGTAGGTGGACAAATGATGAGAAGTGGAAGTCATTAACAGTCTGAACCTCTGCCAGTCTGCAAAAATAATTAGTCCTAATTATACCTCATTGAATATCCTTCTTTTATTGTGAAGGACAAACCCACTAAATATGTTTAGTACCCATTAGAATAATTTCAACTACGAAGTATATGATTTCCTAGAGTAACCATACACACAAACCTAAATAGGTCTACTTTCTCCCGAAATTGTTACTCCACTTTTATGGAGGCTGTTGATCACTGGTGAAAAATCCTAGTGTATACAAGCTTCCTCCAACAAAAATCCTTGGACCTCCTTCATTTATGTGAACGGTCTTGAATTTATGTGTAATTTATGTGTATTTAACCATTAAATCTGTAAATTTCTTCCTTGCTTTTGATGACAGTAGGAAAATCCCTACCATATGGTCTTCAAATGGAAACTGTTCAAGTCCATGGTGAATTCCCTGGGTCTGTAAAAAATAAATACACAATTTCCTTCTGATTGTACCCAAAGTTACACAACTTGAGCTCTCAGATCTGATCTGTGAATTGCTCAATATAAGCTCTTAATATTGTAAATGCTGTTGAAATGCTTTATACATATCTCCAAAAGGCTTTTGCTAGCTGAAAGGCTTTAGGGGCAAAGGCCTTGGAGTGTTGGAAGGGTAATTTGTATTTTTGTATAATTTATCTACAGAGGAGTCTCAGGGTTACAGAATTTTAAGGTTTGGAAGAATATAAGACAACACTGGGCTCTGTCTCTTTGTATTGATGCCATTTCTGCATGCCCTGGCATGCAAATTTTAGGCCAAGTAGCTTTTATCTCCTTTTATTTAAACCTACTTCTACTAGTACGGAAGGTGTATTTCAGTAAAAATAAACATCCAATCATTTGCAATACTTAAACTGTTAAAAAAAACCTGTATATCAATCTGATCTAACTAAAAATGATATCAATTTAAATGAGTACCTTACAATGTTAAACTTAAGAACTATTCAGCAGACAGTGAAAATTAGCATGGGAACAGTAACTCAGTAGGCAAAGGATATACAAATATAAGGATAATTATAAACACCCCTCACTAGAGTTTTCATCTGTGCTAACTGCATTCTCGGTTATAGCATTCAAAATATTCTTCAATTTGAAAAAAACAAAAACCAAAGAGATTACCTGCATTAGAAACTCTGTAGATTCTCTGCAGTTTGAACCTCACTGGAAAAAAAAAAGAGACCCAAGAAGGATTCAGTTGCTCAGTGCTTTATTTCACAAAAGAATGAACATCTCAGCAAACGGGTAGTATCATACTTTCCACATATCAGCAGAGCCCAGGCAGCAGCAAAATGTTACTGTTCTCTATGCTTTATTGGGTGTTAGAAGGAAAAAAGTAAATTGAGCATAATGTTCAACTATAAATATTGTCAAATACATCCCTGTTTTCAGTCTGTTTTAATTAAAATAGATCCTATGCTGCCTCCTGTTGGTCACCTACAAACAGAAACATCTAAAATTCATCTCCACATTAGGAACTGCAGTCAGCACATTCTATAGCCTATACCTTACCTACTACCCAATGCTAACCAGAGGAGGTAAACAGTTTTCTTCACAGAGTAATACCATAAATAAATATGACCGAGAAAATCTACTCCATTTTGTGAATATAATGAATTTTTAACAGCAGTAAACTGAATTACTACAAATGTATTTGGAATATAGAAAACAAATTAATTAGTCCTTAAATAATAATCATCAGGTCTGTGCAAACATAATCAATAAAACACCTGAATAATTGACATTTATTATAACAACTAAACCAGTATGATAACATTACTAAAGTGCCATAATGTTTTGATAGCATTCTTTAAGATTATCCAATATAATCATCACTGGATATTAAAATCCCACATACAATATATATTATCTTCATGTATATTATACTGGACATGCTTATAATGCATTTTGTGACATAAAATAGAATACTATTAGAAATGTTTTGGTTACATCATTTAAGTGCAAATAGGAGATTATAATTTTACATGCATTTTGTATGTTTAAACATCACTCTATTTCAGTGAGAACATAGGTAATCATTAATCTAGTTACCAACTATTTTTAGACAAAGGTACTTTTTTCATAAAGCTTTAATTCAAAGAGCTTTGCAAAGTCAGAGAAGATATTAAAAAGCTCACTTTGCATTAATTTTGCGATTTTTTAAAATTGCATAACTGCTGTGTAGACTGAAAAATCAGTTTGATCCAGACCTACAACAGTTACTCACGCAAGTAATTAATATTCTTTTGTGTAGTTCACTGAGTTTTCTTACATCTTTAGCAATTAATCATAGGGTTTGCAACATAGGTCCTTAGTTCTACCATAAAGCCTTGTTTTTAACCATAACTTCCTAACACTTCTTCTGCATTCAATTCTGCTACCAGATTTAACACTTTTTATGTGGAAATGTGGCAAATGACCCTTTCTCCTTCTGTGAGAGCTGTAGTACAGGCTTACCTGCCTAACTGCAGAAAATCAGTACCATTTCACAGTAACTTTTCTGTAAGCAATGTTAGAAAGTAACTGACATTACTACATTATTTCCTGAACACTGAGTAAGACAGCTCAACTCCCTGTGAAATCCATGAATGACTTGTCAAACTGGGAACTGGCATTAGTTCATGCATAAGTGTAGTGTAGAATATTAAAGAAGGATGTCTATTTTCCCAATTCAGCTTCAGTCAGTTTTCACTGTCTATACTGAGGAATTTCTCACATACGTCATTGCTCTGTCTAATGTCAGATGCCAGAGTCTTATAGTAAGTAGCTGGGTGGAAGAGTGCCAAAGAAGTCTGCTGTAGGGAAAAACTTAGGGGAAAGAGCATCACCTAAATGACTCACTCGCTTGCTGTTTATGTGATCCAGCAGTTTGGTCATGACAGCGGCAAATAAAAAAACCCTTGCAATTCTCTAATCTCTTCCAATTTGCATAGCTATTTATACCCATGTACTACAGGCATAATATGTTACTTTTCTCAATGCATAAATTGCATACTCATGTTACTCAGGTATAAAAACAACACAAATACACAAGCAAAGGTGAATTGGGCCTTGTATTCCAATGACGTGACAAGTTGCAATAATTAATGGTTAATGAAGTCTCTATGCTACCCTGAGTAGCTTTATTAAAACTAAAACTACCATTTTCCTATGTGTCTGGTTTTTTCTATTGTTTCAGTAAGCAGGAATAGTATTCTTCCTCTCTCTACTCAATAAATTTGCTTTGTACTAACAAAAAGTAGTTGTGTCCCAATATAAAAATACTTGCATTTCTCTATGGTGATTGTAAAGGTTACCTAGCTATGTTTAGTTAAAATAAGATTTGGAGACTTATAATGAAAAAAAAACCAACATAAATGTGGAAGTTGCCTGAAATACTGTAACAAGCTACTTACTTCTACAGCACTGACACACATATTAATATACAGAAATTATTGAGTGGAAGGGTTCTGCTCTATTAACATGTTCTCCAAATGCACATAATTTTAATTTACATACTTATGAAAATTGCTATGATGAATGCTATCTAAATTTATAAAGGTATCTGATAACAAATTACAGAGTCAATCACAGAATTGGAACTTTCTATTGTTGACTGTTTAAAACAGAAGAATGTTCTAGGCAATATTAAGCATTAAGCATTAATATTCAGCTTAGGTTTTGCAAAAAGTACATGCAGTAGTGATGTGATAATGAATTTACCACAGTTGTCTCAAAGCATATGAAAGATGTCTCTGATGCCTCACTAAACTTTATTCGTGTTTTAAACTGCTTGAAAATATGTGCTTAAATGTTTAGAACCATTATTCTGTCTGGCAGAAGACAACGTTACTGCTTTCACAATACTAATATAGAGCATAAGGGCTCTCAGTGTCTTATGTGGATACCTGGTAAGAAAGGAAATCCTCAGGCTGTGGAAGATTACAAATTAATTTAAGAAACCTAGCTAATTTCAGTGTCCTCCTGTCAGAAAGAGGACTGGCTTTGTAAGCATAAGATCAAATTTACTTCACAGCGTATGGCTAGATTAATATTAGCACTAAAAGTCCATTACAATTTTAACATTATAATAGCTGACTACTTAAAGTTTATCAAGCAATATATTGTGTAGTGTTTACTGTGTAATATTTTAACATTTAAAATTACCATGAAGTTCAGGATAAAGTGTTTTAATTAATTTAAACCACAAGAGATGATTTCTCACCTCAGAAATACTATTTACTATTGACTTTTAATATGGGGGTGTAGTTTTGTAACTTTGTATTTGATGTATGACAAGATACAAACTTTTCCCATAGTTAACCAAAGGAACAGCTACAATTCTTTTTACACCTTGCTGCTATAAGCAGCCTAGCGACTGCTTAGTAGGTAGTACTGAAGACTTCAGAGATGGAAGACTTCTGTTAGAAAACATCCTGAAGTGTTTTTTCTTTAGTCAACAACACAACTGTAGCAAAGATATCACATGAATAATCCGTTCTGTAGAAATCTTACCTACCCTGAAGTATGTTAATTGAAGTTCACCTTGCCACAGTTAATGGGATGGAAACAGAAAAGAAAGTTACTACTAAGGCACAAAGATGGAGAAAAACTGGTAAAACTGAAGAGCTGAAGAAAGATGACAGGAATTATCAGTCTCTTCAAGTTAGATACCTGGTTTTAATACTGTGAAGGTCACTTTGGCTCTTGTCCTTGCTAAGGTCATTCTGATAAGATAAAGCTGACAATGAATTCCTCTTAGAGGTTTATGAACATAGAAAATCTAACACTAACGAAAATTTCTTTTAAACTTCAGTTACATAGGGAAAACAGTATCACAGTCAGTTTTCTCATTTAGCAATTTGTCTATTGGGACAAATGTGAATATTGCAGAAATAATGGCACGTATTACACAACAAATTCCTCATGAATATTCTTTTTTGAAAAGTAATGTTTTGAAAATTATTCTGATAATTACAGAGAAGAGTTGTATATAAAATTAAGTAATACTGTCTGTATAATGACTAGCATGAATGACATTTTAATGGACTCTTCCAAAAGGAATCCTACAGCATATAATTTAAACTGAAAACTTCAACAAATGGGTACATATTTCTCCATCTGGAAACTAATACTTAAAAACTGTTCTAAAACTTGTGCATTTACATAGACTCTTTTGACTCAGGAGTTTCAAAATTCTCCAGAGCAAATTGTCAGTACGGGTGACCAGGGGTCCCTGTATTTATTAAACTGAATGACCTGACAGTAAAACTCAGTTAAGGCTCTTGGCATTGGTGAAACTTCTTCCCACTCAGACCTACTACTGTGGTAGACTTGAACTTCATCTGTGATTTCTTCTGGAGCATAATCACCACCTAGTATATAAATTTTGTCTTCTGTCCCAACTGCCCCTGCATTAAAGCCAGCGCATTCAAAAGATCCTTCCCCTTTCCAAACACAGGTTTCTGGGCAAAAACTGTAGACCTTGTAGGTGGAGAGATCACATATGTACAATGTACAGTTCACTGGAACAGCTTTGATTAGAGTTGCATGGAAAAACTGCCCAAATTCTGCTACAAGCTCAGACCACTGATCAGTCATAGCATTATACTTGAAGAAACAGTCAAGAGATGGATTAAAGGCATCAGTAATCTCTACTTCTGAGCCAAGGACGTAAATTATATTCTGGCATGCACTTGCTTCTGGATAGTAGATACCTCTTGGTAATTGGCTTACAGATTTCCAGTCTTTGGAAAGAGGATTATAGGATTCTACATCCAAAAGACTCCGAGTTTCTTGAGCTCCTCTGGTCTTTCCACCTATTACAAAGAGCTGATTTAAGGTTACAACAGATGTGTGCATTGTCCTTGGTTTTTTCATAGCTGAAACTATGGAGAATTCATTGCTGACTGGACAGTAGCACCAGGTTTGGTCAGTGGCATCATGAAATGGTTCAGCAATATGAAGCCTGACAGTCCTATAACAATTCCCCTTGCATCCTCCAGTTATAAATATTTTTTCTCCATAGCTAGATAAACTTGACCCTGGCAGATCAATCATGTGCGTATGTGGTAGTTCCTTCCATTTATCTGTTTTGATGTTGTAGCAGAATGTATGTCTGTTTTCTCCATCTTCATCAGTTTTATGAACAAATATATATTTTTCTGTTGTTGAAGGACGTGCATCTGGAAACAATCCACTAAAGTTCTGCACACTTTTAACTGCATCATTGATTATTACCAAGCAATTAGCACTCTTAAGTAAGTGTTCTTCAGAAAGCAGGAAGTCCTGCAAAGTCTTTTCAGGTAACTGGTGTAATCTCACTTTTTTAATCAAATTAGGCAGATATTTCTGCCGTGTTTCTAAGTTGTGTTTGGTCCACTGGAGGACAGCTTTCAACACTGATTCTTCCTCAGGGACATTTAGTTCATCAGCCTCAAGGCATTTTTGTAATATCTCAAAATTCATCTCCAAAAAATCACTTGATCTGAGCAGCAATGAAAAGTGGTGTTGTACAAAATCTAGTGCATGATCAAACAAGCGGACAGACCCGTAACTTTCTGATAGAGAAAGCAACTGTAAGCAATTCACAAGATCAATACTTTTTATTAAGAAGTCACTGCAAGCTTTGGAAAGGAGTGAAACCTGAAGAAATGATGACAGTTGGAAGAGCATTTCCACATTATCATTGGTTATCTCTGTTTTTCCTGTGTAAGCATAATCAAGAAAAGCTTTCACTGCCTTGGGTGATAGGTTACTAATAGTAACATTGCCATCATCTCGTTCTTTCATATTAACTTCAAACATGGCTCTGCAAATAAAATACAGAAGAGATACACACAAATTAAAGATTTAGCAAACAGAAGAGAACACTGATGTGGAAGGAGACAATCAGGGGCACGTAATAATGTGGGCTGGTCTAAAATATGGAAGTTCTTATACGAACAATGAATTTACTTGGTATGGTTGGAGAAAAAAATGAATGGTGACAAGAACATATTCAAAGTGATGTCTTAACAAAATGATAGCAGCACCTGTGTTTTGTAAGGATTTTCACAAACAGTGATGAAGTCTGCAGATCTCAATGTGAGAGAAAATGTGAAATTGTTCAGGACAGCATCAGTTTCAACATTTTAGGAAAGAAAGGCTGATTTAAAAAATACATAGTATAAAAGCCCCTAAGTTAAGTCATGCACTGTGGATGAATATATAAAATTAAGTGAAAAAAAAAAAGCCTTCCAAACTGCAGGCTGAGCAAATGGCCAGGCAGATGAAGGGTGTAGTCCTCAGAAATAAAAGTAGGTGAGGGGTAAATGAGGGGAAAAAATACAAGGAAACTTAATTCTTACTTTAGAGTTGACAGAGAGATATATGAGTACAAGCCAATGTCAGAGAAAAAATGAGATTTTGACATATGATTGCATGACACAATGAAACTGTGCAGAAAGTAGACTGTGACTGAATACAAAGATGATCATTGAAATTGTGGCATGAACTATTTATCAGTAGATTTGTGGAAATTTTATTACAACTTTAACTGCTTTATTCTAAGTATGTAACAATATTTAACTATTTCACACAATTTAACAAGGCAAGATAAAATAATTAAAGTTTCTCAAGCAAGTAAGTGCTGGCAACAGAACAGTGCTGCAATATCCCTTGCCCTACTGTCTCAGAGCCTAAGCACCAAGCTGGGAAGCAGTGGCTTCTGAATATGACACAAGATAACAGTGGAGGAAGAGTCAGATAAATCATCAAATGCAAAGGAGATAATCTGGATTATTAATATTATCATCGTTAATTCATATTAAGAAAAGTGTTATATCATAGTTCAGTTATACACTTAGTATCTCTATTGTATGGGATTTTTAAGATGCCATCCTTTTCTGAAGCCAAAGAGGAAAAAAACATCAATAGTGTATAGCACATATTCTTTGGGACATGAACATCTGGTAAAGCAGGAACTTGCCTGACTTCCTGAACAAGAACATAAAATTACAGGAAGACACCTGTGTCCCAAAGACCTCTAAGTGATGACCCTTATAATCCTTTCCTCATTAATGCAAGAGCGATGAAATCTCTAATTAGGGAGTAAAATAGCAACTGAACAATACCAGGATCAGGAGAGCAATGTAGGCAAAGGCTTTGACTCTGGAAGCTAAAAGGATCAAAATGTTGCTGAATCTTGGGTTTACACAATGAAGCCAAAACTAAGAGAAGTCCAAAGGCCTAGGAAGACAAAAGGTGTTTCATTTTGAAATGTATCTAGTGGACTTAGGTACTTTTTATTCCTTGAAGGTAAAAAATGGGCCTTGCATTCCAGGACAACTTATGAATCTGATGGCTGCTATTATCCACCATATCAACCGTTAGGAGCAGGGAGAGATCTCTCCTGGCAGATTTTAATCTGAAGAGTCTGTAGGTAATGAAAAGGACACATGCATTTCCATATGCTTGACTTCAGTTCTAAAAATTACCACTGGAAGCTATTTCATCCTATTATTTCTTTCTACCAATCATCTCGGTGCTGTCAAGCAGCTAAAGACAAACGAAAGTAGTTCTGTGTCAGAGAAAAAAACCAAATCTGCTGCTACAGTGGAGAAAGTGCTCATTTCATCTGCATTTCTTCTTTTTTTCAGTAATTCTTAGAACACATCTACCTATCTTCTGTCATATATGGCAGACTCACTTAGACCATGGGATGTTCCAAGACATTTGAAAATAACACTCACCTATGTATGGGCAAACGAATTGAGGCCATTAACTCATTCCCAGGAGTCCATTTTTTCATTGTTAGAGTCCCAGTTTTGTGTTTAGTAAACTGTATTCAGAAACACTTTCAGTGTGGAACTGCAAGTCTGAACCTTTCTAATAAAATGGTTAGCAAGGTTTCTTTATAAATTAATATTCTGTATGTGAATGATCTGGCTTAAGAACACATAGCTTTAAGCACCAGAAGGAAGATCTATTTCATGCTGAAAGGCTGAAATCTGTAGTTTAGGAAAAGTATGCATAGCTGTTTAAATACCTCTGAAGACAATCTCTACTATACTGACCACTCATCTTGGACAAACAAAAAACAGTTCCATTCCAAAGTTATATACAATTTATCCACAATTGCTCAGTACAAGATATAATTGTAGTCAATCTGTTATGTTTCACAACAGAAATGTGTCAAAGTACATAGACTATCATAATAAAAAGTCAAACAATATCCTTGCAGACCTTCAAGTACTGATAAAGCCACTAGGTAACTCTTAAATACACAACGTGTGCCAGTTCTACTTAACAGCACAACAACACACTTACGATTTGAAACTTCTATTTCAGAGTTTGGATTGCTGTCAGAATCTGATTCATAGAGTCCTCATGACTTTTTGAAAATACAAAGAGCTGTATCTGGCATATCCTTAAAATGATGCTTGAATGCTTTGCTCAAAACTCTGCAGATATATGTAAACTGTGATTTATTTTAACTTTTTTTTTTTTTTAATTCTGTTCCTTCCCTCCCTCCCAGAGAACTCAGAATCTATTTCCTGCATACTTACGTCAAAATTAGGTTTACCTGAAAAAATCACTGCATGCTGCCAGCACACAACGATGACAGGGAATTATTTCATCTTTCACAAGAATTTTAAAATCAAAAAATATATTTTGTTCTCTGAACTTTTGTAGTACTTTTAGAATTTGCTGTCCATGACCTTCAGCCACTAAGGAATTGATTTTATTTTCAGGAACAGAAATTCCATTGCAAATAGGTCTGCTAATGTAATCCCGTTGATTTGCCATGGTTTCTTCAATCTGTTCCTGAAATGGAAAAATAAGTAATTGATTTTACAGTCTTATTATTAAAAAAAAAAAAAAAACAAACAAAATTAATACACCATAAAACAAACAATGAAGTTCCCAGCATTGAATTTAATTTGTAAATCCTATGCATAGTTACAAATTTGTGTTATGATTTTTACACTGAATTTGATACTACTATATATTGTAATATATATATATTGTACTATATATTGTAAAATATATACACACAGTGTATTTTGAAAAGTAAATTATCTGCCATATATCAGAGAACAATTCTACAGATAACACCCACCTGTAGGATTTTTTCAGTAAAGGCCACAGGAAGCACATCAAGCAGTGTGTTTAACTGTCATTTAAGAGAAGGACAAGTCCTAGGCTTACCCTCAAAAACCCCCAAATTCTTACAATTTTATGTAAAATTAAGATGGAAAAAAAACTTAGTTACGTATTTTACATTCCAAAAGGCTCATCACTCTACAGCTTGTAGCAGAAGGGAGACACAGGCTACTAGCCTGCTTCCTAAGTGGATTCCCATGAAGCACTCTGGACTGCAATAACAGAATACAAACAACACCAACAGCCTGGCTGAATCACAGGATTGCTGGGGCTAAAATAAATGACCAAATAGGGTTGTTTAGAGACAATTTGGTGACAGTACAGCTCTGAGTGTTTAGTCAATTGGAACTGATTTTGTCATGTACCTCTTAGTCTTGTTAGGAAGCTTTATGTTTGCCCACTCTGAGTTTCATTTAGTGGCATAAATTAACTGGCTTTAGAACGCATTTAAATTTAAGACCATCTCCCTTTCAGCAGCCAAGTTGTTTTTCTGGTGAAAATCCCTACACTGAAGTATGGTTTTTTCTATGGTAAATTGGCTTGAACTAGTTTTTACAATGAAAATGTTTTAGTCCACTTTGTCAACAAAAAGAAACTTTAAACATGAGTATATTTTATTTACACCTATTTAAAGAGCTATTTATATACTGCAGATGCATCAACTACTCTTACTGCAAATCTGAATCAAGATTGCCTATTTTAAAGCTTAAGGAATCATTCCAATTTTTTTTTTATTCCAGGATTTTGCTTCCACAATTCCAATTAAAATCAGCAACAGATAAGGGCCCACCTGAATTGACAGGGGACAAGAAATTCCAAACAAAACCTGGAAACAAGAAAATACTGGTTTTGGTTTTTAATTTCGTGGAAAGGCTTATCTGATGACACAATACATTCAGAGCAAACTAAACCATCAGGCAGTCTTCTTCATGTGAGATACTTTCACAGCAGACTGATCTATACTTTATCTAGTCAGGTAGCTCCAACCACAAATAGACCTCCATGTCTCCTGGAATAGAAGAGATCCAGTGATCTTGCTGCCAGCACTGGCACCCTTGGAGCAGGCATCTTCTCCTTCCCATGGCCAGACAATCTCAACGTATTCACTCTTTCCATTCTAAGCCTGAGGAACTAGGAAAATACAGAAGAACAAGACCACCATTTATTCTGATAATGTATGGCCTCATAAATCCCAACTTCCATAAATCATAAAACTTTTTCATATGTCAGAATTCTCTAGAATACCCTTTTCTTATGAATTTAAAAGTCTGCTCCTCAAAAGACTGAATCTTCAAAAGCACAGTTGCTTCAATAACATTAGTTTCCCACATTTGAGCGAAACTTTTTTTTAAAAAGTGAATTTCAAAGTTTATTTGGCATCATGTAAAATAACATTTCTTCTAAAAGAAATGTAAACCTTTCTGCAAAGTTCTGGAACTGACAATAGATATTAGACATCTTCTCCTCTTACATGTAATTTCTATAGCAAGCTCCAACCTACAAGGTGCTTTCTGTAGGTAAAATTTCAGTAGTATTTGTATTTGTATGAAGAACATGGATACATCTACTGTAATCAAGTCCAACTATGCTATTTTAGGCAAGACATATGATCACTTTCATACAAGCAATCAATATTTCAGAAAGTTTTCTTTTACCACACTATTACCACAAGAATATTCCAGCACACTGGCATAGAGACTGTAAGCCTCTTAATTACACAATCAATTTATTAATGCTTACATATATTTGTTCTTCTGTTAAAATTGTTATTTGACTTAATTTTCTTTTGTGTATTTATTCACTCTTACAATCATCAACAGTGTTGATATCCTCCCTCAACTTTCATTAGAATGAATAATTGTCAAACTTTCCAAGGTCCACTTATAAGACTGAATTTCTGTTTTTCCTTATTATTTCTTGCAGTTTTCTTGTTACTCTGGTTTAATCCTAAATTTCTTTCACTGATACAAGATTTGTTGTACAACATTATGGTTCAGATCTCATCACCGTCTCACTAGTCCAATTTGCAAATCATCTAGTGCATCCTAATCCTAATCTCTAATAGCAGGATCTCATTATTTTCTTAAAAGCAAAATTCAGCAGTGTATCTTTAATGTTTTGTCCATGATTAACAAATGTAGTAATGAATGCTGTGCAATGACTTAGCGTAAATCACCCTCCTCTCCATTAAAAAAAACATTAAAAAAATTCAATTTCCAGATCTTTTGTAGACAATTCCTGACTTACTTCATAATTTTGCAATTAATGTAAATTTAATTACCACTTTACTGAATCTGTTGATGATTTTAGAGCCCTCTAAACTATCTTAACAATTCAGCTAAAACTTGGCATGTTAAAAAAGGCCAACTAGCATTTATAATTATTCATGCATTCTTCTATAAAGCCATATGAATTAATCAATAGGGTTTTTTATAAATATTTGATCAACTCTGACAAAAGGGTAAGAAACAGAGAGGGTGCAGACATATGATGAAGAGGTCTGCAGCTCAGGAATGCTTGGGGAACACCCCTCCTTTTATTTGCTCCATAAACTCCCACAGGACTCCAATTACAAACCTGGTCTTTATGTGGATTAGCAAGAACCAAGATCCAGTAAATGGTTCACGAGAGTTGGGATCTCTTACTTTTGCTTTTTAAGACACGTCTGTGTGCTGTTCAGCAACCAGCCTTGCTGCATCTCCTGGAACATGACACAAGTACTGCTGTACATGATCCAATCTCTCAGCCCTTGACAAAACCTCCCTGCTCACAAACTGGACATTTACAATCTTACACTGACAAGTGCCCTGTTAGCTATTAGCCTGCTTTCCTAAAAAAAAACAAACAAACCAACAACAAACCTAAAGTTAAAAAGTTAAACATTAGCCCTGGCTTATTTTTCTTGTAAACCACCTCAAACAAGAGGCCAGTTGGCCACTACAGTGAAAATTGATACAAACTTCACACTTATAAAGGTCGACCCCATACAATACATGTGTGTGGGACAAATATGTACCTCTCAGAACTATCTGTTCAGATCTCCAGCTGAGGAGCCAGGCATTCTGCATGCCTGACAATGAAGTGGCAAGCAATGGCCAGTCTGTGTATGGCCAAAGAGCAGCCAGCAGTTGACCAGAAGGCTGGGAATAGTGAGCTAATTTTGCTCATTACGGTGAATGAAATAAGGGACCACCTGGGAGCTCTGAGGGTAAGAGCATTCTTATGATCTGTCACAAAATCCAGTAATAAGGGCCCAGACCTCATCAGTTGTGCTGTTTAAAAGACTCCTCTGTCGTAGAATCATAGACTGGTTTGGGTTGGAAGGACCTTTAGGGATCACCTAGTTACAATGCTTTGCTAGTTTTAACACTGTCCTTTTCCCAAGACAGCAAGGGATGAGCTCATTGACCCAGACGCCAGGTAACCACACTGAGAACTCTGATAAGACCATAGTCAAAATACAAGATATACACACATTCCTCTTAGTATCTAATCTATTGGTAAAAAGCTACAAGAAAGTGTTTAAACGACCTTAATTCTGTGCAAACAGCTGCCAAACCTCACTGAATTTCTAGCAGAATTGTTTTACTTCACCAATGCTAATGCTCCTTTCCCAAGGATATATAGAAGATGTAAAATATTTATGATTGTCTTTTAGTTAGCTAGCACCATCAACAATCCTTCTTAAGTGTTCTTATAATTCTGTACCCAGAAGATGCTGAAATGTGTAATTAATTTTCTTATAGTTTTCCTTTGGAAAGTCCAAATGACCTTTAGACTTTGATTTAATAACCTGAATATATGCTGAATCCTAGATATTACACTAGGAGACAGTAAACACAGCATACTGTTAAAACTCATAAAGGAGACAAAAAACACCCAGGACAGACATTTTCAGAACATCCAGGAATACACTAAAATCATAACCACTGCAATACATCTCCTAGAAATGGTTTTCACATCCATCCCACCAGATCTGAAAAAGCAAAGCAAACAGAACTGTGATCTTTTAGCAGACATGAACTTTTGTTTGTGCAGAGTATGTTGCAGATCCCACCAACGCACTGATCAGAACATACTCAGATAATGTACAAAAGTGTTAACAAACACTTTTGCTGATAAGATTTTGCTAAACCAGCAGTCCAAACAGCCTTAGCTGCTACGACTGATAAATAAAATGATTACAGAAGTTTAAATATGTTGATGAAGTTGAGAATATGTGCAATATTCTTAGTGAATAACCAAGGAAAAGATATCAAACTAGGCAGAGGATGTGTAATAAGAATGAAGCATGAACACCCTGATGAGGGTCCAGAAAGACAGTGGCAAAGACTTACACCAAACTGTCTCATCACTTTATAATAGTGAGATAAAAATATACATTCAAATATGTATGACTTTGAAATAGCCTAGGGAATGCTGCTTAATGAAAGTACTGAGCACACATAAGTATCACACATAGCTCAGTTAGTACTTTGCCAGAAAAGGCCTGTTAGGCTGACAACAAACAGGACCAAATCCTTGTAATGGGACTGAAGCTTGAGACTGTTCCCAGCACAAGGGTGTGGCCATTCAGAAATTCTGAATTACACTGTGTGGGTAGACATTCTCTCCTCTTCTAAGACAGCTGGCAAAACCAATCTAAACCCTGATTCAGTACTTCATTATTTACAAACAATTGTAAAACAATCCATCTGCTTTTATCTGAAAGCCCAATACAGCTGTGCAACAGCACTCACCAATTTAAAAAAATTACATCTTAGTACTTCTTAGCAGGTACCTATGAGAAATAAATTGTTCTTCAATGGAACATTACATTTATCACATGTCCTTCTCCCAGCTTGGACAGTACATCTTACTAGGGAGCAGGTTTTTTAAAAAGGGAAAAAATCTAAGAGCCCACTTTATGTACCTAGGACAAAAGAATTAAGCACAGTGAAGATGAAGAAATTGTATAGATTTCTCTATAGAATTTCAGTTATTTTTTTCATACAAAATTTAACTGTACATTAATATACATTTTGAAACGGTTATGATCAGCATTCTAAGATCTAATATTAAATGTATTATATTATTCTGTCTACTATATACCCATCAAGATGATTTTCTATTTTCATTCCTTGTCCATTCAAAAGGAGAGAAATTAATGACTTGTTAACAAGTTTTAAAGACACCACTTTACACGACATATCTAATTGAACATTCACAAAGATGAGTATGAGCGGAACAGATATCGGTAGGATTTGGAGACACTTCTAATTGCTGACCAAAAAGACAAGAGTGGTTTAAAATGTAATTAAACTATAAATGCTGAGTACAAGTTCTGTACTTTTATATTCCATTAATGTGTTGATTGTCACTGATTGCCTAAGATTAAAAACACTAAGGCAATTCCAAGTTCCTGACTGGAAATTTCAAAGCAACTGAGTCTCAAAGGTTTTTCATAAATAACTGAACTTCAAAGAAAAATAATATTCAGTCAATCATTTTAGGACAAGCAAAAAAAAATGCACAGGACATTTTGAGACATTTAATCCACAAAAATGACATTTATCAATAATAAATGTATTAGTGATAGTAGTCTCAGATTGAAAGGTGACACAGAGACTTTAAACCTTTGTGTTCTTTAGAAGTGATAAAAAAAAATCAACATGGAAATCAGCATGGTACCAGTAGGCAGTAAGGAAATTGCACTAATTCCTGGAAGCGTTCCAAAAGTGGAAGATTCCTACTCTGCAAGCAGTGACCATTAAAAATTCATGTCCCCTGACAAACACATGCACCCATTAAGATAGTGATCACTTAAAAGAAGTAAAACTGTCTGGATTTTATCTTAAAATTAAATTTCTTGAACTCATCAAGTTCCTTTGCAAATTATTTTCTTAGCCAAAAAGATCAAGAACTGTAATTTTAATTTTCAGAAAAAAATAGAATTAAAATGACATACTGTACTTCCAATTCTGGCAAAAAAAATAACTGCAAATTCTGTAAAAGAAAATCACAGCTTTTAATGGCTTCTGTAGTCTGTCATTTACGGATGTGACTAAAAATATGTGGTTTTTTTAAAACATGCATGCAATATTCAGCATATCTAAAGAATAATTTAGCATACCTTATTATCATAGCATGCTAGAGTTAAAGATGTGGGTATATATTAAATATGTCCATAATTATATCATATATTATACAATGCATCTTGAGCTTCAGGTTGCATTTACACATGAATCTTATTTAAAAAAACAAACAAACAAACAATAATCTGCTAGTGAAAAAAACTGCTACATCTTTCAATCTTTTTAAGCAGAAAGCATGGACGACCCAAACCTATCACCAATCAAAGCTGAGGGTATTTTCGGGAACTAGGTAAGACAGTATTATCATCTATCAGTAACTAAATATAGATATAGCCACAATTTCCTCTTCAAAGTGTGCAGAATACAAAGTTTAAGCCTCAGCTACAGTTTGATATTGGCAAAGAGCATTTTCCTCGGATTTTTTCTTGACTGTGTTAAATCCTCCTCTCTGTCAGTTAACTTTGACTGTGGGTTTGGATAATACATAAAATTATGCCATTCCTTGCTTCATTAAATCATGAAGAAAAGCAGGAATAATATTTTGAATACCAAACTGACTCCTTGATGAAACATTTTTTTATCCAATGTTACTTCTGTGTTTAAAATATTTTGCCAAGACCAATCTACACTCAGCTATAACTGAGACTTATTTTAGAGAGAAAGACCTTCTGGCCTGTGTAGAAACAGCAGTATTCCATATTAACAATGAGCTGGCAGTGCTAAACAACAAGAAAAGGAGGATTGTAAGAAATACCTGCAATAATACAATTTTCAGCGTTTTTAAATCATTTGTACATGGTCAATGGATGAAGTGTAAGTATTTCTAAAGGCAAGCAACAGAAAGACGGGATGTAAATTTTCTAATAGGCCCTAGTTTTTTAGCTATGGCCCAACTCCAAAACCAAAGGGCAAGCAAAATTAGTACCTTTTGAGGACTTACAGATGGCCTACAATTCAGCCCACATGGGAATCCAGTTCTGACAACCATTAGAGTTATTAACAGAACAATGAACACGGGATACAAAAGGCGCTTGTTCGGACAGATCCTTAGGAGCCAGAACCCGGCTAGGGTAATGCAGCGCGTTGCATCTGCCCTGGGCACAATCGGCTCCTCTTTTATAATCAATAAACGGCGAGCAGAGCGACAATCAATAAACCCCGCTGCGACAGCTCTGCCAGGAGCCCGGACGGCTCTCCGGCAGGATGGATGCGCGGCCGGCAACGCCTCAGCAGGATGCGCTGATGGCAGAGATGGGCCGGGCATCACCTGTCCTCAGTGGATCGCGTTGCCACAAAGAATCGCCTCCTCCCCCGAGGGCATAACCGCCCCCCTGTGTTGCACAGGGCAGAGGGGGGCAGAATTTAGCGGAGAACTACATTCTCTGTGCCACGGCCAGGGTTATCGGCCCCCCCAGCCCCAGCAGCCCCGGCAGCCCCAGCCCGGCCACGGCCCCCGCCCCGCCCGCCGGGGGAGGGCAGCGGCGTCAGCGCCCCTACTGCGCATGCTCAGGCCGCCCGCGTCTGCGCCCCGCCGCGGCTCCGTTCAACCTAAGGGAGCGCTAATTGTGACAGGACGGGCGGGATGGGGCAAAGGGATCCCCTTCTCTCACAGCGCGGCCCGGCCGCGGCATGCGGCAGTCTCCGGCACTGCCGCCTCTCCGCAGGCGGCGAAGCGCCAGCCCCCTCTGAGCGCTCCCTCCGAGCAGCGCGCACCCACCTGCAGCCAACACCCGCAGCTCACCGACTGATCTGGCCCACCCTCCGCAGCAGAGATGGCAGCCGATTGGCTCCTTCCGGCGTCATTCTCCTGCTCCGTGCACTCGGAATGGTTCCGCCGGCCGTCACTCCAGGTGAGAGCCCGCCCATCTCCCTGAGCGGGTTCCTCTCTGACGTCACCACGGTGCAGCTCAGCCGCAGGCACCGCCTTTCCCCTGATAGGCCGGTACCTGGCGCATTCCGATGTCACTCAGAGAGCGCTCTGTCATCGGATTGGCCAATCTCCTTGGGGGCGGGTTATTCCGTCTTTCCCTCTCGCCGATAGGCTCCCGCGGGGCCCAAGGGGGCGGGCCATGGCGGCGCGGCCGGGCCCGCGGGGGGCGCACGGAGGAGGCGCAGCCGGCGCTGCGCTGCAGGGGCGATGGGCAGTGTGCGCTGGGCCTTCCCCTGCGGCGCCTGGCGACCCCGCCGCCGGGAGTGGCTGCTGGCCGCGCAGCTGGTGCAGCCCGAGGAGAAGGACCGCATCGGCCAGTTTGTCTTTGCCCGCGATGCCAAAGCCGCCTTGGTACATGGGGAGCGGGGACGCGGTTGTCTCTCTGCAGTGAACGTTGTCCAAATTCTTAATGTTTCGTAGGAAGACGTGCCCTGCAGCGGCATTTCACGGATGTAAAACTAAAATATAAGGCTTGATGTATAAAAGTACGAATCTCTGCATCCCTGAGGAGCAAAGAGGGGCAGCAGGCTGCTGTCAGTAGTTACTCTGAAAGACTTCACAACTTCTAAGTCGTATTACCAAGTTCAGGAGACAAAATCAGCGTGTCCTGGGAGGCTGTACATAAGACATCAGTGTAACGAGTAGGAGAATAAAGCTGCTTTACATGATTCAGGTTTTAAATCTCTCCTAATAGTACAGTAATACATGCCTGCTAATTAGTCTGTAAGGGGTTACTCATCACTTCCAGATGTTGAGTTTTTCACTTAGAATGGATGTACTGAAAGGAAGGCTATTGAGACAATTTTACCGTTCAGGGTGGTGTAGAAAGTATTTATTTGTGCCATCAATTATCGTAAATAAGGTAGGGAAAGGAACTACTGTGATTTGCCTAGGCTGGGACTACTTTTTGTCTTGTGTTGTCTGTGCTGATAGTGATAATGTATTTGGTACTCTGGTGAACTCTTGCTTAAACTTACTTGTCACAGCTTTTATAAAAGGGAGACATTTAAATTATTGGCTAAAATACACGACTTGATATCAACAGTAATAACCCCACATTTTTTAGGCAGGTAGTTTTCTAGCAACCACATAGCACAATAGTTCTGGATGAATCACTTCCATTTTATTTCATAGGCTGGTCGCCTGCTGATGCGGAAATTAATTGCGGAAGAGCTGTGCATACCTTGGAATGAAGTACACTTGCAAAGGACATCAAAAGGAAAACCTTTCCTGGCCAATAACTTACTCGGTGTCAATTCAAATTACAACTTCAATATCTCTCATCAAGGAGATTATGCAGTCCTTGCAGCTGAGCCTGAGCTTCAAGTTGGCATTGATATTATGAAGACTAATTTACCAGGTAATGCACAATGGTGACCAAAGCAGATTCTGCAGTGGCTGCGTCCTGAACAGTTTCACTTTCCTAAAGAACCATTCTGTGTCCTAAAAATTTAGTGTAATTAGAAGAGAGCGTATGGATGTATTATGTATTTGGGATTTCTAACTGCTAATTGCACTCCTTGCTGTTAATTTTGGAGTGCCTCATAGGACAGATACGGATATATTTCCTATTTAGAGAAGCAGAATCCTGGGAAGATAAGGTTATGAATCCTGGTATGATATGAGCAGTACTAGCATCTGCAGATACTTTAATTACGGATTTGCTGTCTGTGAGGTAGAAGCAGGGATATCTTTCCAAGTAGGGACAATGGGATCCATCCCCGTGAGAACTTCATAGACTGTGTTACTCACTTGTCCTATAAGTATGGACATTTTACGTCTCAGCCAGCTGGCAACAGGGCTTCTCTGTGAGTGTGCAGTAATCCTCAGTGAGAGGGGACCTCGAGGAGGGAACATGTGAGGTGCTCCTGGGAAAAGACTAAACTTGACAAAATTTAGTTATTGGCCTATTTATTTGTATGAAATTACTCTATAGACTAGGGAACTTCAGGACCAAAATTAGGATTGTAGCAAAGTGTATTTTTAAATACAGTTTTATGGAGATCATTTAGTTTGCAAATGTTCATTGGTGCATGACTGGGTTAAAGGAGAAACATGCTGGGATTTATGATTCGCTGGAATTCCAGTTTTCTAGAATCTTCCTTAAACATTTAACCAGATATCACAGTAGTAGTTGTGTTCTTAGAGAATCTTTCTTAACAATTCTTGGAATTGCCCAGCATTTTATGCTGTGACATACATTGTGTTGTAAGGTAGAGAGTCAGATAAACCCTGACTAGATAACTTTCTGTCTGATCACTTTACACCTTTTTAGTGATAACTACAAGAGTACATTTTGGGATTGTCATGTTTAGCTAGGATGCACAGAAACTTTGCTGCCTTTCTTTCCTGTGGCTTCCATCTGCTGTTTACCGTCATTCTGAAGATGATGGTCAGCATGTGAGGCCACAGGGTAGCCTTTGGAGGATCCCCCACCAGAGCTGTTGTGTGTTTTGTCACAGGAACTGTGTCCAGTGGGTAAGGCTGCTTTGCTACAGGGGCACACCTGACAAGAGTGCAGTAACACAGGGCCCAAATAACCAGATTAAACCTGAAGCTGGTGTTTTTGTCATAGCCCTCTCAGGCAGAGCAAGCAAGGCCATGTCTCCTCACAGTGTCCTGCACACCATCAGCCCATTTGCTGGGGGAGCAGACTTACAGAGCAGGCCTTGGTGCCATGCAAACACTGCTGTTATTGGTGTGGTATCTACAGGCTGCCATGAAGAAAGGTAACACCTGGACCCAGTGCCCTTGGAAACACTGGTTGGGCTGCCACTGGCCTCACTGCAAGACTCCGTAGTTTTAATCCCTCATTCCAAAAAACTTTCTAGCTTCAGCAGGTAAATAGTGAAAATCAAAATGTTCAAGCATTCATATTTGAAGCTTTTGCTGGGAAGTGCAAAATTCAAATTTATACAGAAAAATAGAAAAATTCTTATGTGGAAGCAGGGATATCTTATATCTTCTGCTGGTATTTTATGGAGCTGTAGATGTAGCTGACATTTTAAAGGCATGTTGTCAATGTCCAGCTGGCAAGTTCTATGACACTTGCTAAACTTTATTTCTGAAGTTTGAAGACTAAGTAATACTTTGAGATCTGATACAGACAGGCTTCAGTGTTTTTACCCAGAGGGAGAAAACTGGTGGTTATTCTGGAGATGCTCGTGATTCCAAAATCTGAACAGTGAAAGATGGCTCATATGTCTTCCTTTTTGTAATTATAATTTGTATTTTTGAAAAAGAAATAAGATACTAATGAAAATGTAATAATTTTAGGTGGGAAAGAGAGGCAGCAAGTAAGTAATAGTAAGGATAGAAATTTAGTTCATATTACAGAGATTATAATTTAAAGCTGGCTATCTTTTCACCTAAAATTTTTCTGAGGAAGATTTCTGTCATAGTAGAATCACCTGAAACGTTTTTTTGTTCCCGAGTTATGAGTAGGTAAGACTGACTTTACCAGTATTATTTTCTCTGATAGTTCCACTGAGTGGTGCTCATGTTCTGCAGTTGCTAAGTACATTATATTTCTGAACGTGGATCCACTATAAATCTCTTTCACTGGAACAGCTACAAGGACAAAGAGTTCCCTATGAACAAAGTACATTTTACTAGGTTTGTTTGTTTTCTTCAAGCTCGTATTTAAATACAAAGTACTTCATCTTGTGGTGTTATCCAGCAGCATCGCAACTGAGGTCTGTGATACTGTAGCTCTTACATTCCTTTATTGTTCAACCAGCGAGCAGGCAAAATCTGCAGTGCAGATATACAAGAGTATCATGCAGCTAAAAGTTCTGAGAAGTCTGCTGTTTGTGTGCTAATATGTAATGAGGAGTCCTGGTGCACCTAAACATTTTATGTCACTTCTTAACCCATGCTATGTTTTTTTCTTTTACTTATTGTTCACAAGCAGCTGCCTCTTTCTATATTACTAGTGCTTCATTATTAAAATCTGAGAAACGAGAATACTACGAGACATAGCCTTCTGCAAAGGTGGAGGCAGGCCACACTAGAAGCTATTCTTAGCACTGCAAACAGTAACAGTTCTACAAAAGTTCCACAGGTATGCAACAGTTTATCACCTTTTTTCCTCTATTCAGGTATTTAAGTAAATACTGTCATGATGGTAGAGAAGGAAACTACCCTCTCCAGGTTTTGTGTGATGCTGCCTTTTGGTTATCTGGCAGGTTATTGTAGATTTAAATTAGTCTTTCAGTTTAATTGTTTGTGAAGAAGTACTGAGATCAATAATTATTTTCTTCTCATTTCATCTTAGATAAGATTAAGATGAACTCTTGAGTTATTTGGAAAAATGCACACTATTCTGTAAATTTGTTAGTAGAAGTGTCTGTGGACATTATTTGGCCAGAGAGATAATGCATATGAAATTATTTTAAGCCTTTCACAAAAGAAATGAAAAGGATTCTCACAGTACTATTAACTCCTATGGAAAAAACTGAGCTTGTGTTAGATTTTTAACTTATGGACAAAAAAATCTGCAACAAGTGTCAACTTGGTTTAAGTGGTGTGTGGGATGTTGATTGACCAGTCACTTAAACACTATGAAGTAGAACATTTTCAGAGACTTAGGAAATAATCATGGCTTAAAAAAGATTGCCTTGAGCTTTTGAAAAAAGTTTAGATCTTAGGCTCAAGAGCTTTCCTGCTGTGCAAGTGAATTTCCTTTCACTAATGTAATTTCTTAACTTAGATGGATTTGCAAAGGTAAATAAATTAACAGTTCATTCTGTATCTTTGAAAAGCAGCCTGCAATCTTTCTTACCTATCACATTATATTTACTTTGATCTGGACATCTCCAATCTCAATTTTATTCCATAATTAAATATTTGACATGCAGTAAAATTAGCTTTTCTCATTAATATTTTGGTTTTTTGGTAGGCTTTCTTGTTAAAAGACACAAAAGGGTAAATTTTCTGCCTGTGAATTTTACAGAAAAATTAATTTGATCTAAAAATATTCCATTAAATGCTTTTTTAAGAAAGTAGGCTATTATGTGCAAACACTTGATTATTTGAAACTGGCTTTCTCTGAGGTAAAGAAATATAAAGAGAACTTGACTATTTTTTATCTTTTTATTCTCATTATTACATTAATGAGGTGAGGTGATGCAAGAGATGATAGAAATCTTCAAATCAGAGAGAGGTCACACATGAATCAGGGAATCTAAGTCCCAAAAGAAGCTAAATACCATACGTCAGTCTAGCTAGTGGAGGAAGGCTTGCTCACTCCAAACAGTTTTAAACTTTGTGCTGTTTATTTTGATGTATTCATAAGCCTAACTGAATTAGGCACACCTGCATCATAGTTAAAATATTTGACATATTTTTTAGCTGGCAGCCATGTTCAGTTTTTTGAACTTGCAGAGCTTTTTTAATTGCTGGTTTTCAGTTTTTCAATAAGAATTTCCTAAGCTAGAAAGAAACTCCAAAGCAGATTGTTCTTTGTGCTTTTATCCTTAAAATGACTTAACTTTACCTTAAACAAAGTTTTAACTGTTTTTGTTTTTATTGTTGCATTTCAGTAAATCTCATAGCAGGAATCAGCATTTAATCTTTTACTGCTAGAGATAATCAACATATTGCTAGCTAATGTTGCAGCTTTAGGTGTGTAGATGCAGTGCTTGGAATGAAGGAATTAACAAAGGGTTTGATTTAAATGTTACTTCTAACAGATCAAAGAAATCGTAATTTATAAATACGTATGTAAGCAGATAATTTTTAGATGCAAAGGATATTAAAACAGCTGATACCCTTTTTGAGCTAAAGAATCAGTGATTCTATGCACTTAGACTGAGTAAACAGGGAAGCTGTTCTTTGTTCTTGTTCTATTTGCAACTGGGAAGAAACAGCCATCTTAAACATATTCCTAAAGAATATATATTATACAGCAGTTTCATTCCTGTGCTTTATTCACATTTCTAACACAGTTTTAACCTAGAATTAGATGATTCTGTAATTGATGAAGCACCAGTGCTTTGAAAACTGTGAAAGAAAGTTGATATTGTGATTAAATATCCTCTTCAAGGGAAAATTTCTTTATTTTTCAGATAAACACTCTTAATCCTTTAAGACTATTTCTGTAATAGAAAAATGTAAAACCATTTGTATTAAAGTAAAAACTGATAGCAAAATGCAGAATGATAAAATTAAGCTGTTGAGAATAGATATATTTAAAATGAGGGATAAACTAGCAATAAAGAAAAGAAAAATCTTAAACTAGGAGCCTTTACTAAAAATAAGAGGTGGAACAAAGAGTAACTATAAGAACACTTGTCAGGTTGTTTTGGTTTTGTGGGTTTTTTCCCATTCCACACACTGAATTTATAGTCATTACAATTTATTACTTCATTGGTGTTTTGGGGAATTAAGTTATACATTCACAATGAGCAGCTAAATAGAACTGATTTTTTTTTTTTTTTTTAAGAGAACTAAAAGTGTTTTTCAGCCTGCACGAATGACAGCTTTGGCTTTCCAGATTAAGAAAGTATAGCAGAAAAATGAGATCTGAGGATTAAGGTTTAGTAATTATTACTTAGGTATTAAAAAATTGCCTTTTGAGGAGTTTCTTGCTAACACTGCCTGTTTCCCATACCTTCAGCTCTACAGATACATATATTTGTTGCAAAAGCTGGAACATAGAAGCTGACTTTATTTTGTATTGTCAGAAGGTTATTTGGATATTGACTTTGCAGATATTACAGGTCAGAGCTCTTACTGGTTTCAAGGTTTTGAGACAGTCTTTTAGAGACAGACTTGCAGATTTTTTTAGACTGACTTATGAAATGGTAGAAACTTAACTTAAATATTTTGCAACTCTCCTCAATAAATGTAAAAAAAAATAGCCTCAGCTGCATTCACCTGATGTACTTCCATTTAAGAGAAGTTCTGATTTTTCAACAAGACAACTATTTTTATATTTTCTCAATAAAGGTTGCTATTGTTATGTCAGGTCTTCAGGAAAGTTTAGAATCAGGAGAGATTTGCTACCATAGGTAGCTGTTTTCTTGCCCTTTATTGTGGCAGTGCTGGGAATTCTAAGCATTCATAGCTATTATGTGCTGTGTTGCATTTTGATGGAAAATCCAATTTTGTAGTGTATTAAAAAATTATTACTTGTCCTGTATAGTTTTCCTGTTTGTTCATCAGACGTTTGATTCTGTATTAAACGTGTATATCTTCCTGTTTTCTTTCCTAGTAAAAACCAGTTTAATAAAAGCAAAGCAAGTACTTGGAGATGGTATCTACAAGAGTAGATACAGGTGAATAGACCATTGAGGTTCATCAGGTTTTCATTTGTGGGCCTCTGCTTTTCTATCTGCTTTTGCCATGTTACAGCACATTTATCTTCCTCTTGCATCTTTCCTTGTATATTTTGGCTGCATAAAAGACAGCTCCTGCAGTGGCAGAAGTTGATCTGTGTGATGTTAGGGGGAAGTATAGGGGGGACAACATGCCAATGACTAGCTGACTGCTGTCTCTTCTCTGTGGGAAGACCAAACAAAGCAAAACATGCTGGGTTTTAGCTGTCAAGTGGGACAAAGAGTCTTTCAGCTGCTGGCAAGCCAAACAAATGTCTGTATGAGGTTTTGGTTTTTTTTAATTTTTGTTCATTTGTTTTTAAAGAATGTCCTTATGTAGGAGAGATTGATTCCCAAATTTAAAACACTAATACTACTTCTGTCATCATGTGGGATTTTTTGGACTTCATTATGAAGGGGGCAAAGAGGGAAGGATGGTGTACAGACAAAGATGGGAAAGTTTTAAGTGTGAAGATAAGGGATTTTTACTGCATTTGGCTGTGTAAGTCATGTTCTGGGACAGGCTTCTGTGCAGTGTCCTGACTTCTGCCATTACAAAGCAACTCCAAACTTCATTGCATTCATTTCTGCAGTAGGATGTCGTGAGGCTGAAGGACATACTCCCAGAGTGTGTGTCTCAATACTGAGGACCATTCCCACACCAATTTTAGAGGAGAGATGTCTCATCAGACTCCTTCAGGGAAACCAGCTCAGTTTGAATCAGCTTGTGCTTTCTAAGGTCACTTAGATTAAGAGCTTCCCAGGAAAAAACTGCATTAGTCAGATCAAGGAGCAGTTAGAAAGTGTGTATCATGTAGTGAAATACATGTGGAAGATAAAGATGACTTAGGTACTGGAAACTGGCTTGGCTCCCCAGCCCCAGGTTCTGCAGTGCTACTAGCTTCTTNGGAAGATAAAGATGACTTAGGTACAGAGAATTGGCTTGGCTCCCCAACCCCTTTATCCAATATAGCATTTTATATACCAAGTATCAACTGGATTCCAATGCATCCCCAGGTTCTGTAGTGCTACTAGCTTCTTAAAGATGGGCCTACTTTCCCTATACTGTATTCCCTTTTACTGTCACAAAACACTTAACTTTTCCTTGATAAACTGTGAAAGGAAAATCTGATATTGTAATTAAATCTCCTTTTTTTTGCTTGTTTATTTTCTTGGACTTGTAAATGATACTAAGTTACAGGTTTTCTTTTAAATGTTAATTTTAAAGCAAAGGGTTAATTTCCAAAGATTGCAGTCACTATAATATCTCTGAATGTATAGAAAGACCTTCTAGTATATTACTTTATAAAATGTAATAAAACTTTTCAGAGATCTGGTCGCTTGGTAGTACTATATAGTGTAAAGCTATAGATGTTCAGACACCATCTGGACTATTTTTTTTACATCTGTAGTTGTGTCCTCATTACTTGCTTTGCAAAGGAAAGTGTATTTTTATGTTTATTTAGATTTTGGGGTTTGTGTTTTAGTGTGATGCAGCATAACTTCCTGAGTGTTGAAAGGAAGTAGAGTTCCTGCTGTTCTGGCAATGGAATGATTGCTGTAACTGTTTGGAATATGTTCTGTAATGAAAAAACTGATTAAAATGCCATTTTTGTGGGGTAAGTTTTGGTTTTGCTGAGATATTATGGCTACCTAGAGCTCTACTAGTTGTGGTCATACAGCTACTTGGAAAAAGCTTAAGAAAGTAAAAGGTATAAGGGTTGACAAACACAAGTTAAGGGTTTTTTATTTTATTACTGCTCACTTTCTTACTTGCTGTCACTGTTTAGTTGTAAGTACATTTTGCTCAAAGAATTTGAGATTCCTGAGTCATCTTAGTGCTTAAGACCCTGTGTATTTTAAATGCTTTTATTTTCTCCTCTCAGAAGCAAGCTAAAACCATGAGCTTACACCCAGGTGTGTTTGCCTGCAAGCTCTTCAATAGCAGGTATATATTCTATTTGAATGTTTGGCCTGGAAAGAACATATGAAAATATTCTGGAGTCTGAACATAATTTGAGAGGATCTGGCATTTTTTTTAATTTCCAGAGTAAATGACAAACAGCATGAATCTGTTTCAGACAGTGTGTTACTTGTCTTTACATCGCTCAGATATGAGGTATCCAGTTGACAGCTTTTAATTTTATTTCAGGTTTTCTTAACCCAGCCATAGCTGTTAACAGCCAAAACTGCTGGTTTTCCAGTCAAAATTTAGAGGTAGATCTTTCTGAGCCATTATAATTCTTTACTACCTTTTGTTTTACATCAAGGCAGCTTGCTTAAATGTTCTTCACTGCTGTTAGATCCAACCATGCTAATGCAATTGAAACCTTAGCAGTTTCTCTAATATTGCAAAGACTTAATGATGCCAACTGCAGAGAAAATATCGAGCATTGTCAAATTATTTCAGTCTCCTTATGACCTTTCCATTTTTACAACCTGGAAAATGTTGAGTAATTCATAGGAGGCAATGTCAAATTTTCAGGCATTTTAGTGCTTCTCTGAGGTGTGCCAAGATAAAACACATCAGTGTAACATGACGAGAATGGATGTTGGACATACATATAATTGGGAGAATTGTGGGATTCTGACAGGAAGTGTAGAGGTCTGAGAATGTAAATTCAATTTCTGATTCACACTAAAGCTATGTGAGCTAGTAGATTGAAGAAAACATTCATTGTTAATGTTCTATCTGGTTCTTGTAAGTTAGTCATTTTTCTCACTAATTATTTGCCTTGTGTTTTTTCTAAACATCTGTACAAGGGGTAGTTGATATTAATAAACAATTAGGTCTTGGGCATCTGTTGCAGAAGAAATGTTTTCTCTGTATCAGTTTGCTTTGGTTTCCTTTAGGGACAGTAAAAGGTGATCAAATATGGCTTGTCCTACACCAAAAGGATTGTCAGCCCAGGAGTCCAGGACTTGAAACAGATGAACAACTGAAGCATGAACAGATCTACCTAATAATGTGAAACACAAGATAGATGTTCCCAGTCTGGGGTTTGTTTTGTGTTTTTGTTTTGAATGTTTGTTTGGGTTTGGTTTTGTTTGTTTGTTTGCTGTGTTTTTTCAGGAGATTAGTTGATCAGTGAGCTGGCAGTAGTAGCTTTATAAGCTAGTTATAAAAAACAAGTTGAAGACTGTAAACTAGTAAAAACCTGAAGTAAAGATGGTCAGTCATCTACTCTTCTCACTATTTTTGAGAAGGCATGTCATGGTTGTAATAATTTTGGGTACAAGTTTGTACCCTGCCTCTGTTAAGTGTACATTATTACCCACACTGACTTATGATTAAGCTGATGTTTTTAACAATGTAAACAAATTGTATTAAGATCTCTGTATTACTATGGATAGTATTTTCACTATTAATAGTATCATAATTTACATGGATCTTAATTCTGATTGTCTTTTGTCTTCCTACAAATGCAACTTGTTTGGATTCTTTAGCAGGTAGAAAAATGGGGGGAAATTGCCCTGTACTTATCTACCTTTTCTAAAGTGCATTTGCAAACTGGACTAGAGAATTTAGTCTGTTTTCTTATTCTTCACTCCTGCCTCATTTCAAAATCAGTCTTCTATATCTGTTCTGAGGCACTGCTGTTCTACAGGGAAACTACAAAGATTGTTTGCCTAGTCTTTAAAAACCCAGTTGTCATTGCAGTGGAAAAGATGGCATTATGTCTTAATGTAAATAGCTCATGAAAAAATTCAAAATGCACACACATCTGCACACATATGAACACGCATGCTTGCCTGTATATAGCATGTTTACTTTCCAAGCTTAATGTTGGACTTTTTTTGACCCAGTATCACTCACTATTTCCTCTCCTCACTCTTCCTGAAATTTCTAGGGTATTGTGTGCTTTTAATTTAATGAAGAAACTTAACTTTTGGGTTAGATTTTTTTTTTAATTAGTAGAAAGCAATTTTTGAAAGATTACTCAGCTTATATTCTTAAGGATCCAATGTTCTTAAAAGTTTATTAACTGGGAATGTATCTTAAAATCAGAGAGGTCAATATAATTAATGCTCAGCATTAAAAAGAGTTAGTTTGTTTTTTTTAAGAGTTCTATTTCCTGTTATAGGCAAGTAGAAAGTACTTATTTAAGAAATAAGTTTATTTCTGAAACAAGTTGACAAGTGGGAGCTACTTTAGAAATGCAAATTTAAAACTGAATAATTAATAGCTATATGGGACTTGTTCCTGTTCTTTCAAAGAAAGTTTTTCATAAATTGTGGCAAGTATGTTTGAGGCTTCTTTTTTTTTAAATCAAACTAAAAACAAAAAAATGTAGCATTTAAACAGAAGCTTTCTGCTACTTCTAGCTTTGCCCTCTTCATGTCTTCTACATGAGAGACATAGGAAAACTGAAGGGAGTTTAGTGAAGGGCCACCAAGGTGGTTAGAGGGTTGAGGAACTTGACTTATATAGAAATGCTGATGGAGCTGGGTTTGTTGAACCTAAAGAGGGGAAAGTTCTGAGGAGAGGTATCTAGTCACAGCCTCCCTGAAGTGTAGCTGCAGAGAGGATGTACATAGGTGTCTTCGTGAACATGCACAGGAGCAGGGCAAAAGGCATCAGGCTCAGGTTGCTTCAGGGGGAATTCTGTCTTTGCGGTACAAGTCTTCACCATGAGAACAGTACAATACTGGACTAGGTTCCCCAGAGAAGGGGTGAAATAGAGTGCTTGACAGGGCCCTGGGTAATCCAACATAAGGCTCTGTTTTTCAACAGAAGGTTGGACCAGCTGGTCTCCAAAGGTCCTTTTCAACCTTCATTTTCACCATGGTTCTGTGAATCTGTCTTTCTCCAATACTGAAGCAAATATGGGGAAATGGACTAGGCAGTCTGTGGTACTGCCAGGAATGTGTGGAGAATAGCAGTCCTAAGTGCTCTGATCGTTCCTCAGAGCAAAGCAACTTACTGCGTTAAGGAAACAGGGAGGAAGTGTACTTAAGGACAAAGTGCTGCCTGAGCTTTTCAGAGGAGGAATGTGACTGACAGCGGGAGTCAAGGGGAAAGTACTGCGTGAATTTGAACATGAGTGTCGAGAAGGGTAGCTGAACAATTGGAGAAACCTAGGACAAGAAAAGGGGTGAACAATGAGGGAAAAAGCTGTAGTATATAGGATTGATAGGCACTTGTTTAAATGGTTTGAGTGTATTCACCACATGTGATAAAGTTGGGATGGCAGGACTGACAACACCGGAGCCTTTATATGCCTCTACTGATGCCTTAAATGGCTATCTAAAAACAGACTTGACAGAAGTAAGGGAATAAAGGTAGATATATAATTGAAAGGCTTTCAAAGGTTACACCCCGGGGATCTGGAGGCTCCTTCTGTGGATCTCAAGATGACAACAGGTCACGAGTTCTTTACCCTTTTATAGGTTTGATCCATTTGCATATCAGCATAAATTTGCCAATTAAAACTTTAGCTAATGATGGAATTTCCCCAAGCTTGCCCCCTCTCCCCAAGATGAAGGTTTACACTTTTGGGCCTAGGACAGTCTGGCTGTCCTTGGAGAGCAAGCCTGAGAGGCTTTGTTATGTCTGTCTGAGCATGAGAGAGCAGCAGCTAACGAGCTACAGGGAACTTCAGAGTTACACTAGCAGTACAGGATTTGAAAAAATATAAGAGTTAAAACCTAAGGCATCACTATGTGCTGAAGGTAGCATAGTGTGAATAGTCTTGGGTGGTTTTCTCTGGTAGTCCTGGCTTACTGAAAGGAGGAGAACTCTCTGGAAGTAATGGAGGATGAAGGGTACATCAAGACATTCTAGAATGTTTTGATTCACAAGAACAGGCTGGAGCCTTTATACTGTAGTCTTAAATATTCAAGGAAAGAAAGAAAGCAGGAGAAAAAAGAAGTGGATTGTTTAGAGCAGGTATTAATGTAGTTATTTTATTGTAAAATGGGCCATATAAACACAGAGGTGAAAGAAAATACCTTTCTCCAAGTTCAGTTTTTAATTGTTATTTTTCATTGTTTCAGGGAAGTTGCATTGTGTAAGTAGATGGATATGGCATTTGCCTCAGTAATTCATCAAAGCATACTTAACATTGTGGTTGCTTTTTTCTTTTACTGTTATTTTCTCCAGAGGGAATTTAGTCCTGTTTTTAGATTATTCTGGATCATTCCATTAGCTTAGTGCTGCAACTGTCAACAAAATTTCTGTCTAAAGATGTTCTCTTCACTTTAAAAATGCAGTTGAGGGCATCTCTGAAATGTTACTGCCATGTCTTGTGGGAGGTGTATGTCAGATAACACTTTGCAGTAGGGTTTGGAAATTGTGAGAAAATGTGGAAGTGTGCTTTAGTGTCACATTACTTTCTTCAGATCAGTTATTACTGCTGCCAATACCTGTTTCTATTTAGTGCTTAGATATTTGTAGAAGACAACCACTTCATAGAGAAGGCTTAATGGCTTTACCCTTGGTTTAAGATGGGGAACATGAGCGTAGAGAAGGAAAGTTCCTTGCCTAGTCAACTCCAAGAATTACTAGCACAGCTACAGCTAGAATCTGCAGCTTAAGCAATTATTTAGTGAATGGGTTTTCGAAGTACTGTGGTATGGGGAGGGGGAAAACATTTTGGATTAAATATGACTAATGTTTTATTTTTAGTGAGAACACTGAGTAACCTATCAAAGAAATTGTCTCAATATGTGGAATTGTCTTGATGCAGATTTTTATCCCTAGTAAAATAAGTTGTTTTCTGCCATTGTCTCTTTAGCCACCTGTAAGGCAATTGGACTTGGATGCTTGCATGGGATGCTGATTAATATAGGCTATGGGTAGCCAAGCTTGTAATGAGGCCCATAGATTTTAGCGTACTGTAGAAATGCCATTGATCAATATAACCACACACTTTGTAGTGTCTTCTACAAGGTAAATGTAGACTAGTGGGGAAAAGTGGTGTAGCCACCAAAGAGCTGCTGCAGTGCAACACATCTGTGCTTATTTTCAGAGGAAGCTTAAATTTAATCTAAGGATTTTAAGGTTTGGTAGTTTAAGGCTGGGTTTTGGGGGGAATTTTTTTCACTTGGTATATTTCTTACTGTTATTATGGGCACCTCTACCCCCGTTTTTCTTCTAGAGTAAATCCAAACAGCTTAATATGTGTATGATAAATTTGGAAGACTTTGCTTCTACAAGCGCTTAAAAAAGTGTTTCTTTTGTATCCCAGAATGCAAGGGCAGGAGGCAGAATAGCTTGATAAATTTTGACAAACAGCATGCTGCTTTATAAAATGCTACTAGATCAAGCTGTCAGACGCCAGAGACTGTATATGCTACTTTTGTGGTTGAATGTAATTTTTTTATATTTATTTGAAATCATCATTGGTTAAATACTTTGCCTTTTGGAGAATGCTGGAAATACTGTGTCCTGAACAATCATCAGCTCACTGCTTTGAGGCTGTATAAATTCAAATTGTGGAGAAGAGTTGGTTCATAAATTTTTTTTCTTATGAGTTTTTTCTAGAGCAATAATGTGAAGTAATTCATTTGCTTATTATTACTACTCTGTTAAAATTTCTGTAAATCTCTCTGTCTGATTTATAGGTAGTAGCTCAATTCCAAATTTCTTTCACATAATGAAGCGACAGTTTACTGAAACAGAGTGGGATGTAATCAAGTCTATGAGTAATGAATGGATGCAGCTGGATATGTTTTATCGGCACTGGGTAATGCTTCTTTTCCTGTTTAAAGTCTGCAGATGTGCACATTCTTTTCCAATATAATTTATTATTTTCATTATAGTAAAAATATAATCTTTTTGTAATTGCATAGAATCTTAGAGTGGTTTCAATTGGAAAAAAGGCATCTAAGGTCATCAAACCCACCACTAAACTATGTCCCCAGGTGCCATCTCTACCCATATTTTAAAGAATTTCAACCCCTCAACCACTTCCCTGGGCAGCCTGTTCCAGTGCTTGAAAAACCATTTGATGAAGCAGTTCCTCCCATTATCCAATCTAAACTCCCCTGGTACTCCCTGAGACCATTTCATGTGAAGATATTCTTGGACTTTAGATTTCAGTGATTATTTTAATACCAGAATAACTTTTATAACCATGGTACAGCTGACATTTCCAGTAGGATTTATTAGTAATTTTAAACACATAGCCAGAACAAGGTAAAGGGTTCATATCTGTATGTGCCACTCAGTAATTTCAGTTGCATGTTTATTTTAATGCAGCAGGTTAGGCTGTGTAAATACAATGCTGATAACTTTTTCTCTTGATAATTGCATCAGTCTAGCCTCACATTTACAGTAGTATGAGTCTTAAATTTATTTTGTCTACAATGTGTACTCAGAAATAATGTTTATAGAACAGTTTGAAAACAGTCAGTATCAATAAAATACATTTATTGTGTCTTTTAGGCCTTAAAGGAAAGCTTCTTAAAGGCTGTTGGAGTTGGAATTGGCTTTAACTTGCAGAGAATTGAATTTAATGTGTCTCCATTGCAACTGGAAATAGGGAAGGTATATAAGGAGACAAGAATGCTTCTGGATGGAGAAAAAGAAGAGGAGTGGACATTTGAGGTAAAGAATATGTTTTCACTAGTGATAAGCAGTCTCAGCTCCTTATGGTTGCATTGCATATTTGATTTTTTTTAAGTGCAACTTCATACCTTTGTTCTGTATAACCCTATTGAGCCTATATTAATCAAAACCCTCACCCCTTTTTACCCTTTTCCCTGCTAAACCCTGGCCACCCCCTCGGGCTCCTCCTATAGGTCTCTGAGGGACCCCAACTCCGCCCCTTCCCGGATCCTGATAAAATTCCAGACCCTCTGCCTGCCTTTGCCTTTGCCCCTGGACATGTGGATAGGAGCATAAATAAAGATCTTCTGTGCTCTCCTCGCGGAGGTCTCTTCTCTATCTCCTTTGTCGCCGCGTGGTTGTGGAGAGCCAAGATGCCTGAGCTAGCCATGAGGCTCCCCAACCAGTGAGGGCCCCGTGGTCCATGCTTTCAGGAGAAAGACTTGGCCCATGTGGATCCTGCCCAGGCTGGGCAGAAACGCTCTCTGGCACTTGTTGCTCATTGCAACTTCGCAACATAAGCCAGCAACACAACAAAAACCTACTATATAAATCTGCAGCATTTTAAAGTATTTTTGGTGGTTGCAAGAACACCCCATAGATACATTCTTTATATTTTTCCTGTTTCTGGAATATATTTTCTGCACTCTGAGAAAGTCATCCTAAGGTAAGCAGGAAGTTCACAGGAATATATTCAGACCTGATTTCTTGAACAGGTCTAAGATTTTAAAGTTCTTCATCAGTTAGTCCAGAATGGGACTAGTGATAAACCAGCCCCATTAGTGTTTATGTCAGATGTTTGAAATGGAGGAGGTGTCTTCAGCTCCTTTGTAACTTCTTGTCCACACAAGAAACATGTGTTTTTGTGAGTTTGAAGTGGCCGTTGTCGGTGGGAATGGACAGATGAAAAAATTTGCTTAATGAAATATTAGTTTGGCCTCAGTAGCCTAAATGAGTCTTGGAGTTTGAGCTTTTGTTTTCCTTCTTCAAAGTTATTGGGGCTTATCACTAAAACATCTATCCTTTCAAATTTGGTTAGAAATGATCAGTGTCATCTCATGTAGTTTAAAAGATAAATAGGGGAAGAGCTGATAGGGACATGATTTACTGGTAGATGTGGCACTGCTGGATTGGCAGCTGGACTTGCTGGTCTGAAAGGTGTTTCCCAGCCTAAATGATTCTGATTCATAATGATCTGAAATTATTTAATTGCCTAAAGAATCAAGCTTTAAAAACAAATCATGCCTACACCCCAGAGGCATGTTCATTCAACCACTTTAAACAAAGCAAAAAATTGAACAAACTGTCAAGTGTGCTTTTCACTGAGATTATTCAGTTTCAAATACATATTTGCATTTTGAAAATACCTATATTGTTGGAGACAGCTGTTTCATTAGAGCTGTCTGAATGACAAATTTCTGCTGCATGCTTATTTTCCTTAGTATACAAACTACATGTAACCTGTGCATGTGGTATAAAAGAATGAATGTTCCAGTAATATTTGACTTCAGAGTACAAGTTTTTATCTTCACAGTTCATTCCATTCAGCATTCCTATCCACTTTTGGTTTTGTTATTTTACAAGTCTAAAGCAGCCCTCTTACTCAATTTCTGTATAGTATGGCAATATCAGTATGTCATGAAATTCACTAGTTGGAGTTACACTGGCAAAAGAAGTTACTGGGAAAGCCTGTGGCACTTCTTGTACCAGAGTGCTTTCTGTATTAATGCAGTGCACCATGGCCAAGGTAACATCTGCTTCTCTTGATTGAATTCTGGAACTCCTGATTTTGGTCTTTGACGTGCCTGTGGTTGATTGACAGAATCAGCCTGAAGATGATGATGTAGATAGCTCCCTATAATATTTAAATGCTTTCTAATTGTTTGAATTTTCCTTATTACTTAGTAATTGCTACCAGAAAGTTCATGCAGTTTTTGTCTGAGGAATATCTCCTCTTCCACTCTTGCCCTCCTGCTTCCCAAGAGTGCAGCATTATAATGAGGCAGATTCTAGTATTTCAAAGAAAGAACTTAATATCAAGTTTCCTTTAAATACAAGCTCAATTGGGATATAATTTCATTTAAATATTAACATTTATCAAAATGAAATAAAATGTTTTTCAATAACCAATCTCTGGAGAGCCTAAAATTAAGCATTGCTTTAGTTTTTTGTCTCTTCTCAAGTTTCTTTTAATTTTGTGTTTATTTTCTTACTTAGAAAAGTCTTTTTTTGTTTCATCAGATTTTTGAAATAACTTTTTAGTTGAAAATACTAATTTTGAGAAATCTGAGTCATCCAAGAGCAGACGTTAAGTCACCTGTAAGACTACATGTTACTGATACAGTCTTTTCCTTAGGTTCCCTGTTGTGCTAAGTTTGCTTGAGGGAGCTTTTTCTATCAAATGAAAAAATATAATGACCTCACTTTTACTTTTCAGAACTGCCTATGTCTTAGTGAAAGGAAATGATCAAAGAAACCAAGACTGTTTAAAATTCAATTATTGCATATTTTGTCTCATTTCAGTTTTAAAGAGAACCTAATTTACTAAAAATGGAAGGGAGAATTAAAGGGGATTTTATCAATTTAAATTACACAAAATATTCTGAAATCGCCTTCAGAAAGTACCATGTAATATGAAAAAGACAACTTTAAATTCTTAAAGATCAGGAAAAGATCCACCACCTAATACTTGTCATGACTTAAAGGTCAAGAGAACTACTAATGAATCAGAACAAATCAAAGTTGACACTATTCAGACACCCTGTAACTGTTCACAGTCAGAGTAAAGCCTATTCAAACTGGAGATAGAATTTTTTGTGAACAGTGCAAAAACATTTCTCTAATTTCATTGTAAATACCAAATTAACTACTTTGTTGTTTAGTTGACTGTTTGTGGTCCTTTAACCAAGGGATTAATCTTTGCCCTCCTTCACTCCCCATATTTTTTGGCTTGAATGGAAGGAAGTTGCTCAGAAACAGCCTCTTCTTGTTTGATTTTGATGGAAGGATTTATCTTTAGGGTCTTGTTTTCATGCAGTACTCCAGAGATTGCTACACAGATTCCCTTTGGCTGTTTTGGAAGGAGTTGGAGGAAAAAAAGCTTCTTTTAAAAGCATCAATTTAATTTCAAGATATGTCTGCTATGTGTGTTGAATATATTTTATTTATATAGATAGTGCACACTTTCCTCATTTTAAAAAGGTGTCTTCGTTTAGTAGTAACTAAAAGCTAGCCCAGTGAAGAGTGATAACACCATTTTGTCAGAGTGTTGATTTAGGATGGAGTCATTATGATGATGATGATGATGGTGATGATTATGGGTAATTCTATATGCTTCATTTATTTCCTTTGAAGAAAATAAACTTGGATAATTGTCCTAGTTTCATCTCTGGTACAGTCAATTTTCTCCTTAGTGGCTGTCGTAGTGCTGTGTTTTGAATTTAGGATGAGAATAGTGCTGATAACACACTGAAAGTCGAGGACTTCAGTTTCTCACAGTGTCCTGCCAGTGAGGAGGCTGCGTGGTATGAGCTGCCTACTATGTTCAGCTATGACAAGGATGAAGTGTTAGTTAATTTTAGTAAAAATGAAGGAAGTTAATTGAAAACAGTTATGACAAGTTCTATCATTTAAAGAGATCAACATAAGTTTATAAGATAGATTTGTAGCAGATCGTATACATGGAAAAATATATTGGCACTGGAATGTATATTGGCACAGAACCAGGTTTCCCAGAGAACTTGTGGATGACCCATCCCTGGAGGGCCAGATTGGATGGGCCCTGGGCTAGCTGGTCTAGTGGAAGGTGTCCCTGTCCAAGGCAAGGGAGATGGAACGAGATGATCTTTGAGGTCCCTTCCAATGTAAGCCATTCTATGACTCTGTGAAAAAAAATTCCTAGTTACTGATTTGCAAAATGTTAAATGTATTCGTGACCCTTTCCTTATTGGTCCCAATTGTGTACAGTTGATCAGGAAGAACAACTGGATCACACTTGCTGGAATCAATATTAAAGAAGAATCTTAAATGAGACATGAGACATTTCTGTTTTGGTACCTACCTCAACTTTGGATACAACTATTTTATACAGGAAGCACGTGATTTATCCTAAACTTTGCTCTGGGTTTAAGAATCACCTGGCAGGACTGCTATTGCACAAATAATTTTTTGAGTTTTTCCACAACAAATATTTGCTTGGCTTGTTCATATGCAAATAGATTGCTTTCAGAACACAAATTTCAAAGAGGGATTACCGTGGTCAATTTGAAGCATATTTAGTAATCGCTGGTATGCAGCTGTAGTTGGCATCTTTCACTCTCAGTAAGAGAAGTTAATCCTGTTGCATTGTCAGAAATAAATAAGAATAGAAACTTTTATTTCTAAGACTAGCTAATCCAACTGGATTCACTCATCAATCAATTCTGATGGCTGGGAAGGTACAGTTTCCTCATAAGCCGTCGGTTGTTGAGTGAATTCATAATGATTTGAATTCCAGACACATCATTCTGCCGAGTCTTTGAAATTAGATCATTGTAATTCTCTGTGTGCTCTAGTAACGCTTTCATTCTGTGCAGACAAAAACCAAATTTTGGTCCATTCCACGTTTTCTGGTTTTTAGAGAAGAATCTTAACAAAACAAATTCTCTACCTTGAAGGAATTCTGTATGATTGTCCTCTTTTTGTTTAATCATCTATTTCTATTTAAGATATTAATTCTATAAGCTGGTATAATAATATCTCCAGGGAAGCAAGCTGATCCACTGTTTTTTATAGTTTCATTGTGTTTAATTAAGTCCATAGCTTCAGGTTTTTGCTGGTCACTAGTAAAGGCCAGGAAAGATGTTCCTTTCTGTACTTCATTTGGATTTACATTGCTGCAAAACAGCAAAAATAGATGAAGGGCATAGTTTGTTATGTTTTATTGTAAGATGCTGAAAACTCTTCTGTGACCACAGAGGATACATGAAATAAATGAAATGGAACTTTCTTCATTCACTGTTCATTGGGCAGGGTCTCTGCAGGGAAGGTCTATGTATACAGTCACTGCCTGTTAAATGCAGCTTTGAACTGAAAAAATACTATTTTTCCAACAGTATGTAAGATACTGTCTATAATATGTTTTCAGTTGCACAAACAAGAAGTAATAAAAGTTGACTTCACAAAAAGAAAATTCTGTGCTTAAAGTTGTTTGCAGACTTCTGATTACAGGTGTAAGCCCTTGCTGCGTGTGCTGTGCTGTGCCCTCTGTTCTGATCTGTCTTTGACCTCTTGGACATGCAAAAAAAAATGAAAGAAGGGTGGAAAATGAAGTGATAAAAACGAGGATATAGCAATTTTTCCATCTAGAAAAACATAAAACACTGCCTCCCCAGAACTGTGGAAATGGTTTAGCAACACCTGATCAAGCATCTAATATTCATAGTCCTTCTTATTTTTGAGGAAGTTGCAGAAATGTGCACACTGAGTACAAATGGTTACCTCTGAGGTAGCATTCTTTATGCTTGACTTACTTTCAGTTTTGTACCGTAGCAAAGGAGTGGAAAACCCAGTAAAATACTTCATAGTAAGTACATTTATAGATCTTGTAGTCATGTAAAGTACTGCTTATGCTGTAGGTTTGTTAGTGTTTCTTATATTAAATATGTTCTTAATCTAGACAATTGAAATACTCATTTTCTTACTAGCACTTTGCAGAAAGGTATGACAACATGAGCTTGCTGGGATTTTTGTTGGGTAGGTGAGGGTTATAGTTCACTGCTAAAGCTGTCAAATGGGCACAGTTTTGGTGCTGAAGAGATCAAAGTAAAAGCACAGTTCTATTTCCTCACCAGCACCTCTCTGCCAAGGCACCCACGTTTGCCAGAAAAGTGCCCCAAGTTTACAGCTGAAGTGGTGCTACACATGACTGGAGCAGCTGCTGCCTTGGCTGAGCTGGGCTGAGTAGATTTGAGCAGAGCAGCTTAGCACTTTTTTTTTTTTTTTTTTTTTTTACTATAGATACAGGACTGTTTGGGAATCACAGAAATGGTATCCTGGCAACTGAAGTCTTTGAAAATTCTATATAGTAGATGAACTGTAGAGAAGCCTGATGCAGACTGACACTATTGTTCTAAAAGACATTTTGCTTAGATTAAAAGGGGAGAAAAACAAGGCAACAAACAAACTGTCAGAGAAAATAGGAGGAGATCATGGTGCTTTCTTTGTAATACAATATAGTGCAGTTAGAATATTTCCCAAGGAAGCCAAAATTGGAGATTCAGCCTTATATCCAAGGTGACAATCCCAGGAGACTTTTTGATTTTCAGGTTAATAGCAATATTGAATTTGATCACTTACCTAGGTAAAATTCTTGTTATTCTTGATTTCTACTTTAGAAAGTATGCAGAAATTAAGTGAAAACTCTTGGATAAAGAAGGAGGGAAAATTTTATTTCCTCCCCATATATATATATTTTTACGTCTATGTAATTATGTCTTGGCTATAGAATAAGCATTATTCTGAAACAGTATATAAAATTCTTTGAGGTTCTTTTTCCTGAAATTGTTTAGGTTGAATTCTTAGCCTTTCTAGAAGAAAACACTTTCAAGCAAAACTAATAAATAGGTAAAAACTATATTACTAAATATATAGTTATACATCTAAAAATGTTGATTCATATTTACGCATCGCAGTTCTCAGACTGCTGTGTCAGGAATTTAAGTTGTGGTCTTACGTGCTGTGTGAAGCCAAGAAGGGAGAGAGTCCTTGGTTTGAGTTTACACTGATGCTGTTTTTCAGAATACCTTCCTTTTGTTCACAGTCATCTCACTGCAAAAGGATAGCCACAATAGGTTATATGACTTGGGACTTAAAAGGGACTGGTAAAGGGATGCTCAGGTGACAAACTGCAATATAAGTATCTACAAATGGATAAGGTGATGGTAACCTATAGTAACCAGTCCTCAGCCCTGTGTGAACATTTTAATGTATCTGCATCAATGAGCTCTCCAATAAAACTACTAAAAAGTACTATTGCTTTTTGAATGTCATTATTTTAAAATATTTTAAATTATGTTCTGCTATTGTTCTGAACCATATTCTAAACATTTATATAGTCTGTACTTTGAAAACAGAGTAAAGAAAATGCATTTACATTGCCATTTTTCATCTTTACTAGGAAACGCGCTTGGATGACCATCATCACGTTGCAGTGGCACTTGGGAAGCAGGAGGGATTTGTACAGAAGAATTCTGATGTAAGAAACTGTGAAATAGTTTCATGTCTTGGTGATCGCTTGAATATAAACTTAGCTGTAGCTAAAAATGTGTTATCTCATATATAGGGCCAAGAAGAAGACTTATCTTAGGCACAGTATTAAACAGAACCAAGCAGTATTACTGAACTAGTTCTGTTATGCCTATTTCAGGAAAAATCTGGGAAGGAGAAATAGGTTCCGAGGACAGCAACAGATAATGTCAAGTCTGTAATGCATATATTCAGTGTGTTCATTCAAGAGAAGATTAAGTGATTTTTGTCACAACCTGCTGGTACTCATGTGGGAAAGATGGTTTTCACAGAGGGAGATGGAAACAGTGAACCAATCTGGACTGCTAAACTTGTATGACACCTCACCAAGCTGATTTTAATGGGGGACTGTCAGTTCATGTATCCCAGAGCAGATCCATGGCTCAAACACCATTACAACGAGATAACCCTTGAGACAAGCAACAACAACCAACAGATGGGAAGAACAGCAGTGTTAGTCATCATTCCACATGGTGTCTTTATTGAGAGAAAGAGCAAAGCTACTTAAAAGCTCTTCAGGATTTTCTGTGTCATTTAAAAGATACCTCAGTCATGTATTTCATGTATATTTTTCATGTGAAAATAGCAATAAAAGTCAAATTTGAAGGAGAGGCAGACTGGCAAATCGTAGCCAAAACAGCCAGACAGTCAGCAAAGGAGAGTGTGACAAATTGCCAGATTTTTCTCTGGTGTTCTAGTTGCTCACGAGAAAATGGGTTAGTGGTCCTCTGTTCTTTAGATAAAAAGATTCTACCAGGAACTAGAGAAAAAAAAAAAAACAGTATAGGAATGGATAAAAGCATGAAAGTGGTAATGTACACTGTCTATCATGGTAACCAAGTCTGTGTTCATGGATAACAAAGGGAGGCAGACCTTTTAACTAGTATTGGTTAGACTGAGAAAAAGAGGCATTAAACTACCTTTAAGGATTTACTGTGATAAATCAGTGGACAGATATTTTTCAAGAAATTATGTGCGTCCTGTTTGACAGGACATACTTAAGTTCCTGGTGGGGTTGCATATTATCCTTCTGACAGGAATACTGACAACTGTAAGTCTGAGGTGAAAAGAAGGTGGCCGTTATTTCGAAAGACAATTACCTGAGTGTTCTAAAGAAATCCAGGATTTTTAAGTATTGACCTTCACCATCATGGTCACATACCTTAAACTTATCATAGAAAAAAATGGTCATGATATCAAAGGTTATGATGAAAAGCCTTTGAATCAAGAGGAATCTCAAAGGCTTACTTGTCCACTGACTAAATTTATGATGACCTAAATTTCATTATCTCAATTCAATGAAGAAAGGTCATTTTAAGCAGGACAAGAGAGCATTTTGAGTCTCCCCAGTAAGGAAATTAGGTGAAAATTTATGTACTATTGCATTGTGCCTTTTTAGGCCTCCTTCTAACAGGAACATGGAAGAAATGAAAATTGCATTCTCTCTTTGTAGAAGAACCATAAGAAGGATTCTATTTATTGCTAGATGTGTTGAAAGAAAAAGTTATTCATTCTAGTTTAACGTGTGTATAAATGTTACCCAATTATTTCAGGATGTTAGTGTTCACATCTGTTCCCTCTCTGCAATCACAGGAATAATTCATTATGGCCTGCTTGCAGAACTTCTATTTTCAGCTTTCTTCACAAAATGATAGCATGCACCTACAATTCCCAGGAATACCAATTGTTGTGTCAATGTACTGTAATTAAAAATCTCTAGTGTCAAGAGTGTTATCAAAATGCTAGTGACTGCTATATGCTTGAAGAAACAGAACATTTATCTGTGCTCTTAACCTAGATCTAGACAATTATCTGAGGCAAGTCTCAATAATAGATGGCTGAGTTTAAAATTCTTTATAAATCCTGTATTGGATATAAAGTATCTTCTGTCTGTCACTTGCTAAATTTCACAAGAGTTGTGATGAATTCAGTCAGGACACTTCCTTCAGAAGCGCATGCCGAAGTTCAAACTACACCTGTTAACAACTACTTAGCTCGGAGGCTTAGTTCGTGTTTGGTATGCATCTGTGACGTCACTTGCATGGCTCTAGGCACCGTTCCTGCAGCTTTACCTCATCTCCAAAATGTCTGATCAACAGGAATATCTCAACACCATGTCATGGTGTAGGGACATAAAGTGAGAGACAGATCAATGTTTTTTGCTTTCAGTCTGCATTGACAACAAAGAGTTTTTCTGTGTTGCTACAACAAGCATAAACCATTTTGTTGTCTCTGCATTTATTCCTAGCAGTAGCTTACTGTTCAAATACTGGAGAATAGACATTTTTGCTTTTTTCCTGTTTACTGACCTACCTTCATTGATGTGACAGGAAGGGATAACAAAATTCTCAAAACTGACCTTGGATTGAGTCACCTCCAGCACTTGGATGTAAGCAAGGAAGGGTCTACAAGGCACAATTACGCACAAATTCCCCAAATCTTCTCCTGGAACTCAATATGCCGGAGTGCCTCTGAAGTGCTTGTACACCAGTGCATTTGGGATGAGGAATAAACATGATGAGTCAGAGATCTGTTTGTGGCTGCAGGGCTCCAAGAGCACAAGATGGTGGAGTTCAGGATCCTGGGACAGCAAGGACAACTCACAACCCTTAACATGAGGAGAGCAGACCTTTTCCTCCTCAAAGGACAAAGAGGGGTCCTGTGAGATAAGGCCTCACAGGAAAGCTGAACCTCAGAAAGCTGCTTAACATTCAAGGATCACCTCCTTCACTCTCAAGGGGGTTCCATCTCACTGCATATGAAGTCAGGCAAAAAGGCCAGAAAGTCTGCATGGATGAACAGGGAGCTCCTAGCCAAACTTGGACAGAGAAAGGGAAGCGTACAGAGGGTGGGAGCAAGAATGGGTAATATGAGAAGAATACAGAAATATTATCTGAACATCCAGAGTTGAAGTTAGAAAAGATAAAGCCCAAATAGAATTTAATCTGGGATCAGATGGACAACCAGTGATGTCCGAGACAGCAAGAAGCACTTCTGTAAGGGTAGGGTTTTGCTCAACAAGACAAATATTGAAAGAGGCTGAGATGCTGAATGCCACCTTTGTGTCAGTCTTTATTAGCAAGACTGGCTGGCAGCAATCCCAGGTTGCAGGGATGAAAGAGGAAAGGAGCAAGGAAGATGCGCCCTTGGAGGAAGAGGATTAGGTCAGGGAATGCTTAAGCAAACTGGATGGGTGTAAGCTGATGAATATTTTTGGGATACAGCTGGCATAGCAAGGTTCCTCTCAATAATCTTTGGTTGATCAGGGGGATTGGGAGAAGTGCTCAAAGACTGGAAGAAAACAAATGTCACCTTATCATCAATAAGGAGGACCCAGGGAATTCCAGGCCTCACAGCTTCACCTTGATTGCTGGAAAGATGGCAGAAAAGCTGATTCTGAAAACCATTTCCAGGCACAGCAAGGACAAAGAAATCATCAGGTCTAGTCAGCATAACTTTGCCAAGAGAAAGTCATGCTTGACCAACTTGGTGAACTTCTGCAATGAAATGACTTGCCTGGTAGATGAGGTTAGAGTAGTGGGTAATTGTCTACCTATATTTCAGTGCCTTCTGTCTCTGGCACTGTCTCTCATAAGATCTTCCAGAAAAAACGCTGAGTACTGGGTAAGCAGACAGCCTGTTGGAAACTGGCTGAACATTTCAGCCCAGAGTGAGGTGATAGTGGTACAAAGTCTGGTTGGAGGCCAGTTATCAGTGATGTGCCCCAGGGGTCAGTACTGGGTCCAGTCCTGTGTAACATCTTCATTAATGAGCTGGGTGATGGTGCAGTGCACCCTCAGCAGGTTTGCTGGTGACACCAAGCTGGGAGAAGTAGCTGATATACCAGAGGGTTGTATTGCCACAAAGACAGGCTCATCAAAAATGAGTCAGTTTGTCTTATGCGCCGAGGAACAGCTCTGCAGAGGAGCCCTATTGAATTTTAAGAAATACTAAACTTTAAGAATATGTCACTCGAGCAAATGCTATATTTATGTTTGATTCATGCAAGCTGTACTATCTGCCCTGCTGTCTGGTAACAATTACATTTGTAGATGGCCTACAGCAGGCTGCACAGTAGTGTGCTAAAAAAAATAAACACACCTTTTTTTTTTTCAAATGTGATTTTTTTTTCTGGGAGCAATAAAACTAACATGGAAACCATGACACTGTCATCTCTAATATCTCAGTCTGCATTTAATTGGATATTACATGGGGAATTGCAGGTTGATTGTGACCACTTTAGTTTTTAAGTAGCATTTGAGGCTAAGAGAAGCATGCAAAAGCTCAGTGACTTCTGGTATTAAAAAGAGTTTGAATAGCCACACCTCTAGTGGAATAAATCCTCACCCAGTTGTCTCAAATAATCATCTCTGCTGGAGAATGAAGTACAGTTTGTTTGATGGTGGACTTTTTCTTTTTTACTGGACTTAAACACTCATTCTGTCACACTTGGAGCATTGTATAGCCCTCGTTCCATCTGTTTTGTGAACTGTGTTTCAAGAAAAAACTCGATTTTTCTCTGTGGCCTGTTTCATGCTCCTAATAGTAACTGCATAGCCTAAATTAGGGGAAGTGATATGAGTCGCAAATGTAGAATGTTTTCTTTCTTCTTCAGTAAGCAATATGTAGTTTAAACAGGACAGAGAATTTTAGAGGAAGAAAATATATATTTATTGATTCATATTATGCTAACACCTGTTTTCTTTAGGTACAGTCCATGGAACCTAACCAGCCTCACTTTACGTTACTGACTTTTGAAGATTTAGTTGCATCTGGTATTCCAGTCACACCCGAGGATTCTGCATATTGGGACAATTTTTGTTCAAAGCAGGAGAGTCCAGTGAAACAGAGTTCACATTCAAAATAAGACTGTGTACAAGAAAAAGAAACTTGTCGAACTTCTTATGCTGTTACTCTGTTTAATTTGAAGTATGGGAATAAGTGCACATATGTAAATGAAACATATTTTTCCTTATTTAAGCTGACAACCTCATTTTCACATTCTCAAAATTGATGCTTCGTCGTAAGGAAGACTTGTTTCCTTACTGAAGGCATTCTGAAGGAAAAGCCTAAACCAACATGCCTTTTTGCATCTCCTTGCCTGTGGTTCTTACACCTCAGTAATTATCCATGCTAGGAACAGAAAGCAGTTGTACAATAATGTTGTTTATTTGTCGACATATACTTTTGTTTAGTATATAAAAATGTGTTTCCATACTTCTTTATGCTGAAGCTTAAATTATGATACTGCTTTTTCTCTTACAAAAATTACTCGTTTATTCTCAGATGGATGAATAAAGCCCGGAAAATTGGTACAAATTCTTACGCTGTTATTGTGTGGTGCAAGTGTTTGTACAACACTTGGTGTCTGTGTAATGCTAGGCTGAAAAGGTCTGAGCCTTAGTAGGCTAGGAGCTACATCTTGGTGCAAAAACAGTTTGAAACAGGGAATTATCTTACAAATATTTCCTAGTCTTTTCACTTCTTATCTTTGTTAATTAAAGCTTCCTGTACGTGACTTAGTATTTGTCTTTTAACAGTTATTTTCTCTATTTTTTCTCTCAGCAATAGATTCGAGCCAAGCAGCAATTCCATTTTCCTAGGCTTGAATTTGCATCAGTCATGGGGGGAAACTCAAAGAAAAAAAGAAAGCTATTTACTTTTTTCCAAATAGTCTTGTAACATCTGATGAAAGAATATTTTACTGTCCTAACAGTGAATGAAGGTTTCTGGAGATCTGTACATCTTGAGTGCACATCTAGAATTTTTTTGTCTTCTTTTTCAAAATAAATCTTGTTTTGTGCCATTACCTCTCAGTCTTCTTTCTAGAAACCATAGATACAATGTGGTCCCTCTAAATTTAAGAAAACATACTGAACAGAATGATTTTTCACAAAAAGAGTTAATTTCTGTCCTACAGTTAAATATAGATCTTCATTGAATTAGGCTGCACCCTGTAGTCTGGTGTACACCATATAAAGGAGAATCTACTTGTAGTGTAACCACTGAATCCTTGCCTTATTACAAAGATGAAGAAAAGTTTGAGGGAGGGGATGAGTTTTACAATTATTGTGCAAACTTTTGGAGTCTGCTGTAGATAATTCTGAATTCCAACATGCTGTTAAACTCTTACTTCCAGTGCTGATTAATATTTTTGTTTCCATTTCCATGACTCTCATCCTGCATTCTAATCATAGTTTTTGGCATTTTGCTTTTTTTTCCCCTCTCCAAAACTACAAATCAGTGAAGCAATGACTCTTCCCTCCAGACTCCACAGGGGCTAAATTAGATGTTCAGTAACTTCACATCTGAAGTTAAAAGAAATACAGAATATTTTATATACAAATTCTAATTGATGTATTCCAGATCGTTTGTCTTTTATAAAAATGAAATTCATCTTCAAATAAATAATTTGCAATCCACAGACATCCAGTACATGCCAGTCACTGGACCCAGCTGCGAATATGGGGTGAGCTGAATGGAGAAATTTCAGATCTAGATTTCTGGGGATAAGAGAATTAATGTCATATTAGAGATCAGTTATTTTTGCATGGAAGCAGTGTCTCAAAGCAGAAATCTTCTTTCATTGGAAGAGTTTTTAAAGTATTAATGAAATTATTTCTAATATTGTACTTGCATGTAAGTAAAGGGCAAGCCAATTTTGTTAAATTAGAAAATTGTGCTTGGTTTTCTTGCTAGGAATATGATAGTTTTCAACACTATATCTAATTAGAAAGATTTATAAGAGTTTGTTTTGATTCGTTTTCCCTGAAATAAAATCATACTTTAGAGTGGTTCATACGGAATTGTCTAAAAGACTGCAGTTTCTCACACTGTGATTTTTTCCATGTCTTTTAATTTACACTGGTCTGTATGAAAAATAACATTAATCTCCTTTTTAATCTTAATAGCAGTAAGGTTAGGTGATGGTAATGCCTTGTGCAGAGCCACTTGAGTCAGGTTGTTTCATATCAGTGCAAGTGGACAGAATTGTTAACGCTTGCTTTTACCTCAGTGGGAAAGAGCAGCTGGATAGTTATGGAATTTTCAGCTAAAAGCATGCTGCTAATAGGCCAGCAGGATATTCTGACTCCTTATGAATGTGAATGATCTTTCTTAAAGTCAGAAGAAAGTTTTTCTGGGTGTCTGTGGTGTGGAGGCGCATACTGAATCATATAAATAAATAAATACATGTAATATCACAGTTCTAAGACCAATTTTATTAATTCACCATCACATCTTTTGCTGATAAAAAGATAATTGAGCCCAGCATCCACACATGGCCATAACACTGACTGGCTTGCATTTCCACAGAATACAGTCCTAATGGCCACAGAGTCCCTCTGCCATTTTAGAACAGCTCCAGCTTCCCACACTAGGTCAAGTTGTCAGCCCAGTCCAGGGCAGGTGAGCTGACCTTTGCTGTTGCCCATCCTTCCATCTGCAAGAAATATCCCAGTTACATATAGAAGCTTCGAGGCCTTTAGTTTCCTTCTCCAGAGCTCCATTCCTTCATCTCTTTTGTTTTCTAGAGACTGTGTTTGACATAACTATACCACATACCTGAGAGGGTGTAGCTCCACATGAGCCTTTCCCAGCAGTGGCTGCTGCTGGGTAAATTTTTCCCTATGTAACAGGATTGACCAGCCCCCCCTGTTCCTCAAATTCTCAGATTTAGGTCTTAGATCAGATCTGCTTTCCTAGGTGGCATACCAACATAGTATTTCTAAAAAGTATTTATTAACAGTCTCTGACCAAAAAAAAATCTTAGAAGTTTTGGTCTTCAGTAAAAAGACTGTCAGAAGTGAATAGATGTGTTTCAGTTTGGACTTGTTCAAAACTGTTGTATCTTACATCAAAAATGCTTGAGTGGATTAGGAACTTCAGGGGGTAAAACTGTGTTTAAGGCACTTTGCACCTGTGTGACAAGACACAGGTGCCATTTGATGTGAAAATCTGTAGCTTTGAAAAGTGGACCATGTGAGTTCACTCAGCCTTTTACAGAGTCTGTAACCTTACACAAGATGTAGATTGTTAGTATCTTATGGGATCAAGTCCACTGATTTTAATCAAGTATGCCCAGCTTAGACAGGAAATCAGAGATGTAGCAACAGACAAAGTGTATATGTGGTTGTTATATGTATGCTCCTGGGAACATCCGGGCAACAGCTCGGCTTTAAACAACCAACTTTACCCAAGACACTGCAATAAGGCGATGATTTGTGAAGGAGTTGAACAGATGGTTGTACAAGTCGGCATAGACTGCCCTTTGTTGGAGCTTTACAAGATCATAGTGCTACATTCTACAAAGAAGAAAAGTGGTTCTTGACAGAGTTGATACAACCATGTCTAAAACAGCAATTGAGACTATCAGCCTTAACTGCTGCCTGACTCTGCAGGTGTCTGAACTTTCTGATATGTGCTTCATTATTCTCCAGAATACAATTAGTTTTGATTGCTTCACTCTTTGTACAAAGCATAAGCATGAAAATGAATTCTGAATTTTCAAGAGTGACAACATTTGAAAAGTGTTCTGTTTTTTCCAAAAAGTCACTTTTTGTAATATGTTATTTTCTTGAGCTTTACATGCAGTTTTTTAGGGCCAGAGACTATATATAAATCCTATTTCTTCTAAAATTGGGTGTAATTTACTATATATAATGCTGTTTCTTCTAAGATAGGGTATAATTTCTTTACTGCAATAAAACGTGGACTATTTTGTGTTTATGTTGTCTATTTGTGGTTATTATTTTATCTTGCTATTTTTTAGATCCAGACATAGGTGAGATTACTGAAACACCTGTCTAGTACTCCTTTGCTATTTTGGAAACAATCTATGGGACCATGAAACTGTGCACTCTTAATGACATCCTTTGGATGAATCACGAAACAAATGTCTGGACCAGCTGTCCACTACTAAGTTTCTTCCAAAATTTTAATTTTATAACGTTCAGCCCAGTTTCTGACAAATACGACATAATTTTGGTGTATTCTGTGCTGGAGTGTCTCATGTTGTGGTTGAAATTGGCATACTGTGGAGTTTAATGCTCTTAGGAAGATGCACATTTTCAAGTCCAAGACTACAGTGATGCCCAGTGTTGCTTACACATGCAGGGGAATTTCTGAAGACTTGTTTTTTAATTAGAACATAGAACACAAATCTTTAGGTTGCAGTAGGAACTTCTTCACAAAGAAAAAAAGCTCTTACTTTCACAAGACCTTTCTTTAAAACATTTGAAAATCTGGTTTGTGCTTACAAGTGATTTAAACAGTGAGAAAACAGATATTTCAGTTGAAATGCATCTTCTGTTTTCCAACACCTAGAGAACTTCCAGGGTTTGCCAGGATGCTTGTCAGATATGTCTTAGGGATTTACTGATGCCTTTTGACATCTGGAGCAGGCTTGGGGCAGGAGCACCAAGGTTCCCAGCATACCTGTAGGCAATGCCGGAACTTGGAAGGACTCACGGAGCTTTGGTAAATGGTAATGCTGTACTTACGAATGGCAAAGCTCTGAAGGGGTTGCGTGAGAGTTTTCTTCAGGTTCATACTTTTAAAGTTATATAAATGGCTCACTTTGGGTTTGGTAATTACCTCCTAAGCTTACTTAGGCATTTAAGTCTAGTCAGTTATTCCACACAAGCACTGAGATTTTCAATGCAAACTTGCCCCTTTTTTGTTAAAGCACCTGAATCAGCTGGCGCATCATTTCCATCCTGTGTCTGTGTGTGTTGGTGTGCCTTGTGCTGTGCCCTTGGTGCCACAGGACCTCTAACACACCCATCTGAGGTACATCTGCTGCAACAACTTTCAGTGAGGACAGTCCCAGCATGCCAACAATTCCTGGTGGCAAGGTTGTCCTTGAGCTGAGAAGAAAATGTTTTGGTACATTACCAAACTGTAGTAAATTAATGGAAAATATGAGTAAAACAATTACATGTAAAGACTTAAAAACTGTAATGCAAATAATGAGAAGTAAATACAAAAGAAAAGGTATATTAATGCTAGCTTTTAACACAGAGAGAAGTTCTTAGTTTTGCCTTGTTCTAAGATCTCAAAGTGGCTGAACTTACTTCAGTCCTATTATTTGGGTTTCTGGGTTTTTTTCCTCTCAAGGTTAAATAGTAGCAACTGTATTACAACTTCAAAGTACCTGTTAAGATTTCCCAATTGTGAGTTTCTTTTCTCCCTGTACCTTAATGTTTCCAGCCTTGATTCGGTGTTCTAAAAAATTGCTTTCCTTTAATCATGAAATAGGCTGAAGTTCACCCAAGTAGCCAGTCACATCCACTTACTCCATGGGAATCTTTGACCAGAGACAGAAATCAGGAGCTTGGCATGCCCCACTTCACCCAGGCTGGTGCTGCCTGAGCAGGCAGGGATTTCTCAGCTGTTCAGTGTGACACTGGTTTGCCCAGAGGAGAAGAGGACATGCTCCTGCTGCAATGGCTCTAAAGCTGCCTCCTGATTTCTGGGATTACCTTGCTCAGATTAGTGACATCACTACTTGGTGTCACTGAATATTAAACTCTTGATTTGTGTGACTGTTTTGATGTTTTGTTTCCCAGTGTTGGAGCTAAACATTCTCCCCTGTGAATTTGCGACCAGCTGTTTTCACCACTGTTTGCAGTTTTAAACAATTCCATATTAAAATTACTTGGGGTTTGCATTTAAAACAGCACTCAGGCAAAAATCTGAAAATACTGCATTGAAAATATTTTTTATTTAAAATTAATATCCTATTTTGTCTCAGCTTCAGCAGCAAAGTTTTCAGAAATTTGTCACAGCTGCCATCAGGTGAGTGGATTTTCAGTTCTTGGATCTGTTGATTGTAAAATGTGCTCCTCATCCTAATTGGGAGCTTTTGTGAAAGGCACAGTGACCTGCTTATTCAATGAGGTCACTGGTCTTTTTGTAAGAGAAATGGAATTTTCCTGCAGTTATTAAGTTGAAACACTGTTTACTGAATAGAATAATATTCTCAGCAAGCAGTGTTTGTTACCTGCATAAAAGCATTTTGTTAATCTTGTGATGGTTACATGGTCTACAATTAATTAGCTGCCTATACAACATTAGGAAAATGTATTAGATTAATTTTTTGTAGTAAAACTGTGTGTGGATAGAGGTTGTATTCCAGTTTAGTATTTCCACGTACCAAAATTACTATTCTCATGTGAGTGAGAACAGTGTATTACAAAGAGACTGATCTTTCTGATATCATTGTTTCTGCCTAATTGCTTGTTATGATCTTTAGATTATTTGCTTTGCTAATTTAGAATGTTTTCCCTCGAGTGCAGTAGGATATTTATTTGCATTTCAACTGGAGCAGCCACGCAAATACTGCTTGCAAAAATCGTTGTTATCTCTTGGTCACCTTTTGGGGTAAAACCAGAAAATAGCAAATTGCTCATTGCAGTGGAAGCACGTTGATTTCAGCTAGACTGGGTAAAGTCAGACGTGGTGGCCATAGGGCTGTGTAGCACTGGTTGTGTAAATGCCTTTAGGAAATCAGAAAATAAGTTTATTCTCTGAGTTGAGTCTTAACTTAAAAGAAGGAAGGAAGTAATGCAAGATGAAGGCAGTCATCTAAAGCATCTGCTGAAAGAGTGAAGACCCCTTGAATGTGCTAGGAATTCTAAAACACATCTGATTTATTTATAGAAATCAATTTGGGGACTTCGGAAGTTTTCTACTTGAATAATTATGGTTTAGGTTTTGTTGGGGTTTTTTGTTGGAGTGACAGCAGTTTGAGTGCAACATTGATTGGATTGAGTTGTTGAGTTTGTAGAAACAGGCTTTTAAAAGGCAAATGAAAATTCAGTTGCATTAAAATTTAAATGTGTTGATGGAAGTATCTGTATGCTATGTTGTATATGTAGCATACACACATATACATATGCCTGTATATGTACATTATATATCTATAAACACATAATCAGCCTTAAATGGACTAGAAGCCAACCCCATCTTTATTAACTCTGTCACCAGGAAGTGTCAGAGAAGTGTTTCAAGACTGGGTAATACAAGTGGTACAAATACCTTGGGCTGATGCAAGAGAAAATTTCAGGTCTGGCAGCTGAGAAATAAAAAACAGTGCCTTGAACAAATAGAAGAAGGAGCAGATTAAGATAAATATTTTTTTTATCTGTTGGATGCTTTTATTAAAAATACATGAGGGAAAATACTGTGAAAAGGAGTGAATATAGGTAAATATCTCTTTTCTTTGTCACTTAATGATTGGTACTTTGTATGAGGGTAGTCAACTGAAACTGAAGAAACAAGACTGCATTGAATTTATTTTGCTTTAGCCCATGGGTCTTAAGGGCTTTTCTAGTTCAACATTCAGTGGAACACAGGAAAATCCATGGTATCTTTACTGTACATGCTTGAAATATTTTTGAAAAAAAGAGACCAGATGCAACTGTTTCAGAAAAAAAAATGCTTCTGAGAAAGAGAAGCTCTTGACATTGTGGGTTGGCAGGTGAAAAAACACTTGTTTATTAGAAAAGCTGGTCAGATCAGCACATCATAGTCAAATAACTATGGTGTCCTGCTTTGAAGAGGTGGTTTCATGGTGTTGGTGTAAGGCAGAGTATCAGAAATGCTGCCTACATCTTCTTTGTGCAGTACAGGTCCTGTAGGACTAAGACAAACCTGCTCTTGGTGTCTGTAAAATAACATGACTGGTAAAAGAATAATCAAGAATATAAGTATTTAAGAAAGTCTGAATCTCAACTCTTGTGAATTCTTTCACCCTGAGTTCCTGAGAATGGACAGCTGTTACCTTTTATGCATGATGATTCCCCAGCTCTAAGGTATCCCATTTCTACCTTAGTACACTGAGCCAGATGTTTGCCCATTACAGCATGCAGGCCTTCCCTCCTGGGCTTCAGGAGCATCTATGAGAACTCACATAAGTTGGGTAAATTTGGTAAGAAAAGTCACTCAAGCCAGTCACTGCAAACCAGTCTAGCATCGGAGCTGACATCAAACAACTCTTTGGAAGAAGAAGCTTTAATTCTCAGGGTAAGTACGAGGGCAGCTAAAACTAGATTCTCTAGCGTGCTATTTGTGGTGAAAACTACTGTTCTAGGATTTATATAATCTAGGAGCCCCAGTCTATGTGTTTTTCATTTATGTACATCAAAGCATGCAGGACAATGGCACAGTGAGGAGGTAAGAATTAAGGAGCTTCCAATTCTGGTGATAAAATATTTTTTAAGGCATCTTCCAATTGCGGGGGTAAAATATTTTTCTCCATTCCTTTAGTTTCCTAAGTGTAACAGTTCTGTATGTCTAACATTAATTTTCTTGTTTTTGTTTATTTTATTGGTCTAAAATTTACTTTCTTCTATTTTAACCATGGAAGGGCATGTGGTTATGTTTTGACTGGATGTCTGCTAATATAAAAGTGTCATTTTAGAATTAGTGTCTGCCTGCTGGCTGTATTTCTGTGCGACCATAATAAAATCTCTTCTTGATGCCTGTGTTTCCCCTCTGTCTGTGTATCATCAGCTGAAACTGCAAGCCCCTTTAGAGAAAGAAACTGTCTCCCAGCAAAACGGAGGCTTGGTCCCAGCTGGAGCCCCTTCACATTCGTCTCACATAAATACTGCAGGAATAATTGAATCCCACCAACGTCAAACCTAATAATCCAACAGCAGCCCCTTCGAGCTCAGATGATGTTGTTATGCATGGGGATCATCCTGAGCTGCTGTGCTGATACAAGAATGACTTGGATGTTTGTCTGCTAATACACAAAAGAGATGAGCAGAGACCTTGGGTGGCTCCTCTGAGTGAAGACATCGCTGCCACCTTGGCACATTGCATTTCTCTGTCTGAACCAGAGGTGGGTTTCAGATGAAATTTCCAGCTGGTCTCATGCCTGCCTGCTCCTCCATTTGAATTAGTAAATCTGTAATGGAATTACAGAATATCTGTGCCAGTAATGTTTATACAGCAGGCAGTATGCCAAAGGCTTGACAATACCATAACTTAATTAAATATGAGCATATGTATGAACAAAAAGATAATTCAGTTGTGCTTAGGGTATATAGCCTCTGCTTGCTAGGCTTTCCTGCTTAACCTACAACTTCTTGGACAGGATATTTTTATCTTCTGCAGGCCAAGGTCTCTTTTGTGTTGCTGATTATGTCCCAAGCCAGTTCACATATACTTTGTAATCACAGCACACTTCCAGCACTCTCTTCTTCCCGTTCACATTCTTTTACCCCTTTCAGTTTAATTTCACTCTATGGGGAACTGAGTCTGAGTCCCTCTTTCAGTGGAGATTGTCCTTCCCTTGTCTGCAAAGGCACTCTGAGCAATTGACTCTCTCTTTGTACAAGTGTAATTGAATACCTGCAGTGTGAGTCTGGATATTTTCCCTCCCACTTTTATAACTTCCCTTTTTTTTTTTCTCTATTCCTTTTTTTCTTATGTTTTCCTCTTCTTCAATCTAAAGCGTCTTCTATTTTTTCTCATAAAACAAATCCATATTTTACTTCCCAGTTTGCTCCCTCTTCCTATTTTCTCCTTTACAGCCTGAAGATCTGACACCGCTGTGCGCTAGCTACAGAGTTGGGGAAGGTGCATTGAGTCAGAGTGGCTCAAGCTACCCTGTGACACTGTTTTCAGGCAGGAGCACACTCTTCCAGGTTCTGGCAGAGATGATGCAATGCCTGTTCCCTCCTTTTGAACAGCAGTCAGACTAGGGTTACATTGATTTAATAGACATTTTTCATTTTGTCTTTTTGGAGCGGGACCTGAATTTATAATGAGGCAAGGAAGGTGTCTGGGTTTGTGCCACATGGGTCTCTCTGGCATGGTTTTCCTCTTTACATGGGACCTGCATCGAGTTACCAATGCTTCCTCACGTGTAAAATGGGCTGACACTTTTCTATTATCCAGTGGCTGGATTTGTTTAGTGCCTCAGAGCCCTTGGATTTTAAATAGATGAAAATGTACTGAAAAATTGTTATTCCAGTTAGGTCTATGGGTTTTGGAAAGACATCAATGGATTTTAGAGGCTTTAGTAGCTTAGTGTTCCAGCAGAAATCAACATAATCCACTGTGAAGGTTCCTGGGGGCATGCACACGCCCTGCCAGCAGAATAGGGTTTAGCTATAGACTATGCCTGAATGGATTTAGGTGGCAGCCTATGCTTCCTTTACTTCTAGCAGTGCAGGTAGATGCAAGAGGTTGCTGAGAGGCTCTCTCAGGTAGAGAGCCACTGTGAGCTCTCTGGGATGCCCTGTGAGCCCTCTGAAATGCATTGAGCCTCTGCTGCTTCTTTGGACCTTCCAGGCTGGTCCAGTCTGGCATCGAGTCAATTAAAACAAAAAAGTTCAAATTATCAGTTTGATGGAAAGGATGAAATCAACACAAAAGATAGTTATGCCTCCTCACTGGGGTGGTTGGTAATAGCCAAAATACTTCAAAAAGCAGATAACCCCACCAAAAGGCTTCAAAAAACAGGTACCCAAACAGTGCAACAAGTCAAAAAAGATCGCTGGTTTCCCAAGGTTTGTGTGAACAGTCTGAGTGCAACTGGAACATTTGATGCAATCATTTGCATAAGGAAAATATTAAGTTTCATTTTAAGTCTTAAGGTATTTAGACGTTTATAAGGATAAAATTATTTCTCAGAGGTATCAAAATGTAGTGGTTAGCTGGAGGCTACACTGCTAAGCTGTAGGAAGTGGATAAATGTTCGTTTAATGTGACAAGTGAATAGTTTAATGTTAGCTTAATGCTTTCAAAAGCTTGTTTTATATTTTAATTGCTTATCAATGATTTATGTTGCACAATACAGAAACAGTGACTAGCTTAATTATGCATAAAAATAAAATGCTTATGATTTTATTTTCTGCAGTACATAATAAGTCTTCTATTATTTCCCCATTAGAGAAATATAAATATTTCAGTATACTTGAATATATTATCCAATAAATATAAATTGACCCTTGCTTCTCTTCAGTCTTTGTCCAACAGAATAATGAGGTCCAAATCACTCATTATGTCATCTGTGGTAGAGAATTGTGTATATGGACATTTACCTTCTGGCTGCTGACTTTTATTGGACAGTGAACAAAGCTGTAATCAAAGCAGCATTTAAACTGACACATAACCATTTTGCTGCTTCTCTTCCACTGGATGTGTAAGATCTGCATGGAAGTCATAAGAAATGAAGATTGTCATTGTGGGAACAGCATGAATAACTCTAGAAAAAATACCTTTGAGGTTTTAAAGTATCAGCCATTTTGATAGGTTTTAAACGTCTTGGGGCAGCTTCAAAAAAATCTCAGGAGCAGCCATGTCCAAAAGGTGGATCCATGGGCCTGTGAAGGGAATCTACAACCCAGAAGCCTTTAAATAGCATTCTCAATACAAGAGGGTTTGGGCCTAGAGGGACATAACTGTAAAAGAAGAAGCAGTATCTTCTCATTCCTGGAGGATGGACAGCAGGGCAATGTATGAGCTGGAATTCCATCATTGTAGGTGACAAGGTCCAGGAGCAGAGACCCCAGACCTTTTATGCCTGCAACCATTTGAGAAATAAGAGCAGTAGAGGCAAGAAAGAACATCCTATGCTCGGCTGGGCACTGAATCTCATAAACTTATAGTTAACAGGATAATGGATTCGAAATTCTGTATTGTATTAATTTAGTCTTATGTTAATTTTTTTAATTCTTAATAATATGTCTGACTAAGGAAGGAAGGTGTAATAAGCTCTGCCTTACTGAACTCTGGTAGGAGCTGGGCAGTGTGTTATGCACAGACCATGCCATGCAGTGGTACCTCATGAGAAACAGACCTCAGACTCCTTGCAAGGTACAGCAAGGGAGGCAAAACTGAATTTTGCCACAAAGAGGATGAAAACATAATAATGTAAATGCACTGGCTGTGCTAGAAAATATATCATTGCCTTTCAGAAAAGGTGAGATGAAGGTGAGGAATATGGTCACTCTATGCTTCCCTCCCTTTATTCTGCTATATGTCTAATGTAAAGACATTCCTCTGTTTAGACCTTCTCCTTCGGTTTCAGGGGTTGGACATGGGCAGTCACTGGGCGAGGATTGATCTGGATGTGCAGCAGGGTGGCCCAGCTGTCAGTGGGACTGAGGAGGTCGTTAGATGGAGTCACACAAAAGTGGTGTCTACCCCTTCCCCTTTGTTGGCAATGACAGCTGAATTGCCTGCCTGTGCCTGAAGGCAGCTTGGATTTGTGTGATCTCTGAGCAATACTGCAGCCAGGAAAATGAGATCAACAGCTTGTGTTGGCTATTGCTGCTGGACCTTTTCTGTAAGTGCCTTACTGTCCCACATTTACAGGATCATCCTCCAGGTTAGCCTACGGCTAGTCCTACCTGGATGCAGAAAAGGAGAGAATTAGAGCCAGCAGAGTGATGTGACACAAGAAGAGTGTTTGCAGTTGGTGCCTGTGGGTACTTGTTCTGTAGGCACTGACTGACAGATGGGCCAGGAGAGATTCAGACCCTTGTGTGCAAGCTGTAGTGCCATATGGGAGCGAATGAGACTTTCTCCTCTTTGATTCCAGACACAAGAAATCTCCACAAAGAATCAGAAAGCAGAGTTCACTCATCAGCTTCTTTCTTTACCCTCTCTGTGACTTGTCTCAGCAGCTGCAAAAAGAAGAAACTGCTTTAAAATTGTACTTAGGCTTCTGCTCTAGTTTATGGTTTGGACTCACAGGCTTATCCTCTCCCTCATGTCAAATACAATCACAAAAATGTAGAGAAGTTTAAGTAGCGCTTGAGAACACTTTCTGGAAAAAAGCTGTTCCCAGTTTCTCTTCTCTATTCCATATACTAGGCTTCTGATTACTTTTATATTTATTTTTTATCCATGATTTTTGGTTATAAAATTGTGTCCTTTAAGTTTGAACAGACCAAGTCTTTTCTCTCGCTTTCCTTACTTCAATGCCACATATTTTATTCTTGAATTTGAAACAACTTACAGCATATGATAAAGGAATAAGAAGAAATGTTGGTATAAATCAGCTTTGGCTGAACAGCCTTTAAAATGATCCTAAATGCCAATATAAATTTACCCTTAAATTATTTCTATAATGTAGTTATTATTTAAATTCTTGCAGGAGAACACATTTGTGGTGCTTTTGTCAGACAGCTTGCAATTTTGATGGATGTAAATGAGGATGGATTTATCCTGGACCAGCAAAGGCAGATATATGGGCAGACCTCTCTGCTACTGAGGTGTGTCAGGCTCAGAGGATCCAGTGAAAATACTGGGTTCAAATTTCCAAAGGATTTGGAGCTGTGTCTAGGAACAGTAGGGGCTGTATCCACTCACTCTTGGGACCTCTGGATAGGTGTGTGCTGTATTTAACTTTTTGTTTCAAATTTATTTTCAGGTTGGATCTTTTGTACAATTGTTTCAAAATCTTCCAGCCTGTTTCCACCAGATTATAGTTTGGCCCAATATTCTGGAAATAATGATCTCACTCAAAATCCACACTCTGCCTGATGTTTTCGAGGCTGGCCTTGATTTGAGTGTAGAAGTACAGGGTGTCTAATCCAAATCTAATGATGCATAGAAAGTAACTATTTAAGCTAACTGGAGCATAGCATTTACAACTAGAAGCCATTTAAGTATTCTCAGAATCGCTACTACTTTAAGCTGTGTTTGTAATGTTTATCTAAATGCAAATGAGAACACTGATGTTCATACCTATGTTTGTCATTTTGTTTCACTCAGTTCTCCAGGAAAAGAGCTTTGATAAACTTTCTGAAAAGAATACTTACAACTTTCTAATATAAAACTTTGATTGGTGTGAAGAACAGATGTGGAGGTTTTATAAATTAAAACTCTTTGCTTAAAAAAACTGCTGAAGTTTTCAGTAAATATTTTCTGCTTTAGCTGTTTAGAACAGATCCTGTACTTTGGCATATTGTAAAACAATAAATAAAGCTAAATCAATAGGTTTTCATCCAGTTTGCCTCTCTTTGCTGTAAAAGACCTTCTTCCTATTCATGATTCATATGCTTACACTACAGTCCCCTTTTCACTACTGCAATTCATCAAGCAAAAGGTTGTATTTGTCATTATGGTGAGGAGCAGAAGTGCAATGAGATGCTACCTCTAAAAGGTACTGCTTGGCAACACAAGATGAAGTCAAACACAAAGCATGTGTTGTGTAGGTGTGCTGTAGCGAAGCCCGTGGACTTCTGAGGACTCAGCTTTCAGCTGGCTCAGTTCCCTTCCCTGACCTGCCCACCATGGCTTCAGTGCTGGTACCCAGGGGGAAGGTTGGAGTGGCAGAGGACAGGGCATGTGGAAGAGCTTCAATCACAGCCTCTAAATGCTTCTTGTGCAGGCTTCCATATGAAACAAAGGCCTATTTTTAAACCCCAGCGTTTATTTCGGCACAGAGCAATGGTGAGATATCCCTGCCTGTTACCTCACCACTTACATTTTTCCGTGTTGCAAAAGGAATACTGGTGGTGACCAGGGTTCATGTTGAAGCCACACAGCTAATGGTGGGCTGGAGCTGATGTCTCCACACAGATGACAGAAGCAGCACCTGAATTCCAGAGTGGAGGGTGCTCTGCACTAGGAGGAGCATCCTTGTAGCCACTGAGCCCTGGAGTAGGTGGGGACTGCTGTGCCCTCAGCCTGCTCTGCGGCTTGTGGGAAACAACCACCCACAACTGAAGCTTCACCTTTTACAAGCAACTTTTCTAGCAGTGGATTTGGCCTTTCTTGGTGCTCCTCCAGAGAGGAGGAAAGTTTTAACCGTGTGTTTGAAGTGTCGGTGACGTGGCTTTACATTCAGCAGTGCCGAGTACCTGGGTGTCTTTGGGGAAGGACACACATCATTAAATGGAGTCTATTGGTGCTCAACACTGGGAGGCCTAAGCGCTGTGTTGGGCTTTAAATGCTGTGATTTGTGGTGTCCAGCATGGGAAGAGTGCCTCTAACTTGCTGCCTGCTTTCCTCACAGATACAGTGAAGGAAGGTTAATTATTTGGCCAGATTTATTGGTATTTGGGGCTGAATGAGTTTTTTCATACAACTTGATTAGTTTTCCAAAGAGATGCTCCAAGTTACGTTTAGTCAGGGAGCAAGCACAGTTTGTGGGAGTTTCTTCTGAGTATTTCCCATTCCCCATCTACCAATCCCCACCCCAAAATCACACACTCTCCCTTGGCACTCAGTTGTCAGTCAGTCTCAGAGCAACACCACCTCCCAGATCACTCTGCCTTTCATGCAGCTCTGTTTCTAAACACATCAACATACACTCTGAATCTTGGGCAAAGGCTCCTCTCATTTCTTAGAAGCATTTAGCTGCTTTTTGGTTTTACTCTGAGTGAATGGTGAACACTGATATTCTTGGCTTTGGGAGTCTTCATCCACCCTTCTGGTTAAAAAATTATTAGTGACCTGACCTACACAGGGTGATGCCTTCTCTTCTGAGAAATTAATCATTAAGAGCTTGCACAAGATGTGGAAGGTGTAAAAGTCTTAACATCAGCAACAAATTAGGAAAACAGTGATTTCAAAAATAATTCTAAATGAAAATATTTAAGTGACTTGCAGTACATTAAAATTTATCATGTCATGTTATATATGACCAAATCCCCCCTAAGAAACAGAGCAACAGATGTAAGGTTACTGTATCATTATTGTTATTTTAAGAAGCAATATTGTGCTTTGTACAATGCTGCATTGGTGACAGCTCAGAGAATTACTTCAAGAATGCAATTTCATTTGTGTCAATGACAATTGTTTGGAGAGCGTGTACTGACTACAGCAAGAATAACAGCTCACATCCAACATAATGGAGTCAGCACTAGTGCTCCTGTAGGGAACAAGTGTTTATTTTGCAGTCTATCCCCAGTGCAGATACCTTGCAGGAGGCAGGAATGGCTCCTGCACTGCTGGTCTGAGGTGTCTGCAACTGAAGATACTTCCCCAGAGAATATACAGTATTTTTCGTCTTTATTTCTGTAACCTAGGAATAATTCAGAAGTCTCTAAAAATGGCAGGAAAGCAGAACAGTAATTTGACTTGTTTTAAACTAGTGCTCTCCAGGAGAAGAGAAATATGGGTCTATTAATTACTAACCTTCCTTGGAAAACTGCTGGTCTAAATAGCTAAAGCCATTGTAAGTAACTATTAAACCCAATGACCAAGCGTTGCTGAGGAAAGTGCATTTCTTAAAAATCTTGCATAGCTGTTTTCCATTCATTTATAAATAATCATCTGTGATTACTTCAATTTTCAAGATGCAATGTACAGAGGGAGCTCTGAAACTCATTGCTTTTCACTGTTCAAACTTTATACAGCTAAACCTGTTAGAATAAAACCATCTAAGAATGTATGAAGTAGATAAGGGGTTATTTTTGCTTTCTGATAGAAGTGGAGGAATTTCTTAGCAAAGCACTTCAATTCAGCATTTTTAGGTGAAATTGCAGAGGTTAATATGAGCAGTTAAGATAGAGCTTCTGAAAAAATTGTTTCTTGGTAGGTATTTGGAAGCCATTAGCTACAACCTGAACCATCAAAAATGTAAGTTACTGTTTGAAGTATGAGCTTTCCATTTCTTGAACATCATTGAAAACTTCTAAAAAGTGGTAAAAAAAAAATTTAAACATTTGAGTGTCAGCAATAGAAGCCAAAAAGAAGGATGAAGATAGTCCAGAGATTTATACATTTCTCAGAAATAATTGCTCTCCTCTTTGCAAGGAAAGGTCACTTCAAAAAGTATGAGATATTGCGATGAGAGAATTTTAAAAAGAAATTAAAATCATGTGTGAAATCTTTTGGAAAATAGTTTAAGATGGAAATCAACTGAATTTGCTGAGTTATGAACAACTTCTCCAACTGGCTATATGACAAATGAATGGCTGTGCCACTTAAATCAGCATGGAAACTCTGCAGCACTTCATGCCAGATCTGAAATGGGCCAGACTGCTAGTTATCTCTGCAGCATTTCAAAACTGTAGAAAAGAAATGAAATTACCTATCCAAAATAAATCCCCAATATGAAAAAGTTGTGCACTCGGATGTGGATTTTCCCACCTGGAGAAGAATGACTGTTTACAGTGAGGTAATACCTAAAAGACAAGCCAGAGGATGCAGTCTGGCTGTTGCTTTGAGTTCAGGGGCCATCTGAAAGTGAACAAGTGACCCAAGGACAGCATCCAGGTTACAAAGATTTTGCAAATTTTCATGAAAAAGGCTGCTTATACTAATTAATATAAATATTAAAATAAATGCCATAAACATATAGAAGATAAAGAACACCTCTCTACAGAAACACTTATGTTCCAAGCATTGAGCCAACCACAGAAAGCGAAAAAGTACAAAGGGATGGAAATTAAGATTTTTTTCTAATTCATTCATCAGTTTCTAATAGGAACACCAGCACAGCAAATGCATGGGAGTTTCCAAGGAGAAAAATAACAAAATATGAACCCTTTGTGTGTTGATGGCTCTACACCCAGCACCAGTGCCCAGGCTCCTGCTCCGCAATACTAAGCAACGCACCCCTTGGCTGCTGAGAGGAGCCCCACTCTCTGCCTGCTAAAAGCATTGCAGAAGTGAAATAAAAGGTTGAAAAAGTTGCAAATCATTGAGTGGGAAAGCAGGGACAGGGGCTTGGATTTTCCTTATAGAGCTGCCGACTTAAGCAGGATAGTGTTGAAGGCACTGAAATGCTTCTCTTTTTTTAAAGGATCACAACAAGCAGATTATTTTGATGGCAACACTATGCTCAGAGGCCCAGACTGTAATTTCCTTTTCATTTCGTCAAGCTCCCTTTCACTTTCACTGTCAATTAAGCCTGAGATAAATCTCACTTCACCTCTTCCCCTCTCCAGAGTACCCCAGTGCAGTTACAGAGAGGTGAGAATGGAGAGAGGGTTTATTTCTAATATTCACTGTCTTTAACAGTGACTTATCTCTCCTTTATATTTTTTTTACTACTCTTTTGCCAACATCATTCTCCTGGCAGTATTTGATAATAAGTAGCACCATGGCACAGAACGAGATAATACTTAGTATTGAGAACAAAATATATGTTTGTCTGAGGGGAAATAGGTGCCACGTAATTTTAATTTGCTGTCAAGTACTCACCTGTAGGATGATGTAATAGTTAAATACTCTTTCTCAAAGTTTCATAAAACACTCCTTTGCTCTGCCCCCAGCCACCTGTCTTGTCACTGCAGAGGGTTATCAGGTTGGTCAGGCAGGATTTCACCTTCATAAGTCGATGCTGATGTGTGCAAGCACAACCAGAGTACACTTAGTCACCTCCTCCAGCTTCTGATAAAGATGCTAAGCAGAGATGTCTCAGTGGAGACCCCTGTGTTGTGGTTCCCTTGAACCACTCTGTAGCACTCTCCTCTTGAAAAATCTGATCATTTTATAACCAAAGGCAATCAAGCTGGTCAGGCAGAGTTTATCCTCATTAAATCTGTACCAGCTGTTCCCAGCCAGCTGCTTCTTGACCTCAGAAATGCTCTATAAGAGGCCTCACTCAGGGAGGAAGTTTTTAAGAGAGGCTGAGTGACCAAATCCCCACACTGTCCTTTTGACCTTTTTTGAAGGGGTATGCATCCTTTGCCTTTTTTTTTTTTTTGACTGATTTACACTCTTGTCTGAAGGGACAGGAGACAAGGGATGCCCATCTGCCAGTGCTGATGTCTGCAGCAGACTGAGCTTTGTGTGTCTCCTTTATCTGGAGGAACACAGGCTCTTCTAGGGCACAATTTTTACCAGCTTAGTAAAGAAAGGTGTTTGGACACACAGAGTTGAACTGCTAGCTAAAAGTGCTGCTTGTCTCCACCAACAGTGGGATTTGGGGGAACAAACTCCCCTGGGGACGTGTAAGGAATCTCAGCACTTGAGGAGAGGTTTGCTCCTGGGACACCTGCCTGCCTTGGCACTGCCTGTCACTGAGGTGGGGAGGGTTGCAGTCACATAGGGAGCAAACCAAAACCTTTGTATCCTTTTTATTTTTATTCTCCATTTTAACAGTAGAATATGTGATTTCTAATTGGTGGCAACTGTAGCAAATCCCAAAGACTTTAAGCGTGAACCAAGGATAAGAATTTGTTGTTTTTTCCCCATATGCTACTGAAAATTATGGCGCTTTATCAAATACACTGTGCCTAAGATAGGTAGAATTTGTATTCTGGCACTGGTGCCATTAGGATATAATCTAAACCTTGTTTTTCTCCTAAGACACTGAGGAAATCATAGAATATCTTAGAATAACAGTAAATGGCATAGATGGCATGACCTCTGTGTGTTATTGTGGATATTTTGTGAATTACCTTTAATTCAACTATCTATAAATCCTCTTATGAGTTCTTCTCACAACTAATATTTCCAAAGAAATCCATTTGGTTAAAGCAGGAATTAAACCTTCCAGAAACTATTTTTTTTTTTTTTTTGCTGGCCAGCCTTCGCGTACGAAGATCCGGGGAAGGCCTCTTTTTCCTTTCAGACCTCCCAGCCTGCGCACTGGATTTTTTAGGTGAGACACAGGGCGCGCAGATCTGAGCCCACCCTTTAATCCCGAGGTTCAATCTGCCGGGCCAAAGCGATTCTGGACAGCGGCAGTGAGGTCCTCCTCAGGACGTAGGCAGATTGCCCTCTTGCAGGGCTAACGAGCTCTGCCTGCCCGGGGAGTATCCCCGACCGGGAATCGAACCCGGGCCCCGGCAATTACTGTGCCGTATCCTTAACCACTACACCACCGGGGCTCCCAGAAACTACATACAAGCAAACAATACCCTCTAGCAACAATTTTCAGATATAAGTTTTGAAAGCAGTTGCAGATGTGGGGACCGTGCATGGAGTTTCTCCGTTTTGGAATATCGTTGGTGTCTAAGGTCACACTAGTGACACTCACCCAGCTGTGTGGTCAACTGTCTACCCATGTATCCTTTATGAAAAGCGATATTTGTCTGCTGGAGTCCTGAGGAGATTTGTATCTGCAGAATTGGCTTTTCAGTCCACTTTGTTGGATGTGATGTGCTGTCTCATCACCTTATCCTTAATTACTATTATTTGAAGATTAAAATCTGAACAAATAGCAACTATTTGTATTAAAGATTTTAAATCTATTGTTTTGTTCTAACTTCCATTTACTCTCAAGGCTGCTGTGAACATTAATTAAACAATATTTGAAATGTCACTACAAAATATAATTATAGAAACTGCTGATTTTCTATTAACGCAAAATTAGCAGAAGGGATAAAACCCTGAATTTGAAGAAATCCACTTTTGAAAATCTAATTTAAGTATTTCAAAATTTACTTTATGAAATATTAATGAGCTATAGTTAATGTTCTGTGCATATCTTAGCATTCTCATTAATTCTTCCACAATGCTTAGTTGTCAACTTTCAGAACACAAAAACTTGGGCAGATTTTGCTGTGGATTTTCAAGAAAGACAGGAAATAGATCTTTCTGAGCCTTGAAAGCAGTTGCCACTTTGCTATTGGCACAGGTTCTCTTCATGTGCAGAGTTGTAAACACCTCTGACACAAGCACAGGCGTTTGCAGCCTGCAGCATTTGCTCAGAGAATTAGAGCAAAAGCAGCAGTTCAAACTCTGGATCTGAAACACTTTGAGTGAACTGGGCACTGACTGAAAGTCATGCTTATTAAAGGGATCTGACCCCATGAAGAGAATATAAAATGTTTGAATGGAGGGAGAATAAAAAATACAATCTCAACTGAGTTGAACCCTAAAAAGGTGCATTCAATGATGCTGGGTCAGTGAAAGGTTTCCTAACTTACAGTTGCATCTGGGATATGGAGGTGCAAACTATTTGCACCAGCCTCAGGAGCAAGACCTCTCAAGCACCTGGTACAGGTTTGATGGTTTCAGTTCAACAGCCTCATGCAAAGCACTTTAATTTTGTCTCACAAAGGAAGAATGATCATCCAGTCCCTTCTCCCACCAATATTTTCTCTGAAACCCAAGTTTTTCTTTTGAACTGCGGTGGAGGCTGTTACTGTCTACAGTAGCTGTTAGAAAGCCCCCATGTTTGGCTTGAATTGTCATCTTCAATCCACCCTAGAAGAGGCGGTCACCCTCAGGTCCTGGCACAGCCCAAAAAGGGAGCCCAATGGCAACACTGCAAAGTGTTGCACTTTCTGATTTCAATTGCAGCAGAATTCATGTGCCAGTCATGAGGTACTTACAGGAATTCTCTTCCATTTCTCTCCCAGTTCCCCTTCTCTTAGGACCGAGTAGGCAGCCAGGGAAGGTAGCACACCTCTTTCTCTCCCTTAGCAACCTGATACTGTTCTCATATGAAGGGTGGGCAGATGAGAAAGAAAATCCCAGTCTCAAGTGTTCTCTCCCTCCTTAAGAACACAGACAGGTTTTAAACCTCTGTATGTGCCTTTCCTAATGCAAATACATTCAAGGGTCCTTTTAAGCATAATAGATTAAAAATTAGAAAAGAAGTTTGGAATGGAACTACCAACCTGAATTTGCTTTTGTCAGAGTGCTGTATAGCAGCCTGGATCACAGGTTTCTTTTCAGACGATGTTTTAGTCGAAGCTTTGTTTTTCAATTTCTCATGCAAAGCGTGCAGGTTTGATTTCTTTGTAATGTTTTTGCTTGCTTATAAGTTTCTGTAGCAGTGTATTATCACACTCATTCTCAGAAGGAGCACTGCAGCACAGAGGATTTGTTTGCATTAGGTTATCAGAAATGTGGTTCAGTCAGAGCTTAAAAAAAGAAAAAGAATAAATTATAAGTCTCACGAGATATAATAACTTAACTCGCTTCAGTTTTTTTCAGCACTTCAGTTTTATATAATGAGGACAGGAGAATAAATTAAAACTACACAGATAGTCCTACTCTTCTTAATTCTTGAATTCAAGTGCTTTATCCTCCTGAGATAGTTCCTGCAACCCATCTTTTTTTGTGCACAATATATGTAAGTATTTATATATAGCCTCCCTCTTCACCTACAAATAGCAGCTACTTTTTTGAAAGTTTCAGGTGATAGGAGAAGAAGACGCTTTTTAAAAGCCTGAAATAAAATTGGTGCAGTGCAGGGGAATGGTAAACAGGAAGGAAAAGCAGCAGTTTAACAATATTGACAGTCAAAGCCTGTAGCACATAACCTCTGGGCTGGCAGCTTGGCATGCACAGCCAGTCTGGCATTAGCACTGCCTCGAGGGAGGCCTCAGTCTCTTTGACCTTGAGAGTCTTTCAACGAGCAGAAAATGGGATAATACTGAGGTAATACCTTCTCTCCTGAGGGATGTGCCATTGATTAGCAGCTTTTACACGTTGTTATTTTGTTTATCATGGAAAATAGCCTCAGAAAGAGCAGGTTGCCTCAGTTCCCTGCACACAATTATACGTTAAGGGACTGTGGGAACATCGGGTTAGGAGAAGCTGACCACAAAAATAAAGGAGAGCATTGCATTAAAGGAGCAGCTGACACAAAAGCTGAGCTGAGCTTCTGCAAAGCCACAGTGAGGAGTGAGGGTCCTGGCACAGCCCAGCCACAAACATCCCAGTGTCCTGCCCAGGCGGCTCAGCACCTCTGGGCAGGTAGCCCCACTCTGCCCCAAGGCCAGAGACTCTCAAGAGTTTTCTGGTTAAATAGTTCCCTGTTGGAAAGTGCCTCCTCAATGAGACTGAAATGTGTAGTCAATTTTGACACAATTCATCTTAGAAACAAACTTTGGTTTTACTTGGGAAAAAAACCTGTTGGTTTTGAAAGTGGCAAATAAAACATTTTATCAGGGATTCTTTGCTTTACAACTTTTGAATTACTTTTATTTTTATAGTTCCTTCTGGCTTACAATTTGTTGTCTCAGAGTTGAATGTATAAATCAGTCAGACATGAAACTCAATCACTGATCATTTAAAAATAATATTTAACAGGAATTTTCACAAATTTGCCCTTGATTTTAAGGAGCAAATTGCAATCATCTGGAGCCTGATTCCAGCATGATATGCTTCAGATTTTCTTCTTAATATTTCAGTTTTAACTCCAGTGGTTGGAATAGGAACCCTCTCTAAGTACAGCACCATTGCACTTCTGTAGTCAGAGGGTGTTCAGATGCACAGAAGTGTATTTTTCATTGAAAAATGAAAAATGGCAGCAATGCACGACAAGTCTGCTCAGCTAATACAAACTTCACTCTAAGAATATTAACTACTGCACACTATGAACTGCACAGAAGCACATGAGAATTAAAGGAGCAGTATTTTTAATATAGTGAGTAGACATAAGGTGAGCAGGTACTCTAGGACTACAACAGTCCAGTCACCCAATAAATTTATGCAGAAAAGGAAATTTTGATAATACAGTGCATCTAACTAGGTCATACCACCATTAAGGGATGTTCTGAGTACATCGGTACACTAATTTACCATAAAGAAGCAATCAGTTTTCCGTACAGGAAAAAATTGAGTATGACAACAACAGTAGGACAGATTTAGAAAGGGCTTTTTCAAAGGAGCTTGACAGATAGCCATCCATTTTCCAATTAGAATCTAATTGAGTGTCTGGTTTTCTCTGGTTTGTATCAAAATCGCAGAAAAAATGTACTTGTTTTCATCATATAACTGCATATTTGAGTAAAACATAATTTGTTTGGCTATAGCATATTTCCCCGAAAGACATCAATATCTTCATCTGAAAGTAATAAAAATCTTCAACTGAGGACACCAAATGATGGAAAAGCTGCCACTTTGTCAGGTGGCTTCTTAACTACCATTGTTGTTCATATCTCATCTCTTCGTGGTATGTATGGTTTCATTATTGCTCATATCATTGCTCACATCAGGCTTCACCATTCCTCATCTGCATGTGTTCCCTGCTGGACATCTGATACCTGCTTTGAGATCTGGATTAAAAACATTCAGTATTGATGGACTTTGTTCTGATTCCTGTGAGCATCTAATAGGCATGCTTATACAACACAAGCAGTTTAGGTGGCATTGCTGTTCATCATATTCTTTCAGTCATACATAATATTTCTTTGTGTTTTCAAATTTCGTTGTAATGCTGCCTCGGAAAAGCAGTGTACATTCTTTTTGCTCTAGCAGTTCAAGGTGTTTTTCAACCTTTATATAAAGACACACTGTTTGACATAGATGTTTATTATTCATTTTTACTCTGAAGTTCTGAAATCACCCTACTCAGGAACATCTGGAGCAATAGCTATTTCCCAATGCTGATCCAAAAAAATTTGCAATTGTTGTTTACATTAGAGTTTCCCTCTTACTATATGCACGTAAAACTAGTAATAACAAAAGAAATGACTGGGCATTTTTATAATTTTGAAAATAAGAGGTCTGTTGACTTGTTCTATCTCAGACTTCCCAAACATGGATTGAACACATCCACAAAGTGTCAGTAGACATTTACACCTGCGCCAGTTCAGAAGAGTGCCACAAAATGTCCAACATTACTGACAGTAATTTTTGAAAATGCTAAAAAATATGATCTCCTGATGTTGGATTTTGTTCCCCAACAGCTGGATTTCGATGCTTGGTTCCAGTTTGTCAAAACTGCTCAAAATGCCATTCTTCTGAGGAACATACTCCCACACACGAGCAGTCTTGGGTGTCATGGTGTCATTTGGGTGCCAAGCAACCTTTGGTATGATATGAGTATGTTTTAAATTGACAGGTTCCAAAATAACAAGCTTAAATTCCAACAGGAGAGGTGTTGGATTGAAAAGATTTTCATGTGCAGCCAACAGGTAAAAAAGCTGGGAAACGAGCTAGTAGCCATATTGTCAGAAGTGCACAATAATGCAATATTGATTTTAAACTTGAGCAGTTTTGGCATAAAGAACAGTCATGAGAAAAATGTGCATCTGCCTATTAGACCTAATTCAAATAAAAATGAATTCAATGCAAAACTTTGCATCAAACTGATAAACAGTCTTGAAAGGCAAATAGGCTACTGGCGGCACATTGAGTAATGCTCAATTTTCAGTTTTAGAACAGAAAATGCAGCAACAATAGAAATACTAATTTCTGAATGCTTTATGTGCTTGAAGTTAAAAATCCTCTGCGGACTTTGAAATTGTCTGGACCATCTGCTTGTCAGAGAGCAGCAGCTGTGGGCTGCTTCATGGAAGAAGGTGATTTGGGAGCGGAGGCTGACAGCTACCGTAGCACGGCTGTCCCTGCACCGCCGAGGTGCAGTGCCCATGGCACTCAGACAACCAGGGCAGGGCAGGGCTGTCTGTAACCACAGCCCAGTGGTTGCCACACAGGCCTGCAGTGCAAAGGCAGGACCATGGCCAAGCCAGGAGTTTGGGTTGCCCGGCTGGGGTGGGGAGAAGGGTGGTGCCATGCTGGGTGCTCGAGCCCCTGAAACCAAATACAGGCAAGGACTGAGCTCATTAACACAGGTCCTCAGGGAAGACGAGGGGCCCCAAAAGCTTACAGCTCCTGTGCTGCATGTCGGAGCCAAGGTTACCCAGCCACACTCTATCAGGGCAGGCTTGGAACACAGGCAGCCAAACCCATGGGAGAGGGGAAGGACTCGCAGAGCCTCCCAGTGCAGTCAGAGCCCTGACGCTGCTCACCTTTGGGTAACCCTTACAGCACTTACAAACTTTCAGAGGCCTGGAAACTTTCAAATATCCTTGCCAGCCTGTGGTCATTGTGATGCCAAGCAAATTAAATGAGTTAAATTATTTTCTAGTACCCCTCTGTTGGTAGGTTTTGAACATTGGAATATTCTACTTGAGCAAGTCATCCTCCAGCAGATATGACAGAAGTGGAGAACATTTGGATAACCAGTCCATCTAAGTTTCATTGAAGAAATAGCTAAGTTTTATTGAAGAAATAACAACTATAAACAAGTTGTAATGTGCTGTTTAGCAAATCTAAAAGCTACATCATCTTTACAGAATCCACGGACCTGATTTTTCTTGCTGGTGTTTTGGAGAAACAAAACTAGAATTTTACAAAAAAGGAAGTGCTCCAGAGCTGTTTATTAAAAAAAAGCAGTTTTGGCAATACCCAACAAATAGGTGCAAAAGAATAGAAAGTCAAAAACATCTTAGGGCACTCTGTGCTTCCATACGCATTAACCCTCTGCACCTTGATTAGCCACTCACAGATTTTACTCACAGATCACCACTACAGTTAACAAATGCCTTAGTCTGCCAGCATGGTCTGCTTTCAATTCAGACAGGAGAAGGGAGGTGGAATATTGCAGAAAACAGGTTGTGTTCTAATGACTCAAAAAAAAAAAGACTGTCAGTAACCTTCTGCCTGTGGTGGGTGCAAACATTTAAATACCATTGCAAAGTGTGAATTGCATCTGGTCTTCTTTGGTGGGAAGCTAGGTCAAGTGTTAGACTTTTCAGAATACATGTCAAAAATAAACCTTGCAATGCACTTTTGTATTAACTAGCTGGCTCAGCCTGGTTGCACATGCTCATATACTTCTCCAATCTGCAACTCAGCTTCAGAACTCTGTTCATCTCATGTTATTTGTAGAGAGCTGATTGGTGTCTGGTTATGTTTCGTTATGATTAACACATGAAAATATTTCTGTCTTAACAGTTGCTGGTGTTAAGCATATGTGTTCATCACAGGGATGCAACTCATTAACTGCTAAGGAAGTTCCAGGCTATCATTTGTCTGCCATTTGCAGTCTTTGAAGTAATCCCTGTGGTGTAAGACTGAACACAGATCATCTGGAGCCAGTTTGGTGAGTAACATGTTCCTCATCTGAGGAAGACTCAGCAGTCCTACAACCTAGAATGAAGACTCTTCAATCAAACCTGCTGAACAGGTTAGAGACTGGCCAGTTTTCAATCAGCTTACAACCCGTCTTCACAGGGGTGGCCACTGTGTCTTGCAGAAGTAAATAAAGATCTGTGAATAAAGAAGACAGAAAGCAGACTGCTCATAGGAGCAGTGGCATTCCTCAGCATGGCTAAGCACACAGGGAGCTGCTGGTGGACTTGTCGAGAAGAATGTGTTTGTTGAATCACCAGGCTCCCTAAAAGAGAGAGTTTTGCAATTCTTTGTGTGCTGCTGGTGGACTTGACAAGATAAATGTGTTTGTTGAATTGCTAGGCTCCCTAAAAGAGAGAGTTTTGCAATTCTTTGTGTGCTGCTGGTGGACTTGACAAGATAAATGTGTTTGTTGAATTGCTAGGCTCCCTAAAAGAGAGAGTTTTGCAATTCTTTGTCTGTAACTGTTCATTCTTGCAGAACTACCGAAGCAGCCAGCATGATGGACAATTCTGCCTCCATCATTACCTGTGTGACCATCACATGAGAGTTACTAACATGCCTTTTGCCTTGGATGGATCCAAATGAGATCAAGACTTAACTGTATGTCCACCCCCAAGGATCACTTGTTGGTAAACATTTCTAGTTAGAAAAGTTCCAAACTTCTGAAGCCTAAACGTTTTTTGAAGTTAATACACCTGAGCAGATTTTGTGGATTTTCTAGTTTGGAGAAAGGGAGGCTGAGCAGCAACCTCATCTCTCTCCACAACTTCCTGAGGAGGAAAAGTAGAGAGGGAGGTGCTGAACTCTTCTCCCTGTTATCCAGTGTCAGGGTGTGTGGGAATGGTTCAGCTCTGCAGCAGGAAAGGTCCAGACTGGACATTAGGACGTATGTCTTTACCTAAAAGGAATATTTCTTTACCAGTGGTCAAACACTGGAGCAGGCTTCCTGGAAAGGTGGCCAATAGCCCAAGCCTGTCAGTGTTTAAGAGGCATTTGGACAATGCCCTTAATACAACTGGGCTGGAACTCTTTTGGCAATGGCAACTTCATTTTAGGGGCAACTCAGTAACAGGGACAAGTTTACACAGATATATTGTGTAGTGCATGAGCAGTAAGCTCATTGCTGCATAGCAGGGATGGATCTACTATTTTTTCATGTGGCTGCTGATTTAATGCATGTAAAATATTTTTTAGGAATGCGGTATGTTCTGGACAGGAAAGGCTGGCAGGGAATTCACATTTTAAAAATTAAATTGGATCATTTTGTGTCTTAATTCAATAATTTTATGTAATTTATGAATAATAATCTGATCAAAAGGTACAACATTCACTATTAAAACTATTCACTGTGTCCCAGTCTGAATTTGATTTACTTCAAATTCAAGCCATTTTAAATTGTTATGCTCTTAAATGCCAGATTAGAGTGCACGAATGTATTTGTGTACTGTACTAGAAAAGGAGCTGGAGAACCAATTTGAAGATCAAAGAGGATTAGACAGATACAGCTGCTTAATTCAACCATTTGAATTTGTTTATCATTAAAACATTGCTTTGGTCTAGACACTGATGTTTTAATCACTGTTGATTTTCAGCTCTATGAATTAAATTTGATCAGGATTTTCCATTACAGGAAAGGATTTCTTGTTAGAGCAAACTCACCATCAGAAGTGCCATCAGTAGTCTTGCCATTGCAAGAAGCATCAGTTCGTTTCCTTGCAGAGAACAAAACACCCTCTAGGCTGTAAGAACTTTTCTTATGCAGAAAAGATAGTTGCTTACAAATAATGCTTCGGGGGAGCCTGTGAAGACTTGTAGCACCAAGGCAACCCTTATACCAAAAAATCACTTCTCATTCCTGCAGGAGCCTAACAGCAGCATGTCACATAATATTGTCAGAGCTCATGACTGGGACTGTCATTTTTCGAGTCCACTGAGCATGCCAGTGAAAATCAAATGATGGGGGAAAAATCCAGTACTATCAAATCAGTCTCTGGGTAGTTTCAGAAGTTCAGTAGGTAATTGAATCAATTGTTATTTGTGCCTGATTCCACCCTCCTTAGTGCATTAAAATGCACTGCCTTTTATTGCACGGGAATGACTCCTTCCCTAATTTCTGGTGACCACGACAAGGATATCTGGCACAATCAGAGAAAACATCAAAGGTCTCTGACTTGCTGTGCTCCATGGCAGAAGGTAAGAGGCTGAAGTATGAACACTTGCCCAGTCTACTGGCACTGATGGGCAAAAGGAACCCTGGCACTTGCACCCACCCAAGTGTAGTTACAGATTGAGCCAAAGGCACGTGTGATAATCATGTTCCTACGTCTGTGCAGCCTTAAAAACAGCAAATATTGCAGGACTAATGAAGAACATAAGGAACTACAGGCCTGCACTACTTTTTTGGAAGTCTGAGTGTTAAGACTCCAGTTTTAACAAGTAGTTATAGCAAAGCAGTAATCAAAGCCAGATTCCCCATTTGCAAAGAGCTCAGCACAGAGTGCTGGGTTGCAAACGTGGCCTCCTGAGGTAAATTTGGATAATATCTGCTATAATCTGCTGGCACAGCTTGAGAGGCTGAGGTTCTGACCTGCCAGAGTCAGCTCCAATGCATACGCTTGTCCAACATGGCCAGGAGGTGCTCGCTGGCTGATGCTTACACAGTCCCCTTGGCTTCCCCTGGGAGTGGAGTGGTGCAAGTTATTCTGCCAACTGCACAGTGCCACATGTGCAGCTTAAGACCTTGTTGCAGAGGCTTACAGGCCCCTGCAAGGCTGAGGAGGTCTGACTTGAGAAGATCTGACCATACTGTCCACAGTTGCTGCCATTTGGATTTGGAACTCAATGTTTAACATTTTCCCAGGAGCATCCTCTCTGGGAGCCACATAATAGTATGGAATTCTGCACTTAAAAAGCTGAATATAATGAGATTTAAGGGTATCTTTTCCAAACAATAACACAAGGAAATCTCCTTCCTCCATGTATTGAACAATGTAAGCATTTTGATCAGGCTTAGGAAAATTTGAGAATAAGTTCCTATAGATCCTAATTACAAAAGCAATCATGGCACTACCTCCCACTCTTTATTGCATTCGTCTCTGGATCAGGACACTTGTGTGTGCCAGAAAATGAGACTGCTCTGTGCAGTATCTTCTGATAGCATCTTGTGGCAGACTTTCAAGGACTTTTGCACGGCTCTACTGACTTTGCACCACCCCTCGTGATGAATAAGGCAGGGGATCTGGTAACAACTGTCATGGAAAAGACTGATGGTGTCAACAACTTTTTGGCCTCCGTTTTCACTGGCAATTGCTCTTCCCACATCTCTTGAGTCCCTGAACCTCCAAAAAGGAATAAAAGCTCAGTGCATATTCAACTGAAATACAGGCCAAGCAATAGACAAGCCTTCTTGGACAATGCCCTTAGGTGTATCAGAGATGATTAAAATCGGAAAGCATAAGAGCATAAATATAGCATGATTTTAGTAGTAACTTCTGCAACTTTCTACAAAAGCTTTTTCCTCCAGGTGTCTGAATAGCAAGACATTCCCAGAGGCACCTTGCTTCTCATCAAAACACACTATGAGAAGGAAAGAAAGCAAGAAAAACAAGAGAAGAGGAAGCAGACAAGAAGCAAATCTCAAAACTTCCTCTCCTCCAACTCGCAACCTCAAAGAACAAAAAAAGACCTCAGGGCAAAAGAAGTCCGAGTGAGTCTTAGGGAGTTGAAGGGCTATACGGAAAGCCTTCTAGAGAAAGCACTTCTGCTGGTTTCAAGAGGAGACACTTTTTTCTTCTAGTTATCAAGAACAGAAGTAAAAGCTTTTTCTAAATGACAAATTCATCATCTGCCTCTTCAGTTTCCAAAAGTGGGCAGAGTTCTCATTTTCATCTTCCCCTTGAGCAATACTCAAAGCTACCAGGAGGAAGAGAAGAAACAGGAAAGTTAGCTAAAGCAAATAAAGGTTTTAAAACTTAAATCATCATGATGTTTCTTTGTTCCTGAAAACTCCAGGCAAAAGAAGGAAAAAGAGTCTTCCAGCACCATTGTCTGTCTATGACTGTACAGGTGCAAACACACAACGCAGCAGAACAGGCAAGCAGAGCAGAGTGTGCATCGGGAGAGCCTTCCCTGTCACATGGTACTGGATCCCAGTTGCACCCCAGGTTTGGTGCTATCTGCAGTCTTGCTGAGGGGGACACTCAGTCTCCTCCTTTAGGTAATTGATAGAGATGTGTTACTCCCCTTGTTCTTGGCCTCCAGAAGGACTACAGCCCATTAAACGCTGCTCTCCAGCTATCAAAACCATCTGCTCGTACACCTTCCATCCAAAGACATTGTGGGAGACACTGCTCTCCTTTCATCCAGAAACACAACCATTTCTTTAGAGAGGGCCACCAGGTCAGGTCTGTCCCATCTCTCCATACTACTCCTATATCCACAAACAGGGTCTGGTGGTTTTAAAAACCCTACCAACAAAGTACTCCCTGTTGACAGTGCTAGCTGTGGAACTGGCTCTGGACCCACAGGATCTGTCACCTTCTCCTCAAGCCCTTCCCTCTCACTTGGCAGGACCAAGTAGAAGCCACATGGAAGCCCACGATCCTGACTATTTTCCCCAGAGCTGTGTAGTCACTCCATGCACACTCCAGCTCTTCCTGGCCATATGGTTGGTGGCCATTTGGAGGAACGTTGTGAGTTATAGTCCAAGCACTGCATGAATCTCAGTAGTCTTTCTCCTGGCCCATACACCTTAGCTAAGCCCTTTTCCCCACTTTCGGCCGGGATAGTTGTGACCTTGCCCCTTTTCCACAACAAAAATTACAGTAAAAAAAGCCATCTGTATAATGACACTTCTCCCCTTGGACTCACATCCAGTACTCACCATTTGTTATGAGAACCAGCCAGTTCTCCAAAGAGGCTTAAAGCGTCAGTTTTTGTTGGTTTTTAAGGGGGGGTTTCTGGAGTATTTTTTTTCTGTAACATGAATTTTCATTGCCTGAGTTACTGTTTTTTTCAGGTAAAATAACAAGTCCACATGATCCGGATGGCTGATCACTTATTTCCAACTTGTAGCAGTATTTCGCACCTCCCATGCATCCATTGCATACATTGATTAAATGGAAATAAAGAAACCTGAAAAAATGTAGAAGACTCTATCTTCTCTGAACCATTCAGTGAAGAGATAAAACATCTAAACTCAACCAAAATAATCACAGCAAATCATTCCTACAGCTCTTCAAGGGAGAGCATTGTGTCATTTGCTCTGCTTTGCTTTGCTCTGCTCTGCTCTGTCATGACCTAACTCATGTCTGTCAGTCTGCCTTCTAGACTGAGTTGTGCTGCCTTGTCCCAGTGTCTCCAGGAATTTGCCACAGCAGGATTTCAGTCAGATTATTAGGTGAAGATATACCAGCTGTTGGTTCTCTTCTCGTCAGTTGGAAATCACTCAGAGCCTTCTGTATGGCAAACTTCTCAGCTGAGGATCTGGTTTGTCCAGACTGAGACTGGTGTTGGTCGGGGCAAAAGGGCTCTTTGTACTTTGTCTGGGCAGGAGAGGGCAGTTTTGTTTCTGGAAGAGCTCGAGTCAGTTGTTAGAGTTAATATCAACATCTCTCAGTTATGCTCGGGCTCCTCCTGAAACACTGCAGGACTGTGGCCCTACAATCCTAAGCAATTTCTGCCTCTGCCTCTCTTCTGAAAACTGAATAGCCCCAGAAGCATCAATTCATCTTTGAAGACCGCAAAAATATGCCTGAACTTGGAGCAGATGCCCCTATACTGGATGGGAACTACAAATTTTGTCTCTAAATCTCTTTGCAGATCTGATTGCGTCATTACAGGATGAAATCAAGTACTGACTAGCATTACTCCTGATTTATACCAGAGGATGTCAGAGTAAGCTCACTAACTGCTTATTATCATGTACTTTAATTGTAATTTTTTAATACTACTTAATGCTCTGAAATCTTTTTTGCAGTGACTGACACAGGCCCAAGATACAGGGCGTTAAGTACCTTCCATAAACAAAGTCCTTGAGGAATGTCTGAAGCCTCTTCTGCCTCCCAGGGTGCTCAGCTTACTTTGAGAACAGTCCTTATTTCACACTGGTTTTAATTTTGGCTGGTTGCTTTGGTACAACTTTTAGCAATTTTCTCTGAGCATACCAGCATTTTCATTACACAAAAGTTGATCTGCAAATGAAGAGGTGGTTATTTTGTTTTGTGTTTGGCTGCTACTGAGGCAGAATAAGGAACACTTATTTTTAGAGTTGAATGAGATTAAATGGAAGGGCTGGGTCACAGGAAGTCCAAAGAAGGGCTTGATAAGAGCATTTCAAAGGGGTAAGAGTTTCTCCTCAGAAAGGGAAAGTTTTAAAATGTACATCTGACCTTTAAGTATCTCTGAACAATATTATTAAGAATAATCTGTCATTCTTTACCTTTTATGCTTCAGACAGAGCATTTTTGACAGAATAAATTTTCAGTACAGTCTACATTTTCAAAGTTCAGTGTCACATTAACATTTACAGAAAGTTTTAATCAAAGTTTGACTGCTAGAGTCTCTGTGGAATTAATTAATTAATATTTTTAAAGCACTTTGTAGAAGAAAAGTTCAAAAGGAAAAAATGCTTTCTTATTTTTGATGAAAATTACATTTCCACAGTCAGATTTTCAATATAACTTAATGCCAAAAAGGTCCCAATGCATTACTCAGTTTAAACATGTTTTTGCATTCAAACTGTTTTATAGAATGCTGAAACACAGCTAAATGCCATCCAGAATTAGGACTTTCCTATAAAAGGGAACAGGACACAGAAATTCTCCTTCTGGACCAGTAAAGCCAGTGACAACAGAACAAGAGTTACTGGAATTTCATTATCAAACTTTCATAAATGCATCACCTTGTCCCTTAGTACCCCGACACTGATTGCAGAATGGAACAGAGTGCCTCTGTCTCCAGAGCTGAAGAAGTTTTCTGCATGAAACAAACTAACTTAGATGAAATGCAAAAAGGTAGCCAGAAAAAAAAAAAAAAAAACCTGGAAGGAACAACAGTTCCATGTTTGCCTTGGTTACTATGGATGGGCTGTTGAAAATTTCCTGTCAAAGCCCTGATAAGGGCAGTGAGGGACTAGCCTGCATTAGGGGATGGTAAAGAGCCCTGAAACTGTGGATTAAGAAAATAGAAATGTTTACTCTTTGTGTTGAAAGCTTTTGTCCTAAATATGTGTTCTTTGCCTTAGATGTCTGGTTCACCAGCTCTGTGAGAACAGAGGACCAGCACCTATACCATACCTACTGGGGGATCACAGCAATGGACAGGAGGAAGCAAAAGTGCCTGGGATAAGGAGAAGGGCATGGAATTCATCACAGAAGGGGTCAGAGCTGGAGAAGCAGCACTGGTACCGAGTGGTTCCAGGAAGCTTTATAAAGAAAAGATTGCTGTTTCCATTTTACCTTGACTTGTGACAGGGGCTCTTGAATCTAGTGAAGGAAACACTACAAACTCTGGTGACTGGGAACTGAAATTATATAAATTCAGACTATAAATAAAGTCTTGTTTTCCAGAGGGAGAGTAGCCATCAGCCAGGCAGCTCCCCAATGTGCCTGGTGCAGTCTCCATCACCAGCATACTGCTCTGTTGGGAAGCCCTGAAGCTAATTCAGAGAAGGTTTCTCTTCTACAGGGTGTCACACTAAAGAATCTGTCCTTTTATTAGCTAGAACTTCAATTTCTGTTTTCCAGCATTTGATGAGAGATTATCAGTAATGCCTCTCTCGGGTCTTCTCTTCGTTATTTCCTTCTGTTGCCCATCACAGTCTGAGGAGTCACCTGGACAACAAACTCTGTGGCAGAGGTTTCCGAATATCCCTCCGAGTTTTTTAAGTCTTTCTCCATACAAACCTCAGGGTTTTTTTTATAAAATTACTGTCCCAAATCCTTAGTCACCTTTGAATTTCTCAACATTTATTTTTAAGGGCTATGCAGTTCAGAAGTGTTCAGTACTAAAAGCACTTCTTCCTCCAATGTCACTATCTGGCAAAAACCTGAACTACCAGAGAAACTTTCAGTTTAGCTTTTGATTTCTTTTCCTTCTCTTTAATCACAACCTTTAAAGAACTCTTCCAGAAAATATGTTACTTCAGTAATAAGGGAAGTGAAACACTGCTTCAATTTAATTGTGGCCAATAAGGAATGAGCTGTTTCAATGTGTTGTTAACGTGCTAGTATTGTTCTTAACTTTTAGAAAAATCAATCTATCTTCAATTATGCGTAGCAAATCATGTAAGCCTGCAGAACTAGACTAATGACTTGCCTACCAATGATCCCCAAAGGCATCTCTATCCTTGCCATCAATCTCTGATGCCATACATTAAGAACTGAATTCCTTCCAGCCACTGGCTCACCATTAGGTTTTCTTTCATGCTGGTAATCTCCCTGAAATAGAAAATGTGAAGTTTAGAAGGAGAGGGAGAAAGAAAAACTAGTTTCTTTCTAACACAGTAAGTAAGCATGACTCATGAGCATCAATGCCTCATGAATTACAGTACATTGAAATGACCACTAAAAACTGAGTTTGCCAGAAGACACTACATAAAATTGACAAAGAGACTGAAGAATTTTGGCATATCCACTTTTAAGCAGATGTTTGAGGAACTGAGTTTGAGTTTTGTGGCTACATTTTGGTGGTATAAAAATCTTGTCAAAACCTCATACCTTGTGCTCCTGAAATTTTTTTGGCCATCAAACCTAAATTTGAGCACTAAATCTTTCATTCTGTTTACTGGAACAACTGTTGCATTTTATATGCAGGTAAAGATGACAGAACTGGATCCTGTTGCAGACTGCACATGCTGAACCTCACTTTGGCCCATTCACATTCTGCAGTTCTCCAATGCAGAGGATGGGATATAATCCAGAAGAAACTGGCCTGATACCCAGGCTGCCAGGGCTAAATTCCTTTGTGAAGGGAGTTACCTGTAGTTCTATAAAAACCTCAGAGCTGCAATTAAAAACATGAATATGACAAATCTTTCCCTATTTTAGATCTTCAGGGTTGGAGGGTTTTTTTATTATTTTTCGAATGGTGCATACAGAAGAATTAGAAGGGAAAGAATTCATTTTAAGTAATATTTCAGCTTGTCAGACTGAGACATAAAAATGTAATACAGGATAAGTCTATGTCAATTCTGTGATTCTCTAAGCTGCAGCTAAAATGGCTAGCTTGGAAGTGTTCTTGTGCATTTTGAAAGTCAGAGGAGATGCTCAACTCAGCAGAAAAATCTTTTGCATGGAAGGAAAAACACTGTATTGGTGTAGAGCTAAGCACAGCAGAAACATCCACCGTTATTTCTGAGAAAGCTTAGATTTACCCGTGGAATGTACATTGTGAGAAAAATAAGAACAAGCAGAATGTGAATAGAATTTGGCCTATTTACTTTCTGGCCAAGGAGAGAAGCTTGGTGACCCATAACTTCATCTCACTTTCTGACAGCTCTCGCAGGATCAGACTGCAATGGTCTTCCAATAACATTTACACATTGCCAAGGACAAACATTCTTCAAGTTTTGATAAAATAAGAGAAGTTTGGATGAAACTATCTGACCCACAACAGGCATCACAACTCTTTTTCTGAGCCACAGTGTACATCTTCAGATCTGGAGACAGCAAGAAGGATACCTGATACACACCTGAAAGTATAAAACTATTTTTTGTTGGGTAACAAACACAAAGATATCTGGGGTTCAAGGACCCTGGTGACACTCCCCTCTCCACAAGGCACCCCAGAGCCTTTGCTGATAGGGAGGAGGGGAAGGGTTGGCCTCTGCACCTCCTGGGTTCAGTCCTCAATGGTGCTGCTTTGCCATCTCCCACTGACCCAAAACCTTAGAACCCTGGTGACCAGGCATTTCAGTACAGTGATCCACCTGCTGAGTCCCTTGGTGGAGGGAGGCTGAAGTGGGGCTAATTGAGGGGGAGATTACCTATGGAGCATGGAACAGCGGTGACAAGGCAACAGAACCACTGTCCTCTGCCTCTCTGCCTGTCCTTTTCCCAAGGCAAGTCCACATCTTGTTCCTTGCAGAGGCAACACTGTGAACTTTGCTATTAAATTATTAAAATTCATCTTTCCTGGTTATGACACAGCTGCAGCATTATTGCGAGCTTTAAAATGTTTATTTAAATGTAGTGGTCCTTGAAGTATCTGTTTTCCCAAACTATGAGACCAGAGGCATACTGAACCTGACAAAAAGAGAAGAAGAGGTGGTAGAGTTATCTTTAACCAAACCAGTTCTGATTGCAGGAGGCAAACCTTCTTCCTCTCACTACATTGGCTGCTCTTCTTCTTTTATGAAGAGGTGGAGCTCTCACGTGCTCTCTCTTGGGACCTGATTTTATAAAAGACATACAGCCTCCTATGAAGTGCTGCATTCCATTACCAGAGTTTTTCCCAGAGTAGCTCCTGAAGACATCATGGTATGGTAGTGAGTACATTGAATGAAGCTTCCAGAAATTGATCTCAAAGGAAAAAAGAGATTCTTCTTGCAGGCAGTGCTGAAGTTGAGAGGCAGAACTCCTCACCACAAGTCATGGATGGCAAAAGCTTCCATGGCTTTCCTGAAGAGACTGGAGAATTTTACAGAAGAGAAATACACCCAGAGCTGCTAATTTCATAGAAACACTTCCCATCTCAGGAGGTGCCTGAAGGGCAGATAGTAATGGGCTGGGAGAAACATCAGGAAAAGGCCATATACATTTGTCTTGATCCCACACAGTGCCCCAAGCTTTTTGGCCGCTACTGGAAGGAGATCTTTTCACCCACTGTAGGCATTCTTATGCAAGACAAGCAAAAACATGTTGATAAATGATGAATCATATACATTTCTTTCCCATGAACATTTTAACAATGGTGTAATAATCAGACTAAAAAGGAAATATTTATAGAACATTTACGGAATAGATGGCATAGACCATTAGGATATTTAAGTTTTTTAGATCTGGGTGCCTATTGTCAAGGCAATATGCACTTCTCAATATGCACATATTACACATATTGCCATGGCTTATTCTATACCTTCGTATGCCAGGCCATCACTGCAGTCTCCATTTATGCTGTTATTAAACTCAGCTTCTCATTTAATTTTGGATAAAGTTGATGCCCAATCTGATTCAGTTCAAACAGCACAGATAAAAGTTTTCAGGAGTCTCAGATCCGGGTCTGTCATTCATAAGAAGCTCTCATGTGGTTTTTTTCTTCCTGTACCTCCTGCAACCTTCAGAGGCACAGGGAAGTAGCATTCTGCTGCTCAGCTCTGCCACTCTGGCTCCTAAAATCTGACCTTTATAGGGAGAGAAAAGGAAATCTAAAAATTATACCAAAATATCCCAGTCACAAACACCGAGATAAATTCAGTCAAAAGACAAAGATGTGAGAGAATACAATGCATATGCACTTGCCAGCAGAGCTCAAATCTAAAAAAGGGTAGGGGCCAAGAGTTAACAAGAACCACTAAGACAGCAATTCTAAAACAGGTGCCTCTGCTCTGTATGCAGCATGTGATGCAAAGGTATATAAAAATCTTGTGAACTATCCTCAGATGTCTATCAAAAGATGAATCTTTACATTGTTGGAAAAGGAGTAGCTCAAAAATAGATTTAAGTAAAGAAAATAATAAAATGTTTGGAAATCTATTTAATGAGACAGTTTCTGAAGTACAGCACAAAACAAAGATTATATAGTGGGTGCCAAGATAACGCATTGTACTCAAATTCCTTTCACACTTCTGAGTCATTTAGCCTGCTGTCCTTTTGAGCTGTCACTTGAACAAAAGCAGATGAAAGGAACTAATTTGATAGCTTATCTCTTTTGTCTTTCTTTGGGAAACATTCCTTTTTTCCAAAAGTCTCTCACAGTAGGCTAAAAGGAGAGACAAATATAAGTGAAAATGCCACTAAGAAAGACAGGTCTTTTCATTAGCTGAAAATTTGAGATATCTATTCTGGGCATGGTTGCTGTGTACACCACCTCTCTCTGATACTCAGCTCAGAACTTAAAGAAAAGTCGTGGAAATTCTGTCTCTTATTGGAGAGTCTTTGACGATGCAACAGCACAACCACAACACAACAAGATCACAGCAGAACTGCAATGTCGGGAAAGAGCACCCAAACCAGTCTGGCTATCAGAAGTCATACAGCATGACTCCCCCCTGAAGCACATTTACAAATTGCAGAGCAAGTGTTTTCATCTTAGGGTGCCTGCCCACAAATAATGCAATTATTTCCACTGATGTTGGAAACGTGTTGAGGCCAGCAGTATTCTCTAGCTGAAGTCTCAGCAGCAGGTAGCACAAATAGATAATAACAACAACTAAGATGTCTAATGAGAGATCTCTTGGAAGGCATAGGGAGGATGCCAGGCTCACTCACCTGAGTGCCTGCCTGAACAGATGCGTGCCTCTTAACCCACCTGCCAGGCTTTTTCTTACATTCTTAGAGAATCCATGAATGTATCTCATTTTTCAAATAATTGTTTACTGTTCTTTTCTTAGCAATCACCTGGATTAAGACAGACACTTAAAGGGAATTTAGCAAGGCTTGCACCATTACCCAGCCTGGGTACCCTCATGCTTCCAACATTCTGAAAAGCTTTTAGAGATTGAGGCATGTATGAAAATTGCATGAAGCCCTAAACTTCAATGGGATTTTTCAGAGGGAATGTCAATGTGTCAAACTCTCCAACAGACATGTGGACCTTGAGCTCAGCAGAATAGATTTACTTCAGAATAAATCTGAAAACAGGCTTATGTGTGGGGAAATATCTGGCAGCTGGAATAAGGTGCTCTGAAATGTAGCCTGCCTTGAACCAATCAAAATGAGATCAGTGGAGATTTTAAGAACTCACAGAATTATATAGAGGATTATTGACAACATCATCACCCACAGAAAGATATAGGGAAAACCGAGTAACAATATGCTCAAACACTGTTGCCATCAGTCAGTGTTTTAACATGAAACAAGAAATTTAAATTTTGGCTTTGGAAATCATGCTATTCTGTAACACTTCACTGCTTTATCTCTCCCTCTTTTTCTTTTTGGCATTTATGAATATTTCACATTTTCTGTATGGCTGGGGAGAAAAATCATTGGATTATAATTCTCAAAGACTTAAAAACTACAAGGCAAATAGACCTTAAAACATTTTTTTATTAATCTCTTCAATTTAAATTGAAGCTGGTTGATTTTTGGAGCCAGGATCATGATTTTTGAATACTTACAATACTTTTTTGTGGCTCTGACCTTTTTTTCTTTGTAATTCTGACAGAAACTATAGAGCACTGGAGTACAGCAGAAATGTACTAAACCACTCGAATCTATTTGCACACAAACAATTAAAACATTAACCAAAAAAAAAAAGAAAATTAGTCGAAGCAGAGACCAAAGGAAGAGCCAGTATGAACACAGATAATATATGTGCTAATATGAGAGATTCTTCTATTTTATTTTTGTGAAGAGCAGTGCAAAAGCATGGGTGAATAACAACTACTTGAATAGCAATAAATAGAAAAATTATATGATAGGCAGGAGAGACACCTCATACAAAGGAATTTTACAGACAGCCAAGATAGTAAAAAACTAAAAAAAAAGGTTAATCTGATGAAACATTAGGTAATATAAAAAGGAAAAACAATCTTTTAGGGTGGGATTAATCTTGCCTAAATTAAACCATTTGAAATGTTAACTGTTTAAACTTTAAACATTTAATTATAATTGTCTAGTTTATTGTGTAGTCAGTGGAAAGAAATATGTGACAGCCAAATTTAACTCATCTCACCTATCTTGAACAATGCTTTAGGGTGGCTACTTGGAGAAGATCTGGTCTCTCTTTTCACTCTAAGGGAATTTGGAACCACTACCTTATACTAGACATAATGGACAATTAAGATTTTTTGAAATTAATTTAACTCTCACTTGGGGGGAAATTGTGGGAAGAAAAAAAAGCCAATACAGATTTAAGAATGAAAAAAAACAAGTCAAAGATATAAAATTACATAAAACATTTTTTGCAGTTTTTAAATGGTATTTGAAGTCTTTTAGTCAGTGTTTTAATACCCTGGTAATGCAGACAGACTTGTCCTCTGAAGAACTCCTAAAATGTCTGCTTTTTACTCTTGCATGTGGGGAATCTAGGCATATCAAGGAATAATAATTCATTAAAATTTGGAAGCCCAACACAAGTGTTTGAATTTGAAGAATGAATTGAATTGTACAGCTTTGAAACAAATTTTGATAGAAAAAATTGCAAAAGAAATTGAGATAAATAAATAAAGGCAAGATTTTTTTTCAAAGTTACATTCTGTCAAAAAATTATTAATTTTCTTTGAAAAATTACATTTTTAAAATTAAATATAGTAGGTATTTTCCATTTAAAAAATCATAGTGAGACTGAAGAACAAGAGAGCTAATTGTAATGTGGGTAATGTATTAGTGTAACTACTTTAAGATGGGTAGGGAGCTGCTCAAAGACAAAATGAAAACAGAGCTCTCCAGAGGGTAAGTCACCAGGGAAAGTTAAAGTGAGGATCCTCAAAAATTACTTGTAAGATTAATTTACTACTGTTTTCATTAATTATCTTAGCTCAGAAACAAGTATGTGATGATAGATCTCTCTGATATCATGGCTTTGCCAGTAGAAAGGCAGGTCAGGAAGAACAGCATGATGTTGGGGATTGCAATGAAATTAAATTTAATGGTGTATAAAATGAAAGACTGTATAGTTAAGAATACTTTCTGCAGTAATAAGGGGTTCATCAGCTGAAACTGAATGAGGCAGAGAAATGGTGTTATGTGAGCACAGGTTTCTTCTGAGATACCACAGCGAAGTGGGCATAAAAAAGTAAAAGTATTCCTAAGATGTGTTGGGACAGGTATTGCCAGCAGAGTCTACTTGTCTGTTTTACCTGCATGGCAGACTGAAGTTCAGTGCAGATAAAAAAATACTGATGGCTTTTGTGAGAAGTGTTAATGCTTTTTGTGGCTTTTGTGAGACTTCTTCTGCTGTTCTGCAAAGCTGCATTCACCACTGTGTGCACCCCTTGACAGTGCCAAAGGAAAATGTGAGTAAGCCAAAAAACAAGGCTTAAAAACTACCCTTAATAAACACCAAAATGGATATATACTGAGCAGGAATGCATGTAGATTCAAAATAATAAAAATTAAAAATTTCCTCATCATCATTACAGGTAATTAATGAGACTTTCAATAAAAGACATCTAAGTAGTTTCAAGATAGAGCTCGATTGTCTTCTGGAAAAAATGATACAGTGATGACACAGTTCAAGCAGGGGACTGGACTCACTGATTTAGGAGTTTCCTTCCAGTTGTCTGTCATATGCACTACTGACAGAAAACAGTGCAGAATAACCAGTTCAGGAGTAACAGGCTCTTTTCTAGAACATTTTATTACAAGATTTAAAATTATTCTACAAGGAAAAGAAAAGTGTTTTTGTTTCCATTTGTGGAGAATTAAAATGAGACCTGTGAAGGTAAAATGTCTTTCCTTGGTTACCCACCAGGTTTTTAGAAGATAGAATAAACTCCTTTATTTTCAATATGACTTCCTACTTCTGGAAATGAGTGTGAAAGGAGGGTTTTTTTTCTGTTAAAAATAGCAATTTGTAAGCAACAAGCTTATAATTAAAACAAATACATATCATGGCAATTTTCCTTTTGGAGATGGTTATAAAAGAATAGGGCTGTTTTCTAGGAAATTGTGCATTTCTTTATTTGGGTATGCCTCCAGGGGTGAAACAGAGAGCAATAAGTTAAGTGAGCTCTGTGTTACTCAATTCCCACAGGAAAATGTAGTCTTGCAGCTAACTCACTTTCAGGCCTGGGTTCTGTTTAGTGTGGTCCTGCCCATGCACAAACCAAGGAACTTTGTCTTTCTCTGAGCTGACTCAGGTCTGGTGCTGGGGTGTCTGCCCTGGAGACCCCCAGACATCCAGGTCTAGGGACACCATGGATGGGGCTATGTGCAAACACAGCCTTGAGGTCATCCCAGACCATGACGACACTTGCTTTTTCAACCCGACTTTGACTTTTTTGCAGGATGTATTTGGATTATTCAAACAATCTCTTCTAACACCAATTTTTCAAAAGTTTGCTTTAGCATGCTAGACTGACAGTGAAGAAAAGAAACAGCAGTCAGAGGATGAATAGAAGTTATTTACTCTGAATTTGTTGTGTAGATGTGCTGTCTATTCAGATTAGCTGGATTGTAATTGCCTCTAATTCAATTTTGTCTCTGTTTTTAAAGCTGTGTTCATTCTGATAGACTGAATTCTGATATTTCTTCATTTTCAGTGACAGACTTATATAAATATATTTCTGTTTACCCAAAAAAATTGAACTTTGAAAAAAATTACTTCACTACATTTTTTGCAAGAAGATGCCAGAAAATTATTCAGTAGGGTATGTATGTATTAGATACTGCTCATTGGCTCTCACACTTGGTGGACTTACAGATTTAAAAAGTAATGCATTTTACTGAATATAAACACAATGTTTACTAATATAACAAAGCATTGATTTGCAGCCTGAGGTTTTTAAATTATCTTTACAGCTCTGGGACATGATATATAGAGTATCGATATTATTGACACAGGACAATTGGATTAGATCCACTGTTCTCCTAGCCCTTTACATTCCCCATGATCTTAAATATATTGCACTTTTGTGAGACACTATCCAGATTTTGGGCCCAACTTTTTGGTTAAATGTTTGATTGCATCTAAATTGCATCACATCTATTATTAATACACTGCACAAAGTCAGTAATTTTGTTTTCAAAATTTGATCAGAAGTAGAAAATTGCATAGGGGATAATTTGTGGTAGAAATTGTCAGCCAAGATTAAAATGCATTTGAATGCAAAATAGAGACACGCAATCAATTATGTTCTTAAGGAATACACAAATGTCTTGGATTTTTATATGCAAATGCTGTCATAACTCTTAGCCCTTCTTATAAATATATAATGGTAATTGTGACTGTGAACATCTTGCATTTCACTCATATTCCCAAATGTAAAATCTCAGCACCCAGGAAAACTGTTATGAATTTATAACTCTGCCTAAAAACTTTAAGTCCATGAACAAATAAATGTAGCTTCTGTTAAGAATCCATAATTTTGCCAAAGGATTTTTCTTGGAAAGTAGATTTTTATGTGTTTTTACCAGGTACCTTCAAGCAGAGAATGAGCTTTCTTATTTCTTTGACAGTAAAAATTTATACTCTTTCACTTGGTGTCACAGACCCACCAAAACTCACAAATAATCTCCATGGAGGTATTTATTCTTCATTGGTGTACCCTGTAGTGATTTTCATTCTATCCCACAGTCAGTCCCTGAGCAGTAGTATCCCTGTGTGTGTCCCGGGACATAGGAGGACCCTAGTACCAAGGAGCATCCCAAAAAGAAATGTCATAGTTTATATTACAAGCTAGATTACTATTTTTTATTTGTATAAACAGCTATAAGCCCAAATCTACCAAAACCCAGCAAGAGAGGGAACAGAATCTTTTCATTCCTAAGTGCTCTGTTTTGTCATAAATGTATTGGGAAGATTATGACTGGCATATTGAATATCCATGTCTGTCATATTTTGGCTAGATTGTTTGAAATTCAGAATTACACTGAATAGTCTTCCTCTGTGTGTTTGAGATAGCTCATGGGCTCCTTTTACAGGAGGATAAAGAGTGTTTTAGGCTGCTTACTTGCCTGTGTGATCCTGGGCTTTGTCAAACTGTCCCAGAAAAGACAGCTCTTCTGTAGGCAGTAAAAAAATATGTTTTCCCCATCAGTCTGGTGTTCACTGACGACAATAAAGCCCTCTCTGTGCAGCAGTAGGGTCATATGAAAGTGCCTATTTCTCATCTCACCTCCCTCAGAGGTGCCCTCAATTTTTGAAGAAGGTTATGTTGAAGTCTGGCCAGCAGGTCTGGCTGCCCTGGGCACCAGGGTGTGCTCTGCATCTGCTGCTGTACCAAGTAATTCCCATATCAGCCTGGGCTTGCTGTTCCAAACAAAAGTGGCTCACGTCTCCATTAAACTGGCATAATGGAGTAGCTAAGCAGGCTAGTCAACTCCCAGAGATCTTGTGTGAATAAACAGGTCTTTACTAATAATTATTCCAGAAAAAGTAACTTCATAGCACAGTAAAAACAGCAAATGAAGATACCTGAAAGCAATGGTTCCAAGGGCAGCTTACTCCTGAAGATGAAATGAGCAGTATGGTCTCTATCAAGAATCATTTCCAGGTGACTGTGAGCAGCACTGAGACACAGGCAGAGAAGCAAAACCGCCCTTGTTATGGATTAACCAGCTCAGGAAATTGTGACAGCGAATAAATGTCGCATCCCCACGACAAGAACTCGGGCATACGAAATGAAACATTCAAGTCTGACATTTTGGTTATAGAAATGGTCAATATCAGAGAACATGCTCTGAAACATTGGAGGAGACCCGAGGAAAGAGGTAACAACACTTCTGTCTGGAGTGATTTTGCCTGATGTGAGGACAGAAATCACCACACTGCACCTCTGGGTGGAGGCTGGGGCAAAATGCCAAGAGGACCCCAAGACAAGACCACGACACAGACACCAGCAAAGGGGTACAACAGGGTGTAAGGGTCAGGTCAGGAGCGTTCTCCCACAGCCACTGCTGGAATACCATGTTTGTAACCTATAAAGTCACTATTCTCTCTCCCTATTCACCTCACAAAACGAGGTAAAAAAGAGCAGTAAGGGCCATCTATCGATTTTCTCGTCTCTGAAAATTGCCTCTGGTGGAGCAGTTCTAGGGCTTTGCCTAGATATCTAAAGACAATCTGTCTAAAATTAAGGGCTGAAATAGTTTTCAGCAACAGCATAAATAGAAAGTATAAATACAAAATCTCATTTGTGTGCACAAAGAGGGATGTTACGTATTTTACACTCTAAAACTTGTATTTTTTAAGAATTACTTTAAAAAAAAGACTTTAAATATATTATTTTTACTTTTTTCCAAGTAAGTTGTTTTTATTTACATATTCACCTAAACGTAATTGATGGGAAAATGTAAACTTTTCATTAAAATAATCTGAGATAATAATGGGAAACTTTTAATGAGGAAACAGAATTTCTTTTCATCAGATTTGAACTTAATCTTCTTAAACTTTGATTAATATAATAATAAAAAATTTTACTCTTTGTCCAACTATAACATAAAACTGAGTGTGCCAAGAATGATTGGGTTTTTTTTTACTTTTTGAGACCATCCTGTAGTGAAGTTTTATTTTCCTGAAAGTCAGTTTGTTTAATTCCACCATTTTTTCTATCACATCTGTGTACTTTTCCAAGTATTCTCCTAAGCAGTTTTGTCAGTGTTTCCCACAACTTTCAATTTGACTGTGTGCATTTAGACCTTGGTTTCTCAACAGACTTCTGCAAATTTATCTTGTTCTCCTGCAGTCTCTGGTTTCTTCTACACAGATATATTGAAATTATTTTTCCCAATGAAACTTGCCAACACTTATTCTATTTTTTAAATTCTGTCTACTCAGTTATTTCTCTTAGTTTTGAGCAGGTAAGAGCAGGATGAGTAGAAAAGTTTTGGATCATTTTGCTCACAATTTTCCATCTCAGAGCTTTAGCAGAATTAATTCACATATGTCTTCCCTGAGCAAATTAACATCCCCTTAGCTATGCTCTCTCACTTGCACTGGAACTGGAACAGTTTCATAATGCATACATGGTTCAATATTAACTGGTCCAGAAGCTGGCTATTGTCTCTGTTCTCAGGGCATGACTTTTGACAGAGCAATTGCTGTTAGACACCACATTCATAGAGATTGTGTTGCTGTGGTTTTGGGTACTCTCATTGCAAGGGGGGTTGGGCTGGATAATCTTCAAAGGTCCCTTCCAACTCAAGCTATTTCTATGACTCAATGATAATGTTGATTCATCTGAAATATCTACTGTTCTGAGCAGAAAAGTCATATAAACCACATTCTGTTATCAGTTCCTGCTACTCGAGATCTAAACAGTGAAGCTACCTCTAGTACTCTAAAGGGCAGGCCGATGATTCTGACTTTAGTTCTGGGGTTTTTTTTCAAGAATATAGCTTTAGGTATTCTCAACACCAAAAATGCTTCTGAATGTGCTCATCAAGGAAAGGAATACAAGGCCCAAGATACTCCTTAGGACAATATTAGACAGCATAATGTGTCTCTCCTACACTGCCTGCTCTCGGTATCAGATCTCAATAATAGAAACAGAAGATCTCAGTATCCCAATAACAGAAACAAGAGTGCATGCAAAGGCAGATGGTGCATATTTCAAACACTTACCTGCTACTTCTGATGCAATTATTCCAACATGTGCTCAGATATGGAACATTATAACACCATCAACACATCCAGATGTATTTTATTGTGGTCCTGAGGGTGCTTTTCCTCACATCCCTGAAAAACTATAATGCTTTGAGAGCGCCAAAGCTCAGAAAATAATGAGGCTATTCAATTTTTTTTTTAATTCTCTGCCTTCCCAGATATGCCAGGCTGGGTATATGGCCATGCATAAGGGGCTATGGATGTCCGAGCATCCACGAGAGTGATGGGTCTGAGGGGAGTGGCACACACACTCTGGCTGGTGCCCTCTGCAGTGAGACAATCTGAACAACCTCAGTGGAGATACTGAGCTGTGGCTCCTCAAACACTACCTCACATACCCTGTTCCTCTTCCTGGGCAGAGAAATGAAAAACGGGTAGACATTTCTTCAAGAATAGAAGTCAAGAACACCTTTATGAACTTCACTGAATACCTCAGAAGCCATGAAAGACAAGCAATGAAGGTTGTACAGATGCAAGGCATTTCACCAAAATCGGTGGAGTTCCAGTCAGTGCAGTGATCTGGGCCAGCAGCAATACCCCTTCAAATCAGCATCTTCCTGAGTGTCCTGTCTTCCTATGTTGTCCTGGATCTTGTTCATGCTACCAGTTTTTCAAATGAGGCAATGAATGAAATTGTTCAAGAGCGTTTAAAGATGAACAAAAGAAAACCTAATTAAGATGTGAGACACGTTTTCACAGGATGATATGAACATTGCAAACTTAGTTGGGAAATGTCATAATCCAGGATTATTAAAGACAAAAATATCACCTCTAGTTTAGGAAGTCACAAAGCTTCAGATTGCTCAAATCTGGATGCCAACACTAGTTCTACTTTTGCTATCCCTGTGCTGATAGGTGTTGTTGGAGCAGCAGACTTGCTGAGATGTATCTTTGGTTTGAGCCAATACAAATGTCCTAATGTATTTAAATTTTCTTTTTTTTCTTCTTCCTAGAAAAGGCATGATAGGAGATGCAGAGTGCTATTCAAAGAATGAAAATAAAGTTCTGTTTTTCAAGACATTACTATCCAAGAAAATGGACAGATGGAAAGAGGCAGATGGAAAGAAAAAGGAATCAGTGGCACAACATCAGTCAACATGAGTACCATTAACATTATTGCTGCAGCAGTTTTACCACTATAAGTTTGTTCCTGACATTAGGGCAAGAAATGTTTTAAGAGTCTTGTAGAAGGATAACGAGGCATTTTTATTGGCATTTACAAAAAAGTCCTCCAGAGTGTGAGGATGAAAACGCTTATTTTAAGGAGTTAAGGATTTCACGTTATATTTTCATATTTTTAATTCCTGACCAAAATTCCAATTACTTTCCACTACCAGAGTTCTGTTACTCAAAATTATAAAGACTCAAAGTAAATGTCTTTTTCTCTATATCACAAATATGTATATTTAAGAGTCTGAAGGCCTTTCAAAGCCTTTCATGCTTTGGTGCATATTCTGTGACATGTGGGCTCCAAAATAATGTGGTGTGACAGCTGCCAACCTGAGAACCAGAGACAAAGCTGTGTGTCTGATAAAGAGTGTGACTTAATGCACTATTAAAATATACTTGAGAGAGTTGGAAACTAAAGAATCCAATGCAATAGAAGAGGAAAAAGGCTATAGAACAGTCAAAAGCACAGGAGGTGAGAAAGAAGAGTCGATGTGGCAAAGCCTTCACTGGACTGAGGAATTGCTCCTGTCCTTGTCCACTTTCTTTTCCAGAGTGGCTTCTGAGGAGAAATTTGATTTACATCTCCCCTCCAGTAAGCCTTCTGTGGGTCACATGCAGATTGGATTATTCCTCACTTGGCAACCTCAGCTAGGCAGCCACAGCCCTGTTTTCACTCTTGCTAATGTCTCCGTGCTGGAGGGCAGCACAGAAAGTGAGCAGCAGAGAGCTGCTTGGACTGTCCCATTGGAGACAGCGGCCTGTGTACACAGCACACGGGTAAGCAGGACTCCTCTGCCACCTTCCTGGACTCAGCAAAGCTGAAAGAGGTGGGGGAAGCTATTCAGAAATACCCTCACCTTCAGCACTCGAGGGTCCCACTCCCACAGCCGCAGAGGAAGCACAGCTGGGTGTTGCTGTACTTGCCATCTTCACTCTCCACACGCAGCTTTCAAACCTCTGCTGCTTCCTCCCCAAGTCCACGGTAGGTTTAACTCTGTGTACAAATTGTACTTCTATTTCTGGTTCATCTTCCAAATGTCCTCATTAGCAGGATAAGAATCATCTCTTTCTAACTTGCTCTTTACAAAATTGAATTNAGTGTACTTCTATTTCTGGTTCATCTTCCAAATGTCCTCATTAGCGTGATAAGAATCATCTGACTTGCTCTTCACAAAATTGAATCGCTAATTCAGCTGGGTGTTATTCATACTGAAATCAAGTTTATGTCTTTTTAAAGGGGAAAATGCATCAGTTCTAGCCACCTACTGGGCTACCATATTTCGTGCCTAGAGGATTTATCAAGCACCTGTTGATTTTTCAGAAGGGAAATGAAACCTATGTGTATTTGCATCAATTTTGAGGGAAAAAATCCTAACCCTGAACAGTTGAAAATCTGACTGCTAAGAAACAAAAAAAGCCTCAAACCATGTGGGACTTTTAAAAATCCGTGGTTTTTAAGATTCTGTTTTTAGACTCCTAAAGAAATTTTAGAGACAAATTCCAAACATTTCTCCTTACTCTAAAGGCAAAAAATCCTAACCCATTTCACCACCTTCGTAAATTCATACCTTTTTCTGTTTGTGTTGCTAATATTACTGTTTAACAGTATTAGTGTGAACTTCCAGGAAGCAGGTGTACACTTACTTCACAGAACAAGAAGAAAGAAACAGAATAAAACCCATCTTGCTTTGCTTCATTCCTTCAGTTTTACAGCCAGACAGTAAGCCATGCAGCTTAGTGGTCTCCAAGCTGTAGTGAAATTCAGAGCTAAAACCTACCCGCTATACCCAGAGGGACTTTTGGGAGTTGCTCTGTCCCGTTAAGCAGGATGCTTTAGCAGAGCTCGCTTTCACACCTGAAAGCTGTCCAAGCCTCCACGCTTCAGTCCCTCCTGCTTCTGAAGCTGTCACTCACTGCTGGCAACAGCTTTAACAGGGAGCCAGATGAGGTACATCACATGGATACAGTATTTCTCAGTATTTCTCCTTGGTCCCGTGGATTTCTCACCTGATTTGTGGAGTCTGCTTTCTTTTTGTGTCTCGTGATGAACGGCAGCAGCGATTGTGGTCTGTGATCCCTTAATGATGACAGGAATTTCTCAGTCCCACATCTTTCCAGCACAGAGTTTTTAAATCTGAATTTATGTTGGCTGCCTGTTACAGACAGCCTGGGTTTGTATGCACGAAAAAAATACTTTATTAATAATATTTGAAAGCGTCTTGTTAATTTTTACTTTAGTGTTTCCCACCAGTTAAGCATTAGATAAACTCCACCTTTTTACTTGATAACTCATCAGTAAACTAATGCCTATCCAATAGTGGATAGGGTTTATCAGTCATCTTTTCCTCCAGTTTATTGTTTTGAATATCAGAAAGGAGAAGTTTGATTTTGGAGAATTTCTGTAAAGGTGTTCCAAACATTTTATGTGTTAATCAGGATAGGTAATTCTTGAGAAAGATGGTGTCACTCCTTTTAAAAATGACTTCAAGTAGAAAATGTCCACTAGACAATCCACTGCACTTCTAGGTAGTGGCTCCAGTCATTAGTAATCCTGTCTGTTAAAGATGGATATCTCATGTCTACTCTAAATCAATTTGCTACAGCACCTAGCTATTTAATTTTATTATGATTATATGGCCAAGACTGGAACCCTCACAACCCTTTGTCCCCTTTTGCCCACTAAGGTATTTAGAGATAGGGCCCAGCCACTGTTTCTCTTCCCTGCTTGATAAGCAAGGTTCTTCATTTGCATTCTAATGCAGCTCAAGGTCAAAAAGTCGAGGCAGCAGGAACAGCTCTGAGCTGCAGGGAGTCACTTTGCCCTTGGGCCCAGGAAGGGGCCAGGTCCATTGAATGTTGCCTAATGGCTGTGCAGCAGCACTCATTTCACGGGGATGGTGGCTGCTGCAGTGCTACCCTCAGTCCCAAAGAGGATGGGATGGGTCACAAAGTGATAAATGCTTGGGATTCTAAAGGTACAGCCACGCTATGAAGCTTTCACATATTATGATGGCAAATGATAAGGGTAAGAAATTATCCTATTGTGGTCTAGTAGTATTAAGGAAAAAAGTTAACTGACAGTAGTATTAACTTTTCCCTTTCCCTGATGTGCAAAGGAATAAAAAGGACCGGCATATTAAAACTGAGGTCATCACATTCAACCTTGAAATTAGCTGTAATTTTCTAGCAATAAATTTCCAATTGAAGAGATTACATAGTGAAGAGATACATTTTCCATTGCATTGGAGTCTTTAAAATGAGATGAGGGGTCTTGAAGAGAACACAGAATTCTTTAATTTGGCTTCTGTGAAAAATATACATACTGAGATTACATACAGAGGAAATGAGATAAGGTATTTAGAACAACAACTTCTGGTCTTAGAATTGAGAAATACAAATAAATCATTCCACTGCATTTACAGTTTTTGAGAAGAAGGCAGGAACACGGCAAATACTGTGGTAGTGTAAGCAACATCCAAGAGACAGTCCAGCAGCATGGAGGAGGCAGTGCTATTAAGCTAGTGCTATTTGATTTATTCTTCATTATTCAGATTTATTCATTATTATTCAGATTTCAGTGATGTTGGAAATACCTGTATAAAAAAAAATTTGTTTTGACTTTAGTGCTTCTGATACCATAATAGAGTGAACTACTTTTTACAGACAAACACTGTAATTACTATTTACAATTCATCTTCCTTGTTATAACCTTAGATGATATACTTTAATTCTTTTAATTGCTCAATTACAAATTCATACACATTTTTATGTTAAATTTTACATTAAAAGGTAATGACTGTTTAAGGAAAAGTACTGTATTCTTGACGCCTGTCATATACCTGACATTACTGGTACATAGTCTCAATTTTCTATGGATTTTTTTTCTGGATTGGTTTCTTTTTCTCAATTACATCTTATGGCAGACACACAGTAAGAGTAGGCTGTAAAAATTTCTGTTCCCAGTCTAGAGGTTTTCCTTACAAATAAATTATATATAGAATGAACAGTAGAGTAGTGCAGTCCTCTGTATTCAGAACTGATCTATGAAAGCAGTGCAGAAAATTTTAATTGCTATTAATGAAGAAAACAGAAATGCTGCCCTGTTTCAGAAGTCTAATTCCAGGGCCTAATTAGCAGTCGGTTTGTTTGCCCAAGTGCCACTGAAGTGCAATTTCTCTTTTGCAAATCCTCAATGAATGTCAGAGACATGGAAGTCTCCAGTCCTTCTTGCTTCTCAGTGACCCCTCAATAGCAATGTTCTGTGTAACAAGAAAACAATTTCGTAAATTTCATGTAAAGCTGACTGAAAAGTTTTTAATTTCTTTCTTTTTCCCCTCTTTGCTCAAAAGTGTACTGTGGTAATAGGCTATGCCTGTTTTACAAGTTAAAGTTTCATGGCACTCAAAGTTTCTTTTGCCCCTTGAAAACCAGACATGCAGTGTTTGTCAGAATCATCTGTCTGCAAAGTACAACATTTACAGCAAACCCTCAATTTTCAAAATACTATGCAGCCTTTTAGCCATATCATATCCATTAAAATCAATTCCTGAACCAAAAACATGCTTTTATTGTCAGGAAACCTATCTCATTGAGGATACACCAACTGCTACTTTAATTCTGCTATTTGATGTATCAGAATCACCTGTAAATGATAACGTACTCACTGAATATGTTATTTTCCTGTCTCCTTTCTGTCAACACAAAGTGTTTCTTACTTAGTTTCATCTAAGAGACTCCTGGTAATATTTGAAATTATTTTATCAAATATGCATTATAAATAAATTAAAAATATATGGTGGTAAAAATCACACATACACACTCAGATATATGTATGCAAAAATGTGACCTGACTTAAAAGCCAAAAGTCTATCTCTCCTTTCCTGTGACTGCTTAAGGGCTTTGAGTCTTCAGTGCAACAGGAGATGTTTGGAGAAACCTTGGTGTTTAGTGCCTGCTGTGCCAGCACTGAAATTTAACAGGTTGTAATGTCGAATCCTGCACCTAGGACAGAGTAATGCTGGGTACAAACTGGGAGAGGAGTGGCTGGAGAGCAGCCCTTCAGAGAGGGATCTGGGAGTGCTGGTGGGCAGCAGCTCAGTGTGAGCCAGCAGTGAGTCCTGGCAGCCAGGAGGGCAAAGCCCATCCTGGGGCAAAGCCCATCCTGGGCTGCATCAGGCACAGAATGTCCAGCCAGGCAAAAGAAGGGATTGTTCCCCTGATTCAGCCCTGGTGCAGCCTCACCTCAAGGGCCATATGCAGTTCTGTGCCCCACAATTTAAGAAGGATCCATCCAGAGGAGGGCAACAAAGCAGGTGAAAGGGCTGGAAGGAATATCCTGTGAGGAGAGGCTCAGGACTTGGGGCTTGTCCAGTTGGAGAAAAGGGGACTGAGAGGCAATGTTATTGCTCTCCACAGCTTCCTGAGGAGGGGAATTGGAGAGGGAGGTGCTGAGCTCTTCTCCCTGTTATCCAGAGGCAGGGTGTGTGGGAATGGTTCAAAGCTGCAGCAGAGGAGGTTTGGGCTGGATGTTAGGAAGCATTTCTTTTCCAAGAAGCTGGTCAAATACCAGAAAAGGCTTCCTGGAGGTTGATATCCTAAACCTGTCAGTGTTGAAGAGGCATCTGGGCAATGCCCTCAATGCCTTAATGCTTTATGTTTTGGTCAGGCCTGAGGTGTTCAGGCAGTTGGATTAGATGATTGTTATAGGTCCCTTCAAACTGAAATCTCTTGCCTCGCCTTGCCCTCACACTACCCCTCCCACTCACCCTCCTCCCCCCTTTTGAAAACCTTCTGCAGAAATTCGTGTTAAACAACTACTCACACTCAAAAATATAATTGTCAAGCATTAAAAATAGTGCAATTGCTCAGAAACTACAGCATATTAATAAAAGGCAAATGGTTTTCGTTGTTTTCCTTACAGAGCCTAATAATTGGTCTTGGATTTTCCAGGTTTTTCTTGCATCTATGATGACAAGAAATATGCTTCCCTGAAGCTGTCATGCAACCAGAGTGTGAGCTCTGCATCTTGATCTGTCCCCATGGTTTTTTGTCTCTCTGTGACTCTGCTGTGGGACACTTTGCCCAATTTTCTTGAGGTAAAGCTGCCATGGAAGGAAGCATAGCCATAAAGGATGGGAAGAAGCATCACTGATGTTCAGGCAGACATCTCAGCAGCAATAGTTTCAAGGGACTGACTTACTGTAACAAGCAAGACAACCCTCTATCCTGAACTTGTATTATCAAGGTCAGCCTTTTATTACTGCTCAGAAAAGTCAGGCACTTTTGAATGTAGGCACACCTACATTCCAAATCATGACACTATTGAAAACAATTTCTATGACACAAGACCTGCTGCCTTAGGGCATTTTAGCAATATGTCCTCCTCCCCTGCCCAGCCATGCTTTGTGCATGGTCTGCCACAATTTCCCCACATCTCTTCATCTGTGCTTCTCACTGTTCTTTCAAGGGCAGCACAGAGGATACTGTAAACCATTTAGACTTCATCCCTCTCCTCCTCCTCTCCATACATTTTCCCTTATATACCCTGGTGTGCAGGTGAAGGTAAGATGGCAATTTACAGAATGGCTGTAAGAATGCCACCCTTCACCTGCATCTACCCTGATATTCACTGGCCAAAGCACGAAACTAAGAGAGCATTGAAAAAGAAAATGCTGGAAGGAATAAATTTGCTTATTGTGTTTTGCCAGGCAGAGTCTCAAAGCAAAATGAATGTACACATCTGAAAGAACAATTGCTAAAATCAACAGAGAGACTCTGACTGACTTCAGTGAGCCCTCAGTAATACCCTTTCTGCTTATGGATCTGTTATAAAAATAAGATCTCCCCAAATGCATACCAATAAGGTACTTGCATTGTATTGACTTAAAGCTGTCTCAGAAATATTTCCTTTTGATTCTCGGTACTGATTATAATCGTGCTATACTTTCATACTGCATTTATTTCTGGTATAGCAGCATTGCCATGACAACCCCAAATTATGTCAATACATATGCATGTTTGAGCTAATTCCTTATTAAAGAATAAAAAAGAGAAAAAATGAATCAAGAACAGGGCTAGAGATTACTGTCTTTGTCATACACACAACAACATTTGTACAAATCTCAGAGCATTCTTCCTGAAAGTTGCAATAAAGGACAAAAAAATTCATTCTTTTTCTTTTTTAAAAAATTCAGCCTTTCTTGTTTGATTTAGCTATAGTCCTAGAAGGAAGCTTAACTGATGTCAGCTGTGTTACAGCAGGTCTGGATTTCACTCATGAGGAACATAATTTTTCCTTTACACTGAGCAATCAAATTCGTTCAGTTTGCCTCTTGCAGCCAGACTTGACCAAGCACCCTTGCTGCAGTGCCCTTGGTCAGGAGGAGGTACAGAAAGAAAAGGTCTGAACTCAGCATTTACGGCTGTGCAGATGTCATGGGGCTGTCACAAGGAGATGAAAAGGAGTCCCTTGCACCATTTTGTTTGTGTTTCCCTCCCCACCACCACCAAGGAGCTGCTTCTGTCCCCAGAGATGTCCACAATTCTCCACTGTAAACGTCAAGACTGACAGACTTTCCCTACCCCTTTGTGCTGATTAGATGAGATGTTATTGACCATCAATGCTCTTAAGAGCACTCTGGAAATGAAAAAGTATCACCATTCAACTCCTTGCAGGACTAGCTGTGAGAAGGGCTTTTATGAAAAACTGGATAAAACAGTAGTTTTAATCTTGGTTTTGGATTCTGGAGGCTATGTAGCAGTCTTGCAGATCTTTCTGACTCCTCACAGACCAGAGGAAAAAATGTAGATTGCAATAGTATTATCAACAGTGATAATAAATAATGGTAATTTATAATAATAATGATGCCGTCAAAATATTGTAATGGTTGCTTTTATTGCTCTGTGAAAATTAGAACATTGACATTTTCTTCAGTCTGATTTTGTAAAAGCCAGCTTTATTTGCCTCAATAAAGTGACTAAACAGCAAGTAGGGGATGGTAACTGTACATTAAAGTGGGAGGAAAAATCAAATGTCAGATAAGGATTGCCTGAACAAAAGAATGTAAGACTATCTTTTAAGTCATGGAAAGGTTGCCAAGGAAACCTTAACATTGCTTTTCCTATGGTTTTTTGGTGCATTTTTTTTTTAATTATGAACTTAGCCTCCTCATTGAGTCAAAATCAATGGGAATTTTGAGTCCTATCAATTATTCTGTGGGTTTTGTCTTCTTTTTCTTTTGTTTTTGTTCATTTGTCATATGATGTAATAGAATATGAGCAAACTTTTCTGAACATCATTTATGCCATGTACAGGGAAAATGATAAGGTTAAAGTAAAAAGACCTCTCAACAATCATTTAAGGAAAGAGAAGCTCATAAAAAACAGAGGCATGGCAGCCTTTCTGCATGGCTTTGAGTAACACCCTTGCCAAGATAAACCCATATTGATTGGACTGATTATAGATAGCTGGCTTTTCAGCACCATCTGCATGCTGTGGCAGTCTATGGCTCTCATTATTTGGGATTGTTATTCAGGCTGATAAATTGTATGAAGGATTTTGTTTTCCATCAAGTCGTTCCTCGTTCAGCACTGATAGCATCATAATTAAGTAGCAGTCACTGGCTCTGAATGTGGATAATTCATATGAATTATTTCTAATAAACAAAACACGCAGAATATATTAAAAACCATCCTTAAAACAGATTCTCTTGCTCTGTGTGCTGCATCCACTCCCTCTGACACACTCAAACCAGACAAAAAAGCAGAGAAGGTATTTGCATGTTTCAGCTTTCCTGTTCTGTGAGCTTTGTTAGGGAGTGTTAAACACATTAAGATGCCTGCTGTCTCTTAACAAAGAAATTAAATGCTCTAGGAACACATGGACAGAAGATAACCAGGACAGAGGCAACCACAGATGTGTTGGGGTCATAAACTAGCAGTACTTATTAAATAATCAATTTATCATGAACTGCATCATAGACTGAAAATCAGCATTCACTTTGTGATTAAGTATTCACTGCAAAAAGTATTAGGATTATTCAGTGCCAGATACACAGAGGACTGTTTGTTCTATTCACCCTCCAAGGTCACAGCACCATAAGTAACTGGGAAGTCTGGAACTGACCAGTTGCCATCTCCCACTCATGAAAGTTGCAGGCACGAGGAGTTCAAAGGTATAAAATACCTTCTGCATGCATCAGGTCACAATAATTTCACTCAGCTCTTAAGGGCCATTTAATGATCCTTCATTATGAGGTAAATATTGATGTTTTCTGCAAACCTGACCAGACAGACACTACGAGATGGTGTAAAAGGGTCTTGTTGGCCTGCAGGAGCTATGACCTCTAGAACTGGATGGTAATATTTGTCTGCAAGGGGGTTGTTTATATAAAATTGCACTGCAGGAGCAATAGATGCCAGATTGTCTTTTATAGAAATAGTGACTGACTTTTTCATTGAATACTTCTTGGCTTCAAAATCTATCACTCACTAAGAAGGCAATATGCCTGTGAAGAATGTAGAGCCTAGGCCCCCGTACTCTTTCAGTCTAAGTAAGTGAAATGCTTCCAAATTTTGTTCTGGTTATAAGCATTCAACTCAGCAGCGCACATGCTTAGGCTGTTTCTCTCTTTGATTCAATCTAGAAGGCAGTTCAGGGCAGTGAGTTGTATCCATATTTGTCATACTTACATTTATTCGGTTAATTCCATTGGAGAAAATGTTGTCTGTATTTAGCCCTTCTATTTAAATTTGATCAAACTGAGTAATACTGGACATTATGTGTTTATATGGGTTCATACTCTAAGGCTATTAAATATAATGTATTAGATTACTAAACTGCAGCAAACAGATTTGAAGCTTATCATTGTAAATTGTGCACATTTTTTTTCCTACATTGTATTTAATGAGAGCAGCTTCTTTCTTTATGTAGGTGTAAATATCATGTTTCTCCTATTTTTGGACCTGATGCTTCCCTTCTCCCCTCCCCTATTTGTAAAAAAAAAAAAAAAAAAAAAGGAGTGAGTTTAATTTCTTTCTTATTTGTATCATTTCCTCCACGCAGGTAGTTTGGGACTTTAAACCACAGACTGTGTCATCAACTAACCTTCAGCTCATTAAGCAGGTTCTCAAAGGATTGCATTGTTCTGTGGAACACATTCCATTTTCCACCTTCATTAGCAAACTGCTAAATATTTTACTTTGTCACAAGACTGGAATGTATAAACAGATGCATCTTCCTTTCTTCCTGACTGTCTCTTCCAAACATGTTCTGATAATTCTCAAGGAAAAGATGGATTTCATCAATTTGTTACTGATGATTGGCAGAGATATAAGATAATAAGAAAAAGAGAAAATTAATTCTCTTAAAGCAAGAGCTTGCATGTGTATAAATATTGCATCTAGGGGGAAAAAAAAGCAAACCACAGTGACAACTCACCATGACTGTAGTAGTGTCAAAGGTCTGTAAGAGTTTCTCTGAATCACCATGCAGAAGGTTCCTCTTCTTCCTGTGGGCTGTTAGGCATACTGCCTTGCACTGTGGCACTTTTCCCTGCAGTACACAACATCTCCTGATGAGTTTCAGTTCTGCAGGTAAACATAAGTTTTGCCAGACTTATTTTACATATGAAATGAGGTAATGAATTAAAAGACCAGTCATCTTCCATTTTTAAGTTAAGGGAAGTATTTCCGTTTATTTTAATGAGATACAGATCAGGCTTTTTTTTTAACTAAAAGAGTTTTCCCCTTGTTGAAAGAAAAATTTATCATATCTAGTGTGATTAATGCCAAAGTCTGTGTCTGCTGGAAGGGATTCAATGTCTGACAAAGCACAGTACTTGATTGAAGAGTAGCTCTTCACTGGTTGATGATATGTTCCACCTCCCAACTTACAGGCAGGCTCCACTATCAACTCCCAGTCAGGTGGCGCTGGGAAAAGGGCAACACTTAAAGGATGCAGTCTTAAACAAAAAAATGGTTGAATATGATAAAACAATAACAAAAACATCTTGTTTGTATTTTGCAGTAGCCCTTCAAATTTTATGGCCTGAGAGACAGCTAAGAGGATCTGGAAAATAAAGACAGTGGTTATGCGTTTTAAACATGTTTTTTATACCCTAAGTTTCTCATAGCCATATGTCCTTCAGCTGCACATCACCCACATTGCATGTCCAAGTGCACATTGCCCTCCATTTACAATTATTGTCTACCCACCGCCCTCCAGGTGATATTCCCGTCACTTAGAACTGACAGAAACAAGGCTTGATCCTTATCTGCCTCTTCTTGCTTAATGAGAAGGTTTCTTAATCTTCTCCTGGACATCTGAATAAGCAGAGGTCGTTTCTGCACTCGCAACCCGAACAGCCTGTGTGTCTGTGAGCAGCCTGCCCTGACAAAGGGGTGCTGGACATTGTTACTCCATAGGGGGCTGCAAGGCAGCACTGTGGGTCCCAAGTACAAACACAGTTACCCACAGAAGATGAGGAGAATGAGCTGTGTGAAGTAAATGTTTTCATTTATTCCTTTATTAAGCAAGCTCTTGGGAAATTCTTTTTGATTGCTTGAGGCTGCCACTTGATTCAAGAAAGCCCACTGAGCCTTTTATTATCAGGTTCATTTTAAAAAGCATTTTGCTTCAACAGTACTCCAAATGCTTTATTATCCATTTTTATTAAGCATTACAATGAGAAGGTAAAGCTGATTATGCCTCTCCCATGCACTGCAGATTGGCTCGGCCTCGAGCATTTTAACGGGCTCATTGTGTGGCCTCCCGCGGTGGCCACAGCTCCGCCAGCGAGGGGAGCAGGGGTCTGCAGCTCTTCCTTCTCTTTGCAGATTGATCTGCGCTGCTGCTGAAAGCTGGGGCGAGCATTGCTATAAAAAGGAGACATCACTTAGGGGATGGTTATCGAAGTACAAGAGGAGTTTAGTAAGGCTCAGATTACCATCCTGACAGCAGGGGATCCAAAACGTTTCTGCCTGAGAATTAAAAACCCAGCGGGGCAGACTCTCCTCTGATAGTGGCAGCACCTGCATCCCTCGGGATAAAACACGCTTTTACTGCAAGGGGAACCTGCCCTACAGCCACATCATGTGTCCTCTTGTTCTATCAGCTCCGAAGCAATGAAAGCAAAAAACAAACAAAACCTCAAGTGAATGTGTTTAATACTTGAAGTAGCTTTCTGAAGACTCAATTTTGACAAGTTTTATCTTCAAATCCTGTATCTTTTTTGCTCCCCATTGATGATCTGCAAATCTTCAAACCAAGAGATTTGGGGATTTCCTACCTGCAGCCCAGGCATATTCAGTGGGGAGCTGCTGCAGGGAAAGGGATCTCAGGTCTGTCTTCAGAGTCTGTGCACTGCAACCTGTAATGTAGCTCAGAGGAGGGGAGATTTGGTAAAATTTGTGAACAGGAAAACATCCTCTGTGAGTGCAGAAAGAATGCACATGAGTATGACACAGGCTGCACTCATTGTTGTGCTTGCAATGTGTCAAACTTTCTTCATCTTTTTTATTTAGAAATTAAAATGCTGCTTTCATAACTACAAGATTGTGATTTCTCAAAGCAATCACAAGAGGGTTTTATTCTTTTTCTTCTGTATTTTCTGTAGCTGCTAATGCAGTTCCTTTTTCTCAGGTAAACTCTCATATATGCTTTGTAATGTTAGAAAAATATTTTCAGAAAGCATTTTGATCAGAATCAAGTGAATGAGATAATATTTTGCTACCATATTGCTCATTGTTCTTCAGTGCATTGTGACTGGATCAAATTTTTGTAGTAAATCTTAGCCTCAGTTTACCACATTTAGACTTCATTTTTATGCATTCTCTGAGACATTTCTTTTCAAAAGACTTAAAGGCAAAACTCTTTTGGAAGTCTGAGGTAGATACACAGCTTTCAGACCAGACTTTTTCCATCAGTATCTTAATAGTTTATAGATATGGCATACCTGATAGGCCTTCATGTTAAACTTGTGCCTTTGTATGCATCAGAGGGTGTTTTCTTCCCTGCCATCCTTTGCCTTAACTCATACCACTCTTTTCATCTGCTGAGCGATGTCAGTGTTTCAGTGCCATATACCCAGATCTGTATTTATCATCTCCAATTTGGTATCCCCTCTTTCCATACAGTATGACTTCTCCCATTTGACACTGACATCTCATTTAATATTGTATATTCAATTTATCACATGCCATTTGCTTTTAATCGCATTTTGTGCTCCAGTCTAATACTTTCTGAGTTTTTAATCTAATTTTCGAAAACTAATTTTGAATATATTTTGTTTCAAAACATTGTGTGCCATACAATGTCTTGCATGCAGTACTTTCATATTTCTTCAGAAAATTCAATAAAAAGCAATGTATTTTGAAAGCCAGTCTCTTAAGTTCCCTTCAGCTCTGTGTCTCCCAGCCTGGTCTCAATGCAGATGCCTACTGAAATTCAATATTCAATATGAGCTGAAAGGCTAAACAAATGTCTCATATTCTAACACCAGATATTTTCCTATTGTGTTTTGCTAAGGAACAGAGTAGGAGAGTAGGATCCAGTGTTTCTGACTGTGCTGGGGGTGGGTAATGCTACTGGGAACAGAATGAGACCTGATGACCATTAGTAGGAGAACAGTTACTGCTCCTGTCAGCTTCTGTTCGCATCATTGTGGTCAGAGTCTTCTCACCTGTGAGTAGTACAGGAAAGAAAAAACAAAATTTTCTGGTCCAACCTGTAGTTTGCTGGCAGAGCTTTAACACATAAGCTAAACTATTCCTCTCATTGTTTCTTCTGTAATGAGGGTTGGGGTTCAACTTTTATTAATCTGGAGTAATTTAGGTCTTTCACAGAAAAGCGTAAGAGAGTTGTGGTTGCTCAGACACCTGGAGCCATCACCTGAAGTCATTCAGCTCTCCCTCTGCTCTGCCATGCAGCCCTGAGGCCTGTCCTTGCTGCCATGCTTTGGAAAGCACTCAGTGTAGGTAGCTCACACTGCTATTCAAGTGAGTCTAGCACTGGAGAGCTCCAGACGGATTCTACTTGCTGGTGCATACTAAAGTGCTTTTCCTAGAGACTTCGGACATCTGTTAGTCTTGGTGACAGGACCAAAGTTAGGATGTGTGCTGAACAGAATTCATTTTTTTCCAAAGTTAGGTTTATAGGGAAAAAATATACTAAAGATAAATTTCCATAATATTTTCAGCCAAAAGAGCTGGAACAAAAATTTTCTTGAATTATGGTGAAATTTCACCTGAGATGCAATGGAGAAACAGAACTGAGAAGAGGAAAAATTATTCTGAAAAACAGGAAAATATGATCTATGAAAGTGTGGAGTAATCTGTCAGGAAAGCATTAGTCCTGGTACGTCCATTATGGAAATCAGATTTGACAAATAATCATTAGAACAACGCTATGTACATCAATCCTTCTCTGGCCCTGCGGGATGTGGTAAACCTTGGACCATGGGTACGGCTAGAGCTCTACAAGCAAGTTCTATTTTCAATTCTCTTTTATTGCCTTCCTGAGTTTCTAAATTAACATGATGGATGTGGGGAGAGATGAATACTCTTGCTGTTTGGTACTTCTTTCAACCCCTTTCATTTTGCGAACACTTTATATTGAGGTGGGAAACAGTAATAATATTTTACATTGACACACTGCTTTCTAAACTGGAGAATGGTGCAAGCTTTGAATAGTCATGCACCACCATTCCATCTCAACGAGATGCAGCAACCTCGAGCACTAATGTGGGAAGCCACGTGCAAAGCTCTCCCTCTAGTATTCTGCACAGCTATAGGAGATGGAAAGTTACTGCAGCCTGTGACAAAAGGAGAGTTCAAGGCTATTGTTGCAGTCTTGTGGCCAGGTGCCACCCCCTCAAAGTTTAAAAGGACATTTATGTGTGAATGTCGTCAGTCCTTAAGATACGCCCTTTACTGTGGTGAAGGATAATCCACCTCTCTGTTCTATAACTCAGTTCTCTACTTTATCAGGTCATAAATAATTTAGTTGGGTTTGTTGGTTTTTATTTGTTTTTTTTTTTAATATTGAAAGACCAATAGAGTCAATACATGATAACAAGAACCTTGCAGGAAGCTCATATCTTTCCTGTACAGTGTTAGTCTTGTTAAAGGGGTGGGGAAGCATCTGGATGAAGGATGACCTTTCCCACAGACGTTAAAAACACCATATAGGTACTGGATTTTGTAAATATTTGTTCACATGGAAACATTTATTTAGGATAAGATTTCCATGAAATTAGGACCCTACCCTGCTGTGGAGTAGGGTGGGTAGTCGAGGGGGAGCAAAGGGGGAGTCTGAAAAGCCAAAGGAAACTCGAGGGACTTTCGAGTATGGCCAAGATCGGGTAGGATAGATGCCCCCTCTAGTGGACTTAGCATTTTACTATAGAAGAGAGAAAATCTGTCTTCTAAAGGCACAGTGCAGGGACAACAGGAATTCTTCATACATTTTGAAGGGGAAAAAGCATCTGTGAGAGAAAGAAGCAGTTCTTGGAAATACTTGAGTATTACAGAAAGGGAAAACATATAGTGGGTGAATTGAAAAGTAAACTTCTAAGCCCCCAAACTATGTGTCTTCTGTAATTTGGCTGCTGTCCTGAAATGTTTAGCAGCACATGGATGAAATCAATGGGAAACAACTGGGAAATATGTGTTCTGTTACAAAGTTAGAGAGATTTCCAGAAGCCCTGAATGTAACTTCTTTGCTTTGCTGTTAAGGGAGCTGTTAGTGTGCCCCCTTTCTAGCAATTTCCCCTCCTCTAAGGCTGAAAGGATAACTGCATTTAATAGCCTATTCCTGCCCATGTAGAAATCCCATATTAACCAGATTCTCTCTGGATAATCTTACAATCAAAGGAAAGGTGGGGGGATAGGAACCATCCTGCATCTCTCGTGTTTGCTGAGGTGCTGGAGGACATGGGAAAATTGTCACACACAGGCAGAGGCTAAACTGGGCACTGACAGGTGACTCTGCAGAGACTTAGCAGTCATAAACTTTTCCTAGAGCTGTCCCAAAATACAAAGAAGCAGCAGTCAGCAGCTGAGAACAAAATTCCTTAGTTTTTTAACTCATCCCCAAGTACTTGCCTTGTCCTCTAGCTTCATCCTTGCCAAGCTCCATTAGCCTCATCTCTCAGTCCTCTTTGGGTCTCCAAAGGACCTCACCTTTCCTTCCCCAGCTATTTCTGGCTTCAGTCCCATCATTCTAATTATCACCAGTCTTCTGTCTGACCAGATCCTCCTTCCAGCAGCACAGTTTCACAATGCCTTTCTCAACCCACCTTTAATATCCTCTTGCCAACTCTTAAGTTTCTACACCAAAATCCAGTTATCAGTTTGTCTCTTCTTCTTACTGTATCCCACTTCTTCCACCCTTTCCCCAGCACCCATTTCTTTAACGAGGCAATGTCCATTTAAGTCTCTCCAACACCACAAAACCAGAACCAACTTTCTTACCTTACACCCCTTCTCCTATAGATATTGATAAGCTCTCTGCTGCATACACCCCATTTACACAAAATGTCTGAAGAGTTTTGAAACCAGCTCTTGGTAGCATCAGCTGAGCAGATGCGTATTGCAGGCTTTGCAAACTGCAGAGTATGGCCAGACGTGAGTTGACACTGGCAGCACGAAGTGAAGCACTTAGCTGAACAAGGCATGCCCCCTTGCATGAGTTGAGAAGCACAAGTTGAGAGAATTTCAAAGCCAAGGTCATCTGGGTTGTTTTAGAAGAGGCTGGCACCGTATCACCCCCACACCCCAATCTATTTCTAAAAAAATATGTATTTCTGTACATTTCAGGTAAGCTTCAATGGCAGGCAGAAACTTACTTCAAACTTTCAGTTCCAGTAGTTGAAAGGTTGAAAAACTCTATATACTAGAAACTGTAGCAAGGAAGTAATTGAAGAGTTGCAGGCCTTCAAGTAGCATCCCTGAAGGGGAACTGCTATTCCAGGCTGCCTGATCTCATAGGGCAGGAAAATATGAACATTTCTTCTGATATTTGTAAATTATTACGCAAAGTCATGCAATATCCCAGAAAGCATTATTATCACTTCCACTCCAGCCAGTCTGGCAAATCAGTTCAGTGTGCTCTTTCCTAAAATCTGGGCTGTGAGATTGTCAGGCCGTGCGCTAGTTGATAATCTCCGGCCCTTACTATGTTTAAAAGAAAAAAGTAGAAAACATTAGGTGATAAATAGAACTTTGTAACACGTGAGGAAGGTTGATGCTTCTTCATAATCTGAAAATTATTTATTGATCTGCTGGTTTACAAATACTGCATGTTGGCAAATACGTTTGTGTTTTTTTTTTGCACTGTGTTTTTCTGATATTTTTGCTGTATTTAACCTGTCACACATACACATTACTTGAAAACATCAAATGCAATTTCAGGTCGAATGTAATTTTGGTTGATCCTAGATAATCAATCATTTCTGGGCTGATAAATTCTATTTAGGAACAAGTTTATACCTCTGAGGCAGAGGAAACATTTGAGGAGAAAGAGGTGAACAGTGAGTTTGAAAACTGTGCTGTATAGGCCAGCATTCCCCATCCTTCCCACCCCTCAGGGGGGGTAAGCAGGAAACAGGGCAAGGGATTAGCATATTGCCAATGGATGCAGCTGGAAAGGGCATTGGTGGAGCTCTTTTGGCACCAAATATCTATTCAAAGTTCTCTTCTCAGCCACTTTGGCTCAGTAAGAGCCTCATCTTCTGGCTCCAGATTAGTGATTTTGCCTGATTTCACTTCTTCTCTGCTTCCCCAGTGACATGTGAACTTGCCAGCTCCCAGCAGCTACACTAATCAAAGATCATTTTCTTTGGGTATTAAACCAAAACTCACATTCTAGGATTTAATGGCTGTTATTTTTGAAAACTGTAGATCAGGTCTTTCAGCCCATTGTTAACCTTCCAAACTATGAGCTAAACTAAAGCATTTCTTTGGCTTTGAAGGACTCCACAACAACCATCCACTGTGAAGGCTGAGCGCTGCTGGCCCCTGAGTTCTTTGTTTCCCTGTGCAGAGGATGGGAAGGACTGGGAATTGAAGACCAATGCTCTCAGGAGCTGCCAAGCAGGAAGGATCTGTAAGGCATTGTCCAGAAATGCCACGGGTAGCAGATCTGCAGTGATTATCTTAATGACAGGCCCTGTTATCCAATTATCCTTCAGCTCAAGGGGGAATTAATTCTTCAGATTTTTAAGTTTTCTCTCACAGACAGAACAGAACATGAATTATATCTGTCTGGACTCCCACACAATGAGCCACATTGCTCCAGACTCATGACAAAATATCATTAAGCTGCCAATTAGACAAAAATATTTTTATGTGGTTACTCCAATCCTCCTTAGACAATTCTGTTCAGAAGCCACTGGCTAACTCCTAAACAATCATGAGTCCCAAAAAACAAATGCAAGAGAGACATCCCTCATAAGATCATTCCCCCTCAGAAGGGTTTTTACAAGACTGAAGTCCTGCTCAGCTGCTGTTCCCAGCCTGGCTTGGCTCACAGGCTCTGGTGTAGGGATCTGTTGTCACTCATCCTCTGACTGCCTCAACTCCCTAACCTGGGGCACTTGTTAGCAGGGCACTTGTTGGCCTTTTCATTTTGTCAGGTTGGCCTTTATGTCATCCTGATGTTTAATGCCAGGTCCACAAGGCAGTTCTGGGTGAATCCAGCTTTTTCTAACTGTTTTCCAGGTGTGTTTTTTGTTGTCTTTACAGGTCTGCCAGGAGAAGGTATTTCAACTAGTGTTCTGCATCCCCTACTGCATTTCAGAAAACTGAGTGCCAGGTAATGGGGAGGAGAGTGAGGAAAGGGAGATGTGAGGGTTTTGTTCATGGAATTCAGCTTCTGCAGAAGGACTAGAATGAGCAGGATTTGAGGAAAAGAAAATGTCCCTAGAGCTCACCTCACACCAAACCTTGCTTTTCTAAAACTGAATTTGCTCTCTCCTGAGAGATTATTTTTCCACACTGGATACTCAGTCATGTTTTTGCTTGACATGCTTTGCCAGCAATGGCTTCCAAACACATTCTCAGGCATCAGAAAAAACTCTTTTCATGGCTGTAGCAGAGTGGTTATTTAATGGATTCTCTTAAGAAAGCAGGCATCTGCTACATGCTAAAAGCAGCATACAGATGCTGGAGATGAACAGAGAAGGAGAAGTCCCAGGAAAGACACTCAGAAAGAAACCTGTCACAGACCCCTGGATATGGTTGTCACGGTATCTTGCCCTCTTCAGGTGGAAGATATTTCTTCCCCAGGCAATGAAAGGCCCAGAAACAGAAGTGGTCATACTGCTGATGCTCTTCGACATGTAGCTGTAGATACCATTTACAGTTTTTCTGTCAAATAAATCCGCAGTGGCAAGAAAAATTTCAGATGCTGGCAGATAAAGTCTATAAACAACTTGTCTAATAACTCACAGCCAAAATGCTGCTCTCAAGAGGTGCAACCATGGTCCCATTAAAGGATCTTGCCTTCTGCAACCCTTTGAAGAAAACTTTTTCTTTCTGGGAATTTTTATCACTATAAACTAAGTTCTGAGTTAAAGGTGTATTTCCTTGATTTTCCACAAAGGATCAGGAAATGTTTGCTATCTCTCAACAGCACATAGTAAGTAGTTTTA
>VZRF01015241.1:243608-266293 GCA_013396875.1 Vireo altiloquus | reverse complement strand
GGGGAATTTGGTAGAGAGGTGTACTCATTTCTTTGGAATTCTAGAAATACTTCCCAAAACTCCATTAAAACAACAGAGCAGGAATATCAACCTATTATTATTCTTTATATTGACGTATCATGCAGTTTATCAATGTATGAAGACACACACACATGCACACACATACATGTATAAAATATATATAAAGGACCTTTGTATTTCTGCTCCAAAATCCATTGGTTTTTCTTTCCTTATTTAATGATAATGAGTTTCTATTCAGGATAGCTGTAACGGGAAGCTTAGGAAATTAAGGATCTAGTTACATTTCACAGAAAAAATATGTGGGGAAGATATAAAACCAAAACAAAATACCTCCTCTGTCAAAAAAACCTGAACAACTTAAACCAAATGATGTTTTATAAATTGTTTTTTGGGGGACGTTTTTTTGGGTTGTTGTTTTTTTTTTTTTTGTTCTCAGAAAATATTCTGCAAATATAGAACTGAACTGATGTCTTCTGATGCCTTTCTGGCTATCTGCCCAGCCATGGAGTTACTCTGTTATTGCTCTGCCCAGATGAAAAATTCTCTACAGCCTCCTGTTTGTGCTTTGTTGGGTGTACCATGTCTAAGGAAGAACCACAATACCCAGGGTTAGAAAAATGCAGGACAGTTATCTCCTTCATCCTCGTGGTCAGTTTTGTCACCCTTTTCCAGGGAAAAAAAAGTCCAGTCTCATGATTTGGCTGATTCAAATTCATTTTAAATGGCCCGTGGAAGACTTCATTAATGGAAAACCTAGTCTAGGTTAACTGCTGCAGCATATTTTGTCTTTTCTGTTTCTCTGCAGTTTTGGGCAGACTAATGTGACAATCTTCAGGCAAGAGGAGAATATATACAGTACAGTTTTCCTAAAGCACTTGGCTAATTTTGCTCCCTCTTCAACTCCTGTGGAAAGTGTTTGTTATTGACCCTTCCCTGCCCTTACGTTCTCCACGTCAGGAGAGGTAGAAGCAGAGCTGTATCTGCCCTCTGAGTAGCCTTCATTCAGCATCCCAAGCATTCACTAGCACGAGAGAAGTAACCAAAGTTTCTTGATGGGACAGAAGAACAGTTCGTTTAGTAAATTTAGTGTATTTTGGACCTTGTAGAAGATTGGCAGATAAGGTCTGACAGGACACCAAAAATGGTATGATTTTTCAAAGCTGGCAGCCACCTGAGTACATGGACTGCATCTGTGTCAGGCCTCATAAACCCTGTCCAAGTAGATGACAATATCTTCAGTCCTGAGTTCTTATCTGATAGCCAGCTATAAAGTGATGTGTGAAGTTTTTTGCGTTTATTTTTGTTTCAAAACTGATTGTGTTTTCACACAAGTAGCAGCTCCTGGTATACTCATTCTATGTGACAGTTTCAGCTTTCTTTTCCCTGGTAAAAAATAAGTCTTAGTCTTTCAAGGTAACAGATGCAAGTTTAAAACTGATGTAGCCAGAAGGTGAATACAATGTTTGCTTATTTATATACTCTTTGGGCTTATTACACTGGAGGATTACATCAGTGAGTTTCAGTTTATCCACAACATTTCTATTCAGTCTCTGAACATTTCTGTTCCATGCTCTTTGTGCTAAAGCTATGAATGTATCAAAAATCACACAACTTTTGGAAATAGTTTTATGGGATTATTTCATCCTTGCACAGAGTCCATTCTGTGGTTTTATAAAAATGCTGGCTTTGAAACAGAAAGGAGAAATACTTAGTTACTTTTAAACACTAAGTTACTTTTCTGGAAATAGCTTTCTTTTACCCCCAGAGGATAATGCTTTGGGAAATGAGAAACTTGTACGGCTATTTAAGCCAGCAAAGTCTTCTTATCCTTTCAAATTCTGCAGGCAGAAGAGGGATTTTTTGTTGTTGTTGTTATTCCTTTGGAGGAAAAAAGGGCACATAGAAAATGAAGAGTAAACATCCAGATTCTTTGTACTGCAGATAAAAATGAACTCTTCAATCCATTCATCAAAGAGCTCTGACTCCACATTTCAAGGAAATCAGCCTTGCTCCCTAGCAGTTACCCTGAAAATGACACGGTGACATTTTTCTTCTAGCATTTACTATCCTCCAGTACCACGTAATACATAGTGTGGGGCTAGATTTGCATATCATCGAGCATTCCAACAGGGAGCGTGGCATCTGTCTGTGTTTTGAGGCATTCAGATGCTATCTTTTCTTTTGAGGTCCTAGTCATGGACTAAATATGGGAATATTCTTTCATGGTTACTGTCTAAATGTTCCAGGACAAGCATGAATAAATGCATCTTCTGGACCAAACATCAGCTCTTACACATTTCGTGATCTAAAATTAGAAAGCCATAGTGGTATTCCTGGGGTCTGCAGTGCAAGGTCAAAAACTAAGATTAATCTTAAAATAAACAATTAAAATATGTTCCACATCAATTTCTTACTCTTATATCAACACTAAAGTATTGAGAAGTTCTGCCAAATTCTGTGAATATTTAAAAACTAGAATGCAGCAAGCGTTGCACTAGAGAATCCTCTAAGATTCGGTGCAAAATCCAAATGACATCTAATTTTGAAAGCAAAAAGAGCATTAAGAGTCTCCACCTCCAATTCTGCTTTCAAGTCAAATTACAGCTAAAAATTTCATTGGATTTATTGGCAGTTCCACTGCAACAGTAGCTGTTCCCACTTTGGTGTTATAAGAACTACTCACTAAATTATGTTGCTGTCATCAAATCTAAACTTCAGCGGTAATTTTCCCGAAGCTCCATCACCTATTCACAAAACAGTAATGTCAGTAAGATATCTAATCTTTGCACTGGTTCTTATAAATTTTTCTTTCCCTTCCCAGTCCCATTGTCTTTCTTTTTTGTAGAAGGTTGGAGTATGATTTGTTGCTCAACCTTATAGACTTTTGTTCGGCATTTCCTGGAAAGAAGGACCTCAGTGCTTTTGTGTTTCTGTATTAGAACCGAGTGATGCAGCCAGTGCAGCCCCTCAGCAGTCCCGGCCCCCTGCCTGGAAGCACTCAATATCCTGTATTTTCATGGCATTTTGTTGCACTCTGGTGCTGTGTGACCACCTGAGTCCAAGCTCTGCACTGTAGCCCTCCATGCCCCACTGCACAATGTCATTGATACTCCAGTCAGAATCTTGCTACTTTTAAGCCTCCAAAAATACATGTTGAACCACAGAAATTACTTTTGTCTTGTGGCATCAAATAGTTGTAGCTAAAATAATAAACATTTCATGACCTTCTTTGTGAAACAGGCATTATGTCGCCTATTTTTAAACACAGTTCTGACAATTTGGGGACAAAACTGCATTTGGTGTCATTGACTATGGCTGCCTACAACACTGCCTTCAGAACAGATGTGCCCAAGAGTTTCTGGTTATCTTTGTGCATGTCAGATTGGTCTTCTTTCCAGACAGGCAGTGGAATCCCAATGGGATCCATCCTTGTGAAAGTCTAAGAAAACAAGGAACAAAAACCCAATCCCCCCCACAAAAAACTCCAAGACATTAGAAAGAAAACAACTATTTGTAACTGTTTTCCTTGCCCATTTTTCCTGATACTTCAGCGAGCAGAGCTCAGGTGCTGGTGATGATGATGAGTGACCAGCTCAGTTCATAGTTTATTTAGGACTTTTCTTTAAAAGGAATATTTTTCAGGACTAGCATAACTTCAAAACTTGGACTCCTGTCCCCTGACTTTGGTCACCTAAAATACAGCCATGTGACCACACAAGTTTTTTGACATTTTCAAAATCAGAGGGGCTGAGGTGGGAAGAGGCCTCTAGAGACCATGTAGCCCAACCCTTTCCCCAAGCATGGTCACTTGCTCTAGATTGCCCAAGCCCATGTTCTACCAGGCTTCAAATATTTGTGACGAGTAAATCTATTACTCTCTCCATAATTTATAGTAGGTGACAGGACTCTCCATAGGGAGGTTCCCAGAAGTGGGAGAGGAATCCCACTGAAAGACTAGGAAGAGAAGGTTGACATCTTGACAAAAGATGCTCTCAAAAAGCCAAGGAGACAAAATCTGGACTCTTGTCCTTCTGATCCAGACTTTTAACTTTTCAAAAGTTGGTCACTGGACTTGCTATGTAATAGGGCAAAGCAAAACTAATTACACCCATGTTGACCAACTTGCTTGGCTGGTGAAAGGGTCTACTGGTCCTTGTAGGGACCATGAAGGGCAGCATTATTGAACAATTATGATGGATTTTTTTTTTTTTTTTATTTCTGAAGTGAAAAGCACATATCTTCACGTAGGGTAGAAAAGCAGGAAGGGAGAGGAAAATGAGAGAATATTTATTGATGGTGTTTTCAAAGCACACAACACCAACACTCTCCAAGTTAATCTCCAGTGAGGGAGAAACATCTTTCCAGCTCTTATCTAGACCTGCAAGATCTGCTCTTTCCTGCACCTCGCTCTGCTGTGCATTCTCTCTGAGATGACCTCTATTACACCCCCTCCCACTCACTCTTCCAATCTCATTGAAAAGCTATTTAGCCATGTTTCTGCCCAGTTACTCCAGTCTCTTTCCATTATCTGCAACTACATGATTTCTGCTGCCCTCTGAGCTGTTTGCCTGAAAGGGAAACTAATGAAATACGTAGCTTTTTAAGGGTCAGCACACAGTTCTCATCATAATTAGGCAATTTATTTGAGGAATGTTGATGAATCCATCCATATATTGAACAGTCCATGGAAGGTTTTGTAGAGAAAGTACCTTCTTTCCACACAATGGTAAGAAATGGCACGTTTATCAGGTAGAATTAGAATCACTTTTGCCCAGGCTACTCTACACATCATAGTCAGTGAAAACAACATTTGTTCTTGGATTTTTCATATTGTTCCTGCTTTCAACCTACGGTAAAAAAATTCCCATCACATTCTCTATGTTCTGCATTTGAGTATTGATTCCTATTCTGTTATTTGACATTATCTACTATGCACTATCTATCTACAAGACTATCTACTTACTGGCACTGGGTGTCTGCCAGAACACAATGACAGCATGCTTATCTAAAATTTTACTTGCAAGCTGGATTAATGAAAATTCTAGAATCAAAGCTCACTGAAAATTATTTTCCAGAATGCCTTTTACATCTTGAGTCCCTAATTTAAGACTGTTGGCATTTAAATATCTATGGTATAGCTCCCACTGTGTTTGTTTGCCTAGTATCAACAGCCATGTTCAAGTTGGACAGCCGAAAAGTGAGACTGCTTTTCATCTGCTTCCACATCAGCATCTGTAAGTTGGCTGTCTTAGTCAGAAAAGGCTGCTCTAGGAAAAACACAGGTACCTACAGGAGGGTGGCTGAGCAAGTTAATAGGCATAGGATGAATTGTTCTCTTGCATTTCTTGTTTCTCTCCGGGATCTCTGCTGCAGCTGCACCAGTAAAGTGAATAGGGGTAGAATGTGGGTGCGAGCCCTGACCTGCTGTCATCCATATGGCTTAATTACTCCTCTAGTACCTGAAATTCCTTTTCATGAAGAAGAGGGAGTAGTGACTGGTAGGAAATGGATAGGGAGAAAAGGCATGAAATATGACGATAAGGCAACTGATGACTTTATTAAATGTGTCAGGACATCTACAAGGTTTTCTCTAAAGTCTTTATGTACTTCTAAATAATAGATGAAAATATAATAAAATATTTTTTTAGAAGAAGCATTAGAAACTTCACCTATCTCCCTGTATATGCAGATATTTACCTTGAAAAGTCTTCAGATTCTTTTTTGCAGATTTTTCAATAATTTTTAACAGTTGATGGAAATGCATTGGAGTTCTGTCCCTTGGAGATAATTTGAAAATAAAAGTTGCATTCTTCCTGTTTTACCTTTTAAGTAGAAGAAATTGCTCTTAGCTTCCTGAGTTCTTATCTGTGTTTTAGTGCCTCAGCTGCCACAGCTCTGCTGTTTTGCAAAAATGATTTTAACAACAGCTGGACCCAAGATCTCACTGGAGTTGTTCTTTTAGGGGACACATCCCACTCTCTTCTCCTAGGGCTGCAAATACGTTTTACCCAGTGGCCAGTGTCACTTGCCAGAGTGCCAGTGATCATGGTAAAGGGAAAGAGCAAGCTCAATTTATGGCATCTTTGAATAGACATCTGAAAGAGGGTATGACAGCTCATGTCCTTGAAGTGTAACTTCCTCACTACAGAGCGTGTAAAAAGTTTATAGTGTTGTCACACATGCCAGCATGTCCACTGCAGGCACTGAAAGCTAAATGAGCTGAATGCCAGCATGACTGATTTGTGGCTCTGTTGTTGCTAGCTGTGAACAGAGGCCCAAGTATTTCACCTTGAAATATTCTTCTTATGCCAAGATCAGTAAATGTACAACATTCTGCTGATATTCAAAATTAATTTTGTTCCTGGGAAACTTGAGCATACAAGATGCCTCCAACTAAATTGGTTTTCTCCTCTGTTTGGAGGTGCCCATGAAATCCGGAGCTGTCTGGATTTGACACTAATTCTAGCACCTGAGACATTCCTGCCTGTGAACTCGAAGTAGTCTAATTGGTGTTTATAATTCATTACTGTCTTCCTGAACATGGAATCTCATAAACATTTTATGGTAGTCTTGAAAGTCACCAGGTATATATGACTAGAATAACAGGAGTGGAGAAATCAGGCCTCTGAAATCACTTAGCATTACTATCTTCATCTAAAATAAAAGCAAACTTTGAAGAAGGAATGGACCAGATTCCAAGTACTTCTGGGCAAGAGCTATGCTTTTTTTACCATTACTATGAGATTAGAACATTATCGTAAATGTAATGGTCCTTTTATTGTGGTAGGCAGAGAGTATCTAAGGGGGCATTGAGGACTGTCTGTGCTTGACACTGTTCAAGTACATACACAGGAATGATTTACAGAGACTAGGCTGCCTGCCACTTAATATCCTTTAGGCGCAATTCGGTTGAAATTTAAGACAGCAACATAGGATTTTAAATATGATTAATTTAATAGGCTGCATTGTGACATTTGTATATTTTTTGGGAAGGTATTATAGCCCCGTTTTGGTGAGCTGGCCAGCCAGTCTTTCTACCCCTGAATGCTACTTCTTATTGTGACCTTTGAGAATCTGCAATCAGGACTGTAATTGGAGATGATCACTTGGCAGAGAACAAGAGGTGTACTGATGAAATGCTAGAAGATTTAAGGTCAAAGAGAATAACCAGTTTCTTTCAAAGGAGAAAAGAGAGGAAATGCAAGAATCTATAGGCCAATTAATGATGCAATTAATACATAGATACAAAGAGAAAAGAGCCTGAATACTTAACATTAGCCATTAAACAGAACCATAAAAAACTGCTATAATTTTTGTTCAGATAAAAACTCTACTTGTGATGGGAACATAATGACAATTTCCATTATATGTGAAAAGTTAGTACTAGGAAGCAATGGCCAAATTCCACAGTGCTCTGTAACTATATTTATCATTGCCCTTTTTGTTCCTGCAATATGAGTAAATTTTACATAAATTTCTTTCATGACTCTAGACCCCATTAGGGTGAAACATAGCTTAGGTAAGAATAATAGAGGGGAACATTTAGATTTGATTGCCACCTTTGGAGTCACTGCTTTGCAAAGTACTAGGTGTCCTTTAAAGCTGAGAGAGGGTAAAACTTATTTGTTTGCCTACTCAGTCCTGCACTGTGGGTTGGAAACAAAGTCATTGTATTGGGGTTGATAGTTTCAGAGAAGGCTTGCAGAGAGTTCTCCAGGAGATAACTACACACTCAGCAATGTTTACTACCCTTTGGAACAAACCTAAAAATAAAATAAAGCCAAAAAACCCCCATTCATTGATCACAACACTGAAATGGAAAATATTTTCAGAGAGGTATAATTGGGGGATGAAATATATTATGAAACTGGGACCTGGTCTTACTTCCTCCAGGAATCTAACATGCTAAGATCAATACTGAAGACATATGTACTGAAACTGCCGCTTTCCCTGTTGTCAAGTTGCTGTCAGACAACTGCAAACAAAAGATCCAATTTAATGAGTTCATGGGAGAAAACTAACCTTTATCTTCAGTTTTTTTATTTGGACACTCTCCTTCCTCCCCCTGCTTTCTGGATGTATTTCAAATTTCTGACTCACTTTGTTATCTATGGCACAATAACTATCATGAGAACATCTTTTTGGGGCTTAATATCATCAGGAATGTTGATGTGACATTTGGGTTTTTTTTAAGACCATCCAATCTACTATGATTAATAGTCTTGCAACTGCCTTTATTCAGAATTTGTTGGGGTTTTTTGGTTTTAGTTTGGTTTTCAGTTTGTTTTTCTTTTCTTGGGGTTTTTCCATTTTACTTGTATTTTTCTTTTAAATAGGAAATACTCCCTCAACTGATATAAGCTTCAGACATGTAAGTGCTTCAACCCACCCTGATGCCTGATGTTATTCCATCTCAGGTGCAGTTCTTGTAATTTCCCTTTGCTGAACTTCGGGGGGACTCACATCTTCAGGAACGCAGTTGTCAAATTAACAGATCCAGCACCTTGTGCAAAATGGGGTGTAGTATTATCCTAAAAACTTAGGAGAGCAAGAGGCTGCTGAACAACAGCGAACATGCCAAGGACAACTGGATAAACTGTCTCTGGAGAATCAGGGATCTTCAGAGGGAGGATGTGGCCAGCCAAGACTTGGGCCGTAAGAAGTGTCTCGTGCTTCTGAGGCTGGGAGTAATGTTGTACTACCTGCTAGGAACACGTTGTTTGAGGAGCTGACTTGCAACCTGAAGCAGCTGCCAGAGGAGGTGAGCAGGTTTAGCTGCATCCAGGAGGACTAACAGTATCTGTACAGAGACCCTGCAGAGGCAAGGGACTGAATCTGCACCACACAAAAGGAGGGACAGCCAGAAGCCACAATAGCTCAGGGGTGGGTGACAGATGTGAAGGAGGTTGAAGACATGAGACTTGGAAACAGAGGAAGGCTTCTGTTCCATCTTCAGACTGGCAAGGACAGGTTCAGTGAAGTGATAGAGGGAACAAACTCCATCATGAGGGGTTTCAGTTTTGATCAAACTTGAACCAAGCATTTGCACTAGGAAGAAGCAACAGGTGAGAGTGGTTGGAGATTTCTCTTTGTTGAGGATAGAAATATTCACCTACCATCCACATATGCAATCACAGATCATCCCAATACAACAAAATCTCTGATCAGTCAGAGGAGCAAGATTTTGCATAGAAGAATTTTAGAGGAAACAGGCAACAGTGATGTCTTAGGCACCTAAGCAGGCTGGGGTCTGTGTTTGTAGATTATCCTGTTAGAATAAGCTATCTATATTTTACTGAGGTGAGTTTCACACAGTTAATATCTACTTAAACACCCAGTAGCACTGGTCACAGTATGCTGTCCTTCATATACCTCTTTCACATGTGTGGTCAAAGTAAGTGGTCATGCTTGTTGTGTGGGTTCTGCAAGACACCCTTCCCGAAAGGAGCTGTGGACTTCTCTCACATACAATTGGAAAGATGTTCTCAGAATCAGAAGGCTGTATGCTAAAGGTCATGTCATGTCCTCTTTCTTGGCTCTCCAATGCACACCAGACAAACCTCACAAAACACCACGATGTATTTCTGGGATTATTAGAGCTGAGGAATGTGACTTTGCTATCAGTGCAGCCACAAGCACAATGTACACAAGCCCTGGGAACATCTTGGAGAAATTAATTTATCAAAGGAATATTGAAGTCATAACAGCTCCCAAGGGAGTACCAGTCAACATTAAAGACATTGTACTGTGATAGCTGGTAGTGATGATGGAGTTTAAGCTTTTGCTCTTCCATCCAAAGTGCACAGTCCTTTTAACAAAATTGATCTTCATATGTGTCACAGGAATATTTCTGTTGACTTGCTTTTTTTAACTTTCCATTCTTTCTTGAAATGCTGCATGTTGTAATTGCATCGTTTCTGTGAAACCATGTTGGCCCTATTTACTTGAAATTGATATGGAAAATTGCTTAGATTGTTTATCCCTTCCTGGCAAATACCTTTCACAGGAGGATGTTAAATTGGAAAAACTGATAGATTCCTCTTCTATGCTATCTGGACCCTATCCAGATTTCTGGTAAGACTCCTATAATTTTTCAGGGCACCTAGACTCTTAAGAGAGCTGTGAGGGACTCTCGGACTTCTGCTGTTCTCATAGCAAATGCAGAGACAGATTTCTGTGAATGCTGAACATACTGTGCAGAGTCTGTGAGCCTCTTTAGGCCCATTGGTATTTACAATAGTTGGTGATTATACTCCATCATTCTTCCTGAAGGTCCCAAAGGACATTGCAAACATCTGGTTGAACAGTAATCCCCACATCAGTGACCATTTCAATCCAGCTGCTACCAAACTAAGGCATGACAACTGCTTAGTGCTTGGAGGCAGGGAAAACAATGGTGTCTTTAATCCTCATACCTGCTGCTGTCTCATTGCATTTTGAAAAATTTGCAATATATTTTCCAGGATTTTGTACATCAGATACTTCAGCTGGAAGAGCATTTCTTAGAATCAAAGTGTTCATAAATAATAGAAGAATGGCTGCTGTCCACCAACAACATGAAATAACGCACCTACCCCTGGGCAGCAATTTCATCACTGGTCATCTGTTCACCTGGGACATTCTAGTGAGAAAGAATTGATCCTGAAGTATGCACCCTCATGGGCCTGCCCATCCTTGTTGGGGTGGCCTTGTATCCACCATTAAAACTCTGATCTTTTACATAACTCAGAATTTTATCCAGTAACTCTTATATTCACCTTGGAGTCCTCAGTCAAGGCCTTGCTTTTAGAAAGCTGTCTTGTATTGCTTCCAAGTGTTCCAGTAACAAAAACCATCCGACAGCAGCTGATGCATTGTCCCAATAATTTATCTTACTGCCTCTTAGAAGGCACAGATCATTCTTGCACTAAATTTGGTTAATGTCTTCTTTCAGCCATGAGTGCACTGAGTATGCAATTCTCAGACACCTCATTTATGTGCATAAATCTGCTCCAATAATAAACTTTTGGTATCTGGCTTGCTTTATCTAGAGAAGATATTATAAATCTGTTCTTTGTTCTCTAATTTATAATGTGTTCTTGGAGTCCTGGTGTTAAATGAATTTAACACTTTAGAAAAAAAAAAATCTTTCCTAGCTAATGTGATTTTTCTAGATTAACTTATGTCCATGACTAAAGCTCCTTCCTTTCCTAACATATTTGAATAGATTTATAGCAACTTTTCTATGTCTTTATAAGTAAACTGAAGAGAGTCTGGCCTTGGTCTCAAGCACATTGCATGGCCATGTGTGCTGTTAAATATTTAGCACTCTCCATGGCATGAGTTTGGCTTGAGCAAACTGATTTCCCGCAACAAAAAAATTAGGGAATATTGATATTTCTTAAATCCAAGGGATGCCCACAGTGCATATTTGCTTTCAAATTCCCCGAGATGCACTCAATGAGGCCTCCCCAGCTGGGGATGTGGGGTCAGCTGTGTGAGGACAGGCAACGCACAGAGCATAAGCACAGTTTCCGTGCAAGCCTAAGTAGGTATCATGGAAGAAGTCATTAGGAAGGAATTCTTTACTGTGAGGATGGTAGGGCACTGGAGGAGGTTGTCCAGAGAAGCTGAGGATGGCCAATCCCTTGAAGTGTCCAAGGCCAGGCTGAGTGAGGCTTTGAGTAACCTGGTCCAGTGGAAGATGTCCCTGGCCATGGAGGGAAGGGTTCGAGCTACAATGATATTTAAGGTTCCTTCCAACCCAAACCCTTCTACAATTCTATGATTATGCCAAACTACAGGTGTATATTAATAATACTATTAGGCTTGTTCAGATGGAAGGGAAGGCTCTTGAGGGCCCCAAGGAGCTGAGGACCTGCAGCCCATCCAGAACAGCTGGGGAACACTGGGCTGGAGCTGTTGGAGGGCTGGTAGGAAGCTGTAGACGCACAGATTATTTGTCCACTGAATGTGCAGCTGTCACAAGCCCAGAGGACCAACCCAGCTCCCTCGCTGGGTGCTCAGGGTGTTTCACACGTCTCTGTGGCTGGGAAATCCCAGCTGCATACGCAGTAGCCATAGGGATGGATGCATGCAACTGTTACCATCCATAATGTGTGTCGACAGGATGAGTCAAAACATCCATTCTGTTTCAGTGCCATGTTTTATATATAACACTCTGTCAGCTGTGTGCAGGAGACACATCCACAGGGGTATGTAGGTGCTTCACCATTTTTAGAAGCCATACTCCCCCAGTTTCACAGGAAATAGATATCTAAATGCCTTTGTATTGTGAGTAAAAAGGTCTGGAGGGAGAATGGCTAATATTTTAAAACTCTTCCTACTCTCTCTTTCTTCTCCCTCTCCTTATTTCAGTTGCGTTCTTCTTACGTTACACACATTATTTTTTTCTCAATTTGAATGAGTATATACATTATGTTACTGTTTTATAATATTATTGCTGCAGAGATTATTTTGGCAAGTAAAATTGCCCCCTACATACTGTGATGAAAATATAGCACATTTTAGAATTCATCTGAGTCAGATTTAATTTCTTGACAAGTCGTACATTTTAAAAAAAAGTTATTTCATAAAAATTAAACATAGTGCTTATTCAATCATCTGTTACAACCATCTGCTGCTGATATATTATTTTGATTTATCATCCTATGCCTGGCAGGACCCCATCCTGTCCCCAAGGAAGTAAATTGCTATTTTGTTATTCCCTTCACTCAAAACAGGATAGAATCTTCATTCAACTTACTACCCAAGGTGAATTATAATGTAATCTTCTTTCACTACTCTGCAGTTAAGAGTTTAAAGTTTCTACAGCAATGGCATTGTCATATTGGAATTTTTAGCAAGTTCTATTCAAAGATAACATCCCTCCACAAACATTCTTGCAATTTCCTGTAAATTAATCATATTTTAAAATTCACAAGAAAATATAGCATTTAAATACAAATATTTTGAAGTGTACTGAGGCACTGATCTCCTTAACATGCCACTTATTTGGCACATCAGCCACCAGATTAATTAATATTTCTCAAATGGGCAGAGTTGGTTTACATTACGTTCAGTTTCCCTGAAGTATATTATCTTTTGTATTTTTATATCAAATAAACCAACTACAAATGACATCATAATTGGAGTTTCTAGCTGCTATCTAAAAAATTTATCTGTAATGTCTACATAAACCGCAATGTTTTCCTTAAATCTTATATTTGCTGGCTGCACTATAAAATTAGAAATTAAAACCTTGTGTTTGCAAGTGCAACCTGTCCAAATATTTCAGATAAGATGCTTCAAGACTAGCTGCTGATTTTTCTAATAAAACAGCAGCAGGATATTTTCTATTTAAATATTTTTTTAAAACCCTTATTCATATGCACATACCCTCTTTCTATGCAAAGAAGGATTCTTTCTAAAACAAATGAAGCAGTGCTCCAACTATCTTTTATATGTATGAAATACAGCCGTGTTAGAGACATACACCACTGCCCGAATGGATGTTATCTTTTGATGTCCATATAAATATTTTAATTTTGACAGCAATATATCATATTTTTCCACAAAGCACAAGTATTTGGCATTTCCTGCCTTCTGAGGCAGCTTTTTGAGGAAAAAGTGCATTTTTAATCACAAATACAGTTTCAGCCATGAATACTGAAGAGCTAGAAGAGCTTGACCATTCCCAGAAATATTTAGGGAAGTGACCAGGGTTAACAGTGACGAGGAAATACTGTTAAGTCCCATGAAAATTTCAAAGAACTAGGCCTAGATAAAATCAAAGCTAAGTATAAAAAAATTTGAACATATTAAACACTTCTCTGCCCTTTAAAATATTGAAAATTACTCAGACTTCAGTATGTTGTACTTTCCTATCGCGGGAAAAATGAAGCTGACCGCTGTGTATAAATTAATGGTTACTCAAGGAGTTATTGTGAGGTACACACAGAGGCTGGCTGTGGTTTATGCTATGAAGTCTAAGGGTATGTGGCTAAAGATTATGTGGTCTCAAGTGAAGTTCTGCATATCAGCCCTGGGGCAGATTACACTAATAATTGTCATCCAGTGGTTATGACCAAATTACAGCTCTCATCTTGAATGACAGGAGCTGAATTCAGCAGGTTGCATTTGCTATTTGTAAAATCCTTGGAAAGAAGGTATCCTACAACAAAGCAGATGCATCCCAGTTAGGATAGGGAGAGTCAGTGTGGTTTGGGGAACTCATGGAACCTGCTCCATAGCTGCATTTGTCATGCTTAGCCAGGTATTCCAACTGAAATTCCAACGGTCAGACCTCTCCCTGGGAAAACTGTATCTGTAAGTGAAGTAATTATAATGAAAAAAAACCCAAATGAAAGTAAAAATCATTATGGCTTTTGAGTATGTTGATAAAGGCAGACAAAGGTCACTGGGTAGAGGAAGGAACAACTTTTTCATTCTATACAAGTCTTTCATCCTATGTGGCATCTATCTGAAGAAAAATTGAGAGTTTTGTTTATTTTTCTGAGCAAGCATTTTAAAATAAATAAGTCTGTTGAAAAACAAAACAAAACAAAACCAGAAACAAAACAGACCTGCCTGTTCCTCCTACTTAGGAACCTTCTCCACTGAATATAAAGAGAAGACTGATGATCAGAAGTCTTTGAACCCTAAAGCTGAGGCATCTACACCTTCACAGAGCATGAAATTAAATTGTGACACTTTCATACATTGTTGGAGATGCTACCCATTTAATTAAGTTGTAATTAGAGGTATTATTCGGAGATAATGCATTTTGATGTTCACTAATACAAAGATACCAGTTTTGATTCGGTGATCCTCTGTCCTGAAGTACGCTGAAAACTGGGAATGCATACAACGGTAGTTATGACTTCCTGCATTCCCCAGCTCTGCATTTTTCCCTGAGCACAAGTTTCTATCCCCTTGAAGCACATTTCTCACAACAGAGAGGAGAGGAAAGTGACTGAAAGAGCATGTGTTTGCCAGGATAAATCATGTCAGACCAACCTGATGTCTTCTACAGAAATGTGGCTGGGCTCATGAACAAGGAGACAGCAGGGATACCATCCACATCAACCTTGGCAAGATTTTCAGAAATGTCTCCAACAGTGTCCCAGTGTTCATGTTTGGACACCAAAATCAAGCAAGGTGGGTAACTATATGGTTAAGAAACTGGATAGGCAAGATAATCAAAAGAAAAATAAATACACACTGCCGCAAAAGCTAGGGGGAAAATAGTGGCGTTTTTTGAGTCTTCCTTTTTTTTTTCCTACTGGGACATGAAGGTGTGGCTGGAGCAGTATCTCTCTGAGGAGAAGCTGGGGGAACTGGACTTTCACAGCTTGGTGCTGTGGATTTGGGGAGAACTTAACATCAGCCATCAGTGCCTATGTGGAGGTCATCAAGGATATGCAGCTGGGCTCATCACAGCCGTGCAGGGTGGGAGGACAAGGAACAATGAGCAGAAACTCAGGAAGCAGGAGAGGCTCACTCTCAATGTAAGGAGAAACCTTTTCCATGAGAGGAGGGTCAGGTAAAGGCACAGGTTTTGCAGTCTTTGTCCTTGGAGGTTTTTGAGTACTGACTAGGAGAAGCTCTGGGCAGCTTGGACTGGTCCAGAGCTGAACCTGCTGCAAGCAGGAGGTTGGACCAGGGACCTCCTGAGATCCCTCTGTGCCTGAATTATCCTGTGATCCCATCATTTGCCACTGTTTGACATACAGAGCAAAGCTAAAAGGACCTTTCCTCTGACTTGGCAGCATCATTCCGCTATTCTTCACTAACAAATGATGAAGAAAAATGTAGGATAAAGGTAGTTTCTTTGAAGTCACTTCTTCCCGTAGTTGGTTCCTCGACCCATGTACCTTATTCCACAGCATTCTACCAAAATGCAGAAAAATATAACAATATAACAATGAAATGTATTTTGGGTTAATCTAGGCAGTCCCAAAACAAAAGTTAATTCTTGTAATACAGTTTTCTTACGCATCCTGACAGGTGCTTGCTATTTATCCTAAGAAACTGTGTTAGTAAGAATGCTTACAGAATATTAAGAATATTTTTATTTCTCTGAAGAAAATAATTCTACACATTGTTTCCAAACTGTTTAAGTAGCAGCAGGTACAGATAAAAGGCCTACATGAATAAAATGTCTGATGATCATGTTACCAGTGGCTGAGAAGTAGATACAAGCAACACACTCTTCTTCTGATATCTTTATTCAGAAGTTTTAAGTTGTTTGGAGATCTCCTTACTTCCTCTTTAAAAAAGAAAACAAACAAAAATTCTAAAACGAAAAATCCCTCAGGCAAGAGAGTCACTGGCCTGCTGCTTGCATAAAAAAATGTAATTAGAACTTAGCAACTGTGAATGAAGAAGGACAGAAAGAATTGAAGCCTCAAATTGCTATTTCAAATGTCAAGAAAGGCTGGATGAATCTGAACTTTGGGCACATTAGGTAAATGAGACCTGGGGGCTGTTTAATCTAGGACAGTGGGAACTATAATCATTTTTGTGTAAGTGGATGCAACTTCATTTCCATAAATGAAGCCAGAGCTGTACTCTTCCCAATCACCCTCTATATTACAGCCTATGTTAGATTAATGTGCTGCTTTTTATTTCCTGTTTTCTCTGTGGTCTTTGACGAATACTTCACCTTTATGGGTGACATTCATTTCACCTAATTTTGGCTGTTAAAAATTGGGCATCTGTCATAGAGTTGGGTATCTGTCATAAAACGTGTTCATTGTACAGGCAATAGAGATTATAAATTGAGCAATTGCTTTCTTTCCTCTGCAGTAGAATGTAGCTCTGGCACTGCTGGGGAGCAGCAAGGACTCAAGCAAGCTGCCATGGACCCTCCAGTCTGACCTCCTTCCACCAGAGTCTCCCATCCCTGTTCCTGGCTGACCTGGCCTCACTGCTACAGTTCCCTACACTGATGTTCCCGTTCTCAGCAAGAAAGCTGAGCATTAACAGTTAAATTTGTTTCCAGCTTCTTCTGTCACTCAGCCCACAGAAGATATTTCAACAGCTTTCCCAGTGCCTTCCCAGATGGATTCTCCTGCCCTTACTGCCCAAACTCCAGATTTGCCATTCCAAAAGTGTTATCTTACTCCAGACACTTTTAGAGGTCAGTTTAGACTTCAAAACATCATTACAATCAGGACCTTTCACTTCATCTTAGAATCATAGAATTAAAAAATAGTTTGAGTTAGAAGAGACCTTTAAAGGTCATCTAGCCCCCTCTTACTATCATGAACACATCTTCAACTACACCAGGTTTTCCAGAGGCCTATCCAACCTGACCTTGACTATTTCCAGGGATGGGGCATCCTAACAACTCTCTTGGCAACTGTTCCAGGGTTCCATCACCCTCATTGTAAAAAATTGTCTCCTTATATCCGATCTAAATTGACCCTCCTTCAGTTTAAAATCATTGCCCTTTGTCCTACTGCAACAGGCTCTGCTAAATGGTGTGTCCTAATCTTTCTTTTAAGTCCCCTTTATATATATGGTATTTAATAGGAAAACACCTCTGAAACACATCAAAATTCTCAAAGAATAAACATTTGTCAGGCCTGACCACAGATCCTTCAGATTTTTCTCCCTTTCTCTGTATCAGATGTTAACAAAGGAGAAAAAATTATGTCCTCCTTTCCCTGCTGAAAGCCTGAGAGTCCATAACAGAAGGCAAAGAAACACTGGGGACAATCTGTTGGAAATCTGTTATGGGGTCTCTCATGCAAAGAGTAAAGTGGATGAAGCTTTTCCACAAACTGCTTGGAGAAGTTTCCCAGGGGCAGGCTCTGTTCCTCAGGGTGGATTTCAACAACATGGACATCTACAAGTCAGAAAATGCAGGATTGTGCAAGCAACACAGGAGGCTGCTTTTCTTTCCTGATGCAAATTCCAGAGGGAACAATCAGAGTAACGCTCTACCTTACCCCTGCTCATAAGCAAGGGATAGCTGTTGAGCCTGGGGGTAGCCAGTGGCACAGTATTCAGATGATAACTAGAAAAATGTGTTGAAATGATTGAAATCCAGGTTGGAAAAGACACAGAGTTGGCTCCTAGCAGCCACGTCAAAGTAGAACCACTTGACCAGGATTAGGCAGTGCATGAGACACTCCAAGGCAGTCACACCACTGGAAATCACTGCATGTTTTTTCATTAGGAGGCATTTAGCCAGGCTCAGTGGCACTGGCCTGTCTCTGAGTAGGTGCAGCATTTTTCCCCTTGCAGCGTGAGGCAGTCACCCAGCAATGCAGTTATTAATGTCACAAACCTTTCTCTGAGTCAGAGACTGCCTTTCTCTCCATCATGGGACAATAACTAGCAAGGTCAGACACCTTTGCTTTTAGGGAACATCAGAGATGGTGTGCTACCATACCATGTCAAACAGTTAATCCTCTAAAGGTCTTTTTTTAAACTTTTTTCTAGCATTTTTTTCTTTCATGTTATTTCAGTGATTTAAGGTTTTAGAAGTATGAAAAATCAAATATACACAATTATGTTTTTATAAATGTTTTCCTGTAAAAGTTTGCTATATCTATATCTATCTATATCTATCCATCTATCTATATTTATCCATAGCTATATATATATATATATACACACACATAAAAGCAGTATATCATTAGGCTATTACCCTTTGTGCATCACAATTTTCTCCTTTTAAGTGTACTTTCACAGTGATTGAAGTTAATGATTGAATCTTCTGCTTTAATTACATGTGTCAGAAGTAATTTATCAACAGAGAAGTAATTAATCTGTGCTTTAATAAGCAATAGCTCATATGATCTGTAAAGGAATTTTTAATCTGCTTTTCCGGCCCTTGGAATTCCCAAGGATATTTTAGAGGAGATTGAGTGAGAAGAATATTTTCTTAAGTTATTCTCTACAAGATATTTTTTGATGTAGCTTATTAAAAGTGGTAAGAAATCAAAATATTTGGATAAAAATCAGGTACCTTTCCTCAAAACACACACACACAGTGTTTTAAACTTCTGAATGCCCATCAACTAACAAAGTTTCCAGCAGAGCAATTTTACCTGTAAAACGACAAACAACACTGTTTAGTGTTACTGTAATTTTTATTTGCAGAAGTGAAAAAAGAAAGTCATCCCTTCAAATTTGAGAAGACTATTCCAAGCAATATGTTGGTCTGGTTTATTAATGAGGTTTAATGATAACATGGCATTGAAGACACAAAGCATGCAGTGAAAGCCAATAAAATGACCAAGTTTAGCAGGATTACAGCTTCATTTCACCAAAAACAAATAGGACTTTTGGATTGTAAAAGACTAGTAAATTAAGTGTTGCTATAACTTGCATGCATCTTTAAAATAGAGTGGTATCCTTCTGGGAAATTCAATAGAGCTGGCTAATAAATAAATGCAATGAATGTATCAGGGATAATGAGTGATGCTCTGCCAACCAGTAGATGCATTTCTTAGAATAGCGGCCTAAATATTTGCTTAAAATTTCAGTGTCAGCATAAAATAAAACCTTAGATTTGGCTGAAGGAGTATTTTGACAAAGCATTTCTAGCACTCAGCCAAATTATAGAACATTGTTTTTTATCACCTGTTTGAAAAAAGCACTTATAAAATATACCTTCCTTGAAATAGCTTGTGAAAATGTGATGTTGAAATTAAAAGGACATCCACTGAATGGACACACATGAAAGAAAAGAAGATGATGGAAAACATAATTTTGGAAATGCATACTTCAAATTTATGGAAAAAATATTTAGAAGAAATCAGACAAAACAAATATAGCTGTTCTAATGTCCTCTTATTAAGCATACTGATTTCTATACATATTTTTTCATGGTGAGATAATTTTTTTTTCTGAGTGGTCAGATGACCATAAATTCATTTATAATTGCTTACACAACTACTAAATATTTCATGAAGTTTAACATTAACAGTTACCTACACTGAGATAGGGCTGGAAGTAATTCACTGTTTTTCATGCATTAGTCTCATCTTTTAAATGTGAGTCACCAATCATAAGCAGAAATTCCATGCAATTCAGAGTGAAACACAATGAGCAGGCAGCAGGTAGTCACTATTCCTCTAGAAGTGGACAAAGTAAGGGATTAAAGGAAATCTATCTGTGAATAACAAAATCAAATGTTAAAGAATGACCACTTCCTCCCTCAGAGAAAACTACCGTGGGTGAGAAGGGGGTAAAATCAGATTCCAGCACAGAAAATTGGCAAATTTGGGATGCAGATCCAGGCCCAGCAGGGTAGTGAGTTCTTCTGTGAGATCAGGGTTGACTGCTGTAGGATTTGACCCGGCATTTCAGCCTATCCTCATGTTGTGGCAGATCGTACCACATTGTGTCTCTTTATCAAAATAACACCTGATGTTTTTAGCAGACACTGTTGTGATAAGCTCTTGTGCACAATTTGCTGCCCAAACGTCCTTGTCATTTTATAACGTGCTGCCATGTGTTGTGGTGTGCATGGACCAGGCTGTAGCCTCATCACAGACACCTCTCTAACCAAGACTGAAGAGTCGTGGAACCCTAATTCACCACATGAAGGGTTTTTCACGGGAATTCAAAGATCCATAGCATGCTCAGTTTGGCTTCTAGAGCAAGATGCTTCTTGGGCAAGGACAGAGGACAAACTATCTTCCTCAGGAATCTGATGTTTGGGTTCTTCCTCTCTTCTCTTTTTGGCAGCCAGGCTGTGCCACATGCAGCCTACAAATTTTAGAATAAATAAGTTGGTTCTCATTTACTGTGTCTTCCACAGTAAAGAGTGGAAACTGTGTTTTGCACAAACACATCAGTGATTCCTTTTCCTTAAACGCTGGGCCTGACTGCCTTCAAAAAAAGGAATGGATGTCCAGAGGGAGCAGGGTCTGTTAGAAACTTCAGTTTCTTCCTTCATGATGTAAGACAGTCTTTGTCTAGTCTGACCTAGCCCTGTTTCTGTACACATCCTCACACAGATAAGAAGGCAGCCTTTGACTCTAGGTTTCTCCCAGTGTGTAGACACTGAGGATGTATCTCTTAAATCCTACCCAACACCCTCATTTACTCCAGGGTTTTCCTTTTCTTGTCACATAGAAACACTGAAATCAATGATTACTTGAAGCATTGATAAATATCACCCCTTTCAAAACCCTGCTGAAAGCTCCAAGGATTTGAATATCCTTTCAAGGTTGTCTTGAACAACCTTATCTTAATCTAAAGACAATCCTGACCGGGGGGTGGACCGTACAATAGCCGGGTCCCTTTGAACCCGGATTTTTCTATGATCCCGTCAAGACCAGTTTCCCTAGAAGTCCTCAACATCATTTTCACGTGTATTGCTCTGCTGTTTTAGCCTCTTCTCCTCCAAGATGTTTCACAATTTTCAATTTCAATAGGATTTTCAAAAACATGCACAATACATTTGCCTTCATTACCTTTAATTGTGCCTGGGTGTGGTGGAAAAGGAAAGTTCAGAACTCACCCATCATTTGAAAATTCAAGGCAAGAGATATGGAAAAATAATGTGGAAGGCACTGAAATAGAATATTTTCTGCTCAAGTTCACACATATTTAATGCTATTCTTCTGTAGTTTAGCTGGATATTATAACGTGCCTGCTGCGTAAACTGGGGGATGAAAGGAAGGGCTAGGGCTAGGGAAAAGATTCACCACGTTGGAAATGGGGAGGCTGACTGAGAAAAGGAATGGACAAGGAGCTGGAACTTGAGTGATAATCCTGAGATGGTGGAGGGACTGGGGAACACCTGGGACAGGGGGAAAGGATAGGGGTGCAATGGTGGGGGGCTGCACAGCAAAAGTGATGAGCTGGGAAGAAGTATGGAGGTGAAAAGAGCACTTTACTGACAATGTCAGCCAGAAGAGGGGGGATCAAGACTAGATGACAAGGCAGCCATAGATATCTGTTTAATAATTGCAAATTGTGGTCCTACCCCTTCCACAGTGTGTACATTTGGATATTCTGGATGCTGCTTTTTTTTGTGCCAGTGGTCTCATTTGTCTTTCTTTATTCTTTTTAATGGGAGTTAAAATTAAGTTATAATTTCACATAATTAATGAGAGAAAATAGATACACAGTTTACAAGACACAATGTTTTCTAAAAATAGAAAGAATATAAATAAAGACTATCTCTCTTGCCTAGACATTGTTCTGTAATTCAGAGCTGGTTGCTCTGGTAACTTACAAAGATACTTTTTCCTCCTCAACAGAGAAATGAGCTGACTTGTAAAGCCAGACAGGCAAATAGTTCAAGCAGATGGTGAGTGACCTCAGAAAACAGGAAAAGAGAAAGGATTACCAAAAGTGTCCCATATTAGGGCTAGAGCATCTGTCTTCCAAGAGAAATTTCTGAAATTCTTCTTTTATACGATCCATTTAACACTTTTCCTACTAAGTATGTTATTTAGGTCAAGGAGAAAAGGATCCTTCAAGATCGTCTTGAAATGGTGTAATCTCAAATGTCTGACGCAATCACATTGCAATTTCCCTGTACAGTACAAACTATGCTTGTTTTTACATTTGTGAATAGAATAGACTTTTCTTTTTGTGCCAAGATTAGAGAGGAGAGGAGAGGAGAGGAGAGGTTCGGAGAGGAGAGGTTCGGAGAGGAGAGGTTCGGAGAGGTTCGGAGAGGTTCGGAGAGGTTCGGAGAGGTTCGGAGA
>VZRF01015241.1:41474-243363 GCA_013396875.1 Vireo altiloquus | reverse complement strand
GGAGAGGAGAGTTTATATGAAGAGTTTCAAAGAAGATAGAAGACAAAATAATTCCTCATGTAGCTCCAGTGTGTTCATGAGAGATATATCAAGGAATAAAGATAATAGAGAGTTCATTTTATTTTTATGTTAATGGACATTGCAATCCTATGAAGGATAAAGCCAAATTTATAAAAATATTCTTATTTACTGTTAATGGAATTGGAAAACAAAAAAATTTACACAATATTTATATGGTACTCATTTAATAAGTCTGCAGAAAATTAGAAAAGTATGCATGTTCAGCTTTGGATGACTGTCATGTTCACCTCATGATTTGGTATTTGGGTAGAAGTAATTATAGTTAAGTCTAAGACTTCTTCCTCCTAGAAGGATGAAGATCTTTATAGGAATGGCTAACAGTAACAAGATGATATTCAGAATTAAGACTGATCTTTGGATAGGGCAACCACATCATGAAAACTGCAGAGTACTCTGATGGATAGGAAGTTAAAATATACCAGCGTGTGCACGCCTATATATGTACGTGCATATAAATATATACACATTTACAGCTACAATTAGCTCACCCGAAACCTTGTGCAGAATCTTTTCAGTTTGCACAATCCAAAGATGTGTCCTTTACCAGCGTTGAATTTTGTCTGCTCTCAGTCACCAGTATTGGTGATTTCCCTTCTCTTTCTATTTTTGTCTGCCTCCACAGAGTTTAGTCTGTGACTGCACACTACTATCCCATGACTATTCAATTTCCTTAAGAGTCCCTTTCAAGGCTTTTGATTTTTCTCTTTTCTGTGTTTAAATAAAGTGTAAGCTTGAACGACTAACAATGGTCTACTCCAGACTTTGGGCAGAATAAACTGGCAGAGTAGTTTCTTGGGCTAACCTGTCTTCTAGAAGTTATTCTGACTTGTCTCCGTTCTCAAAAGATCTAAGAGTCCTCCATCCTTGTGTTTAACGTAATCTAAGACTCTATCAACAAGGCTGAAGAACCTTTATATAGTTATGAAATAAAGGCCTAAGTGTGGGATGTGATTTTATAGTCTTACTGCATTTTGAAAGAAAAAGACACAGACATTTTTCTTTCTCTGTGGAAGCATACTATAGAGTATTTGATGATTATATTGATACCAATCTATTGTGTAGCATACAAGGACCAGATACAGCTCCCAGAATTTACAGGGAGTAGGAACTTTCCCTGCACTCACCCTGTGGAGACTGTCAGCAGCAAAGTCCAGCTCAGTGCATGAGATGATGATAGAATCAAGGCAGGATTGGTACATTCCAGTCTGGCAATTGATTGGTACAACTGTTTTCATATAATGTTGGAGGAAGTCAGAGATCTCACACTTTATTAGGTCCCAGCTGTCCAATGGGCTGTTCCATGCTTAAAGCTTCACAAAAGCATCTCTTCTGCTTTCCATTTGTGATCTGGAGAAGGGCTGAGTTTCTACAGAAAATCCCATCTTTCCCTGTCCAGTGAGACACAGAAAAATACATTTCTCAAACTGAAAGCCATGCGTTCTTAAGAACAACGTGAAGTCATCCTTTTTGTGACTCTCTGATTGCTGTGGACAAACTCCTTTTTTTTTTTTTCAACAGGAAAATAGTGATCCAGGTACAGTAGCACATGAAATTTTCTATGTTCTTCTACATCTTACCAGAGAATAAATTATTTTCCAAAGAGCACAAGATAGAGTAAAATTTATTCATCAAGAGACAAAGCATATTTCAAGCAGAGAAAGATTTTTTGACATCACTAATCTCCACTGGACAATAATTGATATAAAGCTCATTTTAAAATAATCAGGACTCTCTGAAGCAGTGTATCCAAATTATGCTCCTTCACAGGAAAATTAAAAAATGGCTTACTGAAACTAATAGCATTATACCATTACTGGTGCTGGCTTAATAACTGGAAAGTTATTTAAGAACTTTCAAAAGAATTCTTAATAAGACAAAAGTTAATTAAGCCCTTTAAAAAGAACTCTTAGGAGTTTAACAGTTCAGCCAAATCTACAGATCTTCCTGTTCATTTCTCCTGCAGGTACTTTTTGGTCTCCCATCTTTTTGGAGAGAAGCTGGTCCTTCTGGGGATATTCTTTTTTTTGTGAACTGGCATGTATTAGTTTTTTCAAGCATCAAAACAGGATAAATGTTAAAATTTAAATTACTAATTTTAGAAGAAGAGTTGAGGAAAATCATCCATAATCTGTGTGGCCAGAGAATCTACCAAAGAAGATAAAAACCTTTGACCCTTTTGTATTAGATTAATCCTGTGTGAATGCTGTATAATGGGAGAGAAATGTGTTTAAGACTGGGTATTTGAAAGCAACAGCCTGTTTTTCTTGCTGTGCACATGAAGCAAAAAGATTCGCCATGCTAGTGATCTACTAATAGCAAATATCCTGCCCTGATCTAGTAGATTGGTGAGAACTACTCAGCTCATCCCCATGCTCACACAATCTACTAGTTTAACCCGTGGTAAGGTTGGTAAGTCAGAGAAGTCCCTCACATCAGGAGAGTAGGGCCATTTACTCCTGGCCACAGGGGCTTGAAATCACACCTCAGGGGCACAGAGCTATGTCTTGTTGGCTGAGATTGCATCAGCCTTGTGTAATGCACTGAGACGATTCAAGATTAACAGTTTCAGCGTTTGGATGCAATGTTCACACCCATTACTTCATACCACAGGTTTAACAGTAGTTAAAAGTGTTCCTTGTGATTAAGAATTTGGTATTGTTCCAGTAAAATTCACGTGGAACCAGTCTTATATGGACAACATGGAAGTATTAATGTTGCCGCTTGTGCTTATGAATCATGTTTCAGGTACAAATATTTCTCATAAGAGTTTTAATAGAGTTGTTACAAACTTCAGTGTCATTCGAAATCAATTAAAAAAAAAATTAACAACTCTGCTTTTACTTCCTAAGGACTCCCTGCTCTCCCATGTTCCAGTGCAGTATACAATCAACAGATCTGTTCTTATATGATGTTCTTCCCTCCTCCGTTAAGAGGTCATGTCTAGAAAAATGGAAGGGCAAGGAATGACAGTCTTTTTACCATCTGACACATTATTATTTCCCCAAACTATGTTTAGCCTGTCTCAAAACCCAGGTATCCATTTGGCTTAAAAGGGGGGAAAAAAATCAAACCAATATTAAACTACTTTTAATCTTTGTCTTAAAACTGAACTAGGAATGAGATTATAGATTTCAGCTGAATCACCTCCAGAAATCACGTCAGAAATGCACAGCTATAACTTACCAGAAAAGGAGTATTTCTGTGCCCTCTGCCTGACCAGAAAGAACATGAATCTGTTAGAGCTCTTAGCTGGGAGGGTGGTTCCTCGGTTTCTTTAATCTCTGGCATCAGACAAGACTTTGTCAGAAAATTGCAGGCAGGAGGAAAGGCTATTGCATGTAAACATCACTTCACTGCTCTGATAGCATAAACTAGACAGGCTTGGCCTCTAGGGAACACTGTGGAGTAAGATAATTGGAAATTACAGAGTATCTACACTGAGCCCCTTTTTGCAAAATGGTGTATCAGCAGGCAAGGTCAGAGCTTGCTGCTCCTCATTGCTACTGATTGTGAAACATCTCCTCAGGTTCGTGGGGAGGAGAAAGGGTGAGCCTCCTACTGACAGCTCAGAGACATCCAGGCACTGAAGCCCTCTGTGTGCTGTAAATCTGTGTATGACTTGTGTCCACACACCACTCTTCCAGGACGCCCAGCATATCTCCTTCAGGCAGAGTCCTGAGCACGGAATAACAAAGACCTGCAGTCACAGACAGCTCGTCACATCCTTCTGGGCATGAGTGTCCCTCACCCTCCTTCTGCCTTCTAAAATATACTTTAAAGGATGAACACCACAACTAGACACAGTATCTCCACTGCTAGGCATACTTAGCCACAGAGACATACATTGCATGCTAAGACAGCAGCATACGGCCAATGCCACATGTAAGAGAAAATCAGCTTCAAGACCGTCTAAGGAAGCTGAAATTGCAGGGGCCCATGGGACCTGATGAGATACATCCACAGGTACTGAGGGAACTGGCAGATGAAGTGGATAAGCCATCATCCATATTTGAGAAGTCATGGCAGTCCAGTGAAGTTCCTACTGACCGGAAAAGGATCACAACACTTTTAACCTGGCAGTTCAGTTTTTCAGTCCCCTCACTGTTCACTAATCTAGGGTGCACTTCATTAGCTCGTTGATGAAGTATCAAACCAAACAACTTTTCCTGTTCTCTATCAATAAGCCAGTTGTCTCATGATAGGCAGCTATCATGTTGTTTAAGCATGATTTTCCTCTTGGACATCTGTGTTGACACTTCCCAATAAACTTTTTATCTATATGCCTGGAAAAATCTTCTACTTGCTGTCAGCTCATGCCTGAAGCCTCCTGGAATGTTTATGCACCAGAGTGTCTTCCTTCCAGCAGATTTCATGCCAACAGGAAATTCTCTCTCTAACCAGTTCTCCCTTCGCCCTTACCCATACCATTGTACTGGGATTTTTCATTATGGTGTCTTAGCCTTTTCAGATACTTCGCTTTCCCTAGTGCACCTCCTGACTGGGCTCTTCTCATCACTTTTTCCCATCTGAGATTTTATGCATAATGCATATTTACTTCCTAATTTTCACTGGTAAAAATGCTGAGCATTGTGAGACTTTAACTTTAGCCTTGCACACCTTCGCTACGAGAAAACCTCAATTCAATGTAAAAAGTTTCATTTTTCATAAACTTCCATCTTTTGGCATTTTCTCATTAATATTTCTGAATGTTTAATACTTGGTTTATGATGCTAAGCATTTTTAAAATCTTGCATTATGTCAATGAAAACTCTAGTAAGTTTGCTATATTTGCTTAGCTTTTACTGACTAAAACTGAAAATGCAGCAAAAAATAGGTAAGCAGTTTCCTCAATAGGACTTATTTTCTGTAAATCCATGCTTGCTGACATGCCTTATATTCCCCATACATAAGATGTAGTTTATTGAAAACCTTATCACATTTTTTCATTACTTCCATTACTTTGGCAGTAGCTCCAGCTAGCAGAAGAATCAGAGAGTATTTCAGGCTGGTGACTGTGGATGTGAAAGCATTGCCTACATCAGATGATTGCAATGGATTAAATATGTTAGATTTAATTTCTCCCACAGCTAATGGCTCAGCTGCAATGGAAGCACTATCAGGAACCCCTGTATGAAAATGAACTACACAGAAAGGATCACGTCAAGTCAACTGAATCTATTAAATTATGATGAGCATTTAAGATCACAGAGAACAAGAGACCACCTGAAAATGGCAATTTTACATGAACTGCAGTTGAAACCTGGGTGTAGATGGAAACTGGAAAGATCATAAATGCTGATTCAGAAAAGCTGGACAGTGCTCAATCAGTTCGTACCTATATACAGTTGTACTGGGTCTGGCTGATAGGGACTATATTTTCCCCAAAGCAGCCCCCCACAGTGCTGTGCTTTGCATTGGTGTTAGAAAGGTGTCAATAACACACAGCAGTGTTCTGGCTGCTGCTGAGCAGTGCTGGCATGGCATCAGGGCTGTCTCTCCAACATCCCCCCTCACCAGCAGACTTCAGAGAGTCAAGAGCTTGGGAGGGCACATGGCTGGGAATGCTGACCAAAACTGGCTGAAGGGATAGTCTATATCAGATGACATCTGTTCAGCAATAAAAGCAAAGAGAAAGGATAAGGAGGAATGGGGGATTTTTTTATTATGGTATTGGTCTCCTGGAGCAGCCCCTATGTGTACTGAAGCCCCACTTTCAGGGAAGTGGTTGGACATCACATGCTGATGGGGAGTAGAGAGTAGAGTTTGTTTTCATCATCTGCACACAGCCTTAGCATTTGCTTTATTACACTCACATTATCTTGACCCATGAAGCAGTTTTCGGTCTTACTTTCTCCCTCACCATCCAGCTGAGGAGGTGAGTGATAGGGCAGTGTGGTGAATACCTGGGGTCCTCCAGCCTGGGTCAACCCACCACAACAGCCAAAAGATCAATAAAGCAGAAGAGAGGAAATTCTTCTTTATTTATTTTCCCTGCCATTCACTTCATCCCTCCCTTCCTCACCACCAAACCACCACTTCTTCTGACCCTTACATTGAAAAGCACAACAGATATATCTCCAGAGGTGGGAGTAGTTAGAGCACCTTGATAACCTTGATAATAAGAACAAAAGGGACATTCCTTTTAAGAACACCTGATAGTCCCTGGATCAGGAGCAGCCTACCAACCACCTGAAATGTGCAGCACTTTATTTGACCTAGTAAATACTTCCCTGCAGGGAATGACCATTTTATTAATTCTTCCTCACTGTACGCAGTTGCAGCATTTTTCTGGTGTTTACTTAAACCTCAGGCAGTTTATTAACATTCAGCTTTCTGGTATCTGACTTATTATAGCTTTTGATTTTATTCACAAAGCTCCTTTCTGTCTCAAGTTTGCATTAGTTATAAAAATTGAAAAACTGAAAAAATATAAAATTGAAAACACACTGTTTTCTTGAAGGATATTACTCTGACTAGATAGCTGCACACATTATTGTTGGTGAGATATATTTCCCTGGCAAAGAAGGGCAAAAGAGGAATGACTGTTTCTCACCATTGTCTAAATTGTTCCTAGCTTGCAGTCACAGCTGGCATATGTGCCTGATGATGTTAGATAAAATCCACATTTAACTCTCTCACCAGAAATGCTTCAGAGTGATCTGATTGTCTCAGAATGGTAGTTAATTTACTTCTAGGTTACCCCAGATAGGACTCTGAAATACTATCTAAATTTAAGTGCATTTTAATTTGGATCAGGTGTGTGGTCTGGAAGCAAATAGCTTCATGTGGTGACCTCACAGAATACAAATGGGTTCTTCTAGTTGAAGCTAAACCAGAAGAGGACCCCACCTTAGTCCCCTGGGCAGTAGTGGGCCCTGAACTCACAGGGCCAGACAAGATCCAGTTAGTCCTTGTGAAACCACCTTGGAAGAAGAAACTTGAGCCCTCAAATCTGTTTGCTTCTCCAAATGGTTGCCATTTAGGCTGAACTACTTTCTAGGCTCAGCTTGGTATTTGACAACTCCCAGAACCTTGAAAAGCTTGAAGCTCTTCTTGGAAGGGAGGGGAAAAAAAGTTTCAAACAAAGGGGAACAGATTGCCTCCAAAGACCTATTCTAATTTTGCCACTTAAGCATTGTCAGGCATGGTTCTCTAATGGCTAACTCAAATCTGAGAGGGCATGGAGCAATTCCCATCTCTCTGTGGCTGTGTGCTTTGATGCCAGCCATCATTCACGTCCCTGGGAGGCTTAGATATGCCCTGCCAGGTCGAAGGGTAGCAGCAGCGCACTCATACACACCACCCTGCTTGTTTGGCTGGGTGCACCACCACAGCAGCACACACACAGCCTTTAGACTCACTGTCAGAAAGACACAGCCTCTGGAGGACATGTGTACATTTCCCACTGACACCAGCACATTAACATTTCACCACAGCTAGCGTGAGGGGATACCCAAGTGTGGATGTGTTGTCAGTAGCGACTAACTAGGGTTTGACAGTAGGAATTTGGCTCGCTGTTAAGCACCAGCAGCAGTTCCTTGTCAGCCTACTGAAGGGATTAACTCTGCTAATGTTATTGGTGCTGCTCTGATGTCATTGAGAATGGGGAGTTCACCCTTAAATAAGTTACACCCTCAAGGGGTCCTTGAGGGCTTTCCTTGTGCAGGGTAATCTCCCAGCCTGAAGAGATCTAACCATCACTGTGGGATGTGTCACTCTTCCACAGACAGGACCAACCTGCTGCAGACCTGGCCCAGGGAAGTATCTTTTCCTTGCAGAGGTTGGTGCTCTTCTCTCGACATTCCTGTTCAGTGTGTGTTGGCAACAAAAAAAATGGTTGTTATATTTTCAACTGTAAGGTCAATATTCATAAGTACTGCAAATTACACTGCTGTAAATCAGTCCAAAAGAGTGTCAGATGTGTTTTTATAGAAATTGCATGTTAGAGAACAAAAATGGCAGGACTGAAGAAAAGGAATTGAGCCAAGAAAGATAAGGGGGGCTGTTATCCTATAGAAGATCAGGGTATAAATCTGAAAAAAGACTACCGTATGTAGTCAGAGAATTACATGTGTCCTGTGCAATCACTTGATTATTAGTAAAGAAATAGGTGATCTTTATCAAGTTAGACCTTTCTCCCATCCAACTTTTCTTCATCTCCTCTTTCAAGGAACAACTTTCAACTACTTAATATGCTCCATACAAAATTCCTTCTTTATTTCAACTGCTAACCTCTCTTTATTCAATAGAAATTTGCTCATAAAACACGTACTGGCTCATGTCTGCATTCCAATGTAGTATTTTCCCATACAGAAGAGAATAATAAAATTATTTTTTCTACAAAGTGTATCAAAACAGGAGTATCTGGTGTAGGCAGTTTTTCTTTGAAGAGTTTGTTCCAGAGCTAATATTTTATCCCACTCCCTCAATAGCATGAAGCTAACAGAGACTGGTAGCTACTTCTACACGTCCTCCTAATCATATAGAATATAGAAAAGAACAGAGAGCTCTGGATGTCACATTAGACTGCAGAGCCAAATTCAAATCTTCATCACTGCTTTGCCTTTTGTTCTCTGAATCTTCTGAGTGAGAACAAGCATACTCTGGAGTGGATTAATAAAAATTTCAGAGCCACATGTGCTCATGTTTGTATATGTCACTTAGAAACCCATCTGTTGGCACACGGTACTCAGGGTTTCCAGCAATGTTTGTTTGTACTTTGAAAGGGAAAAAAATAATCCTGTCTTTAGCACCTCATAACACATATTTAGCTTAGCTCAGTACCCCAATCCCGGCAGCACCACATGCTTTTTTTTTCCAATGCAATTCTGCCAAATTCTGGTTATCAGAAAGAGCAAAATCCTGAGAAAAAAGCACCAAAAAGAAAATCTGAGTTAATTTTTACAGAATTAATAAATATTCTTCTCAACAATGAGAGCTCATTGCAAGGTTATTTTATGCAGAGAGACAAAGCAGATCTTAATCTATGAGCTTTATTTCCTATTCTAGATAATACAGACTATTTCTCTCTTGGATATAAACAGGACAGCTTGACACTACACAGGTTTACAGTTTTTAATCAAGTAAAAATGGAAGGAATAAATCTTATTTAAATATTATTACATTTGTTGCATAAATTATATTATACATAGTTAATTCATGTTAATTAAAATTTTTAACTAAAATAGATGTCTATGATTATGTTTAGCTGTACACTTTAAAGAAGGAAAGTTGTTGGTCCTTTACAAGTGTCTTTCCTAAGGATTTCCTGGCTTCAGAAGTCATTTTATCAATACCAAATGCAACATTGTGCAGGGAATTTCCATACAAAGATTTCTTTGTTGATCTCATTTATATTGGCAAGGGTATCTTGTGCCTTTTGTGTATACAGAATTTATTGACCTTATCTAGAATCATGACAAGCATAATTTTATGTTATTGTACTAACCCATGTCTGAGAAGTTGAGTTTGCTAATATGCCTGCAGACCTGTCAATTTAAGTGGCTATGCTTCCAAATTTTTCCTACAAAAAAACAAAAAAAAAGACACAGCATATTTTATCTCCAGGCTATATGGGCAGTTTTGAAATCCCAGGCTCCATTAAACCTCCTCGAAGTCTAGATGATTCTTTCGTTTTACCTGTAAAGGTGCAAATAAAGGTTTGATCATCTCCCTTGACTTCACATCTTTCCTGTGATGCTGTCAGATAAGCTTTAATGTTTTAACCATGATATATGGACAGAAGGGGATGAATCTTATGCTACCTTTAAATTCCTTTGGACCTTCAGAAAGCAGATGAACAAACACAAAATCCTGGTCAGAAACTTCTTCCATGGCAGACATGATCGAGGACATGGCCGAGGGGTTTGTCATTCCTTTGGTCTGGCAACTGCTTCATCAGAGAACATCAAAAACCTGGAGATCAGAAGAGCTTTGGGTTATGTCTGGGATACCTTTGTGCATGAGATTGTTGACTGAAGTCAGTTTGGATCACCTTTATTTTTATTTCTCATCATGCCTAGTCAGTTCAAGTGGCCACAAATACAGTTTTCCAGCCAGTGGGTGCTAAGTGTTATACTGAAATGTACCAGAGTGGGGAGAAATTGCTCTAAAATTTTCTTTGAAGTTGCCATGGAAACCATCTGCCTCCTGTCATCTTGGTTCAGTGTAGCTTTACAATACAGCTTTAGTTGCCAGATGCCTATATGAGAAACTTTTCAGTTGCAAGAAAACAAAAGAGAAAAAAGAAAAGATTTATCTACCACCAGCATATAAATGATAATTGTTCCTCAGTGGCTTCAAAGTTGAAATTGTGGTGTGAATCACCAGGCTCTACCCTTGGATTAGACACATATCTACTGTTTGACCCATGCTTTTAGCTCCAGCTCACCCAAAAATATTTGTGGGCTGGAATTCCAGATCTTTTTTTTTTCCTTTTTCTTCTCTCCAGGCCATCAAGGAGCTTTCTGTTTCAAAACACAAGTGTTCATTGCTTTAGAGTTTCACTTCTGCAGGTTTCTGCCTGAACTCAGCAACTGTACATGATAGGTCAATTTACACAGTCCCTTCAGTTTCTCTACAAGAGAAGTACTGGGAAAAGGAAAAGGACAATCAAAGGAGAGTCATCTCAGGCTCTTCTAATAAGCTACAAACTGATTCTTGCTGAAGAGCTGGATCCTTTCGGTAGCACCTATGCTAGGTAAAAGGAAGCAGGCTTTTAGGAATTCACCAGAAAAGCTGAGAACTGGAGCCGTCAGATTTCTTTTCAGATGGGAGTAAAAGAGAATGTAAAGCCAAGGACTAGCAAATTGTTAAAAAAACAGTTCTTCTGGAAGTCTGGCCTTGATACCAGTGAATGGGTGAAACACTATCATGACCCATAAAAGACAGGAGGAAATTTGACCTAGAATGAGACACAAAAAGCTAGAGGCATGCCTGAGCAGAGCCCTAGGGCTGCACCCTCACAGAAACATAGGTCCCGCAATGCCCACTTTCTAGATATCACATACCATCTCCTAAGCACCATATGCTGAGCCCTTAGCCCTGGTTGTACTGATTAGCATAAGGAAATAGTAATTTAGTTCTTTAGCAGACCTGCCTGGAACTTTCGTAGCACTGTGATCCAGGAGGGAATTTGTCACGGGATGAATTTGTCCTATGAAAAACATATCATTATACCTCAACAGCAGTGAAAAAAATCCCACCAGCTTCAGACTTGTTGTTTATGCACTGGTCCAAAAAATATTCAGAACCATTTTTTTTTCTCCCACTTGCATGACCGTATGTCCACATTGTAACTTGTCAGGGCTTTAAGTGTTTGGTTCAGTGGCTGGCCAAAATTAAATACTACTACCACTCAAGATTCCAACCAATTATAAATAATACATTACTCTTTCTATTTTCAGGGGTAGCTAGGAATTTTAAACAATGACTACTGTACTAGAAGAACAAGAGCTACTATGCTAGGTAACAGGGGAAAAAATGCCACAGCAAGTCCTGCCGTACACGCTGCTGGAAGGTGATAAGGTCAGGCAGAAAGAAATAGATAAATGCTGGAGAGAAGGTGGGATGATTTGCAACAGAGTACAAATTTCATGCTCTACAGATGTCATGTTGCTTCCCTCTAGGACATCATGCTCTATCACACCGGAGAGTCCCTTCTTTTGACTACTTTCAATGGTACCTTCTTTTGGTGGTACCGTTGGCCTGTAAACTTAAGGAAATGCTGGAAGAAACTGCTTATTATTTCACAAAAGGTGTCATTTTGATGAGTCTTCATTCATTAAAAACATGTGGCTTTCATCCCTGCTTCTATCCCATTCTCACACACAAAATTATTTTCATTTCTGCAGTGTGAAAGTACAAAGTTGACTTCACGCAAGGAAAGATGCAAGCTTTTTCCCAAGGTCATTTTTGCTGCAAAACTGACAAAAGCCACAAAGAAATGCAAATGAGCAAGCATATACAGAAATGTACCCCAAGGCTTCTGATCTCATTTCCTGAAATCAAAGCAAAAAACCTTTGCTGAAGGGGAAGGCTATTCCTGACAACTCTCAGCAGATATGATGGCTTGAACTGTTAGTGTCCAGCTAGAGGAGAAATCAGGAACTCAAGCATGTGTATAATCTCTGTACAGCCTACACCAAAGTCCAGAGGTGTGGTTCAGTTGCTGTGGGGACAGAAACTTTGTCCAAGCAACCACATATTCTCTGAGAAACAGTAGAAGAGAAACATTTGTTCTGCACAGTCCATTAATGTGGACAGAACTAAGTACTCTGCTGGAGTTTTTCTGGGTGCTCAGTGTGACCACCAGATAGCTCACCTACCTCCATCATATTACTGCGTGGCTGTCAGGTAAACAGGACAACCTTGAATCCTTTCTTTTATAGCCCTAGTAGTGCATGCCATAAGGCTGCTTGTGTTTGTATGATTGGGAAGGGAATGATTGTTGGTGTAGGTAACAAGGATTCATTCATTTGTCTGTATTTGGGAGCATGATAAGAGGTGGACTAAGTCCTGTCTGGACCATAGGGAGTGCACTGAAGTTAGTTCTGAACATTAATTAGGCTGTTTATTAGAGTTATATTCTTTTTGTGGAATGGTTTAAAACAGTGCTAAAGCAATAATTAAACAGTGGCAACTCAAATGCAGGTATTACGGCTGAGGAAGGCCACCTTCATGTTTCCTGCAGTTTGTCTCACAAAACTGAGATTTATTCAAATGAGTTTGCCTAAACCTCACTTTCTACACATTGTCACTCAAAAACTCCTTTCATAGCATTATATTAAATTAAACAAAGGAGAACTAGATTAGACTTTGGGGACAGCTGTACATAGCCTGTTTTTGCAGATGAGAGTTTACATGAGCTCTTCTGTCTTAATATAAACTAGTGAAGAGGTAGGCTGCACGCTCCAACAAAAAAAACAACTATAGAATTTTTTTTAAAAAGTAGTATCATTATACAAAAAAAATCTCAGTCACTGTAATAATACAGTTGCAGATGTTATCACATATTTCCATGTATAGCACCCCTTTCAATGGTGCTATGGTCATGCTGCCATGGCCCCTCTGCCTCACAGGTGGATGGTGTCAGTCTGGTGAGGGTGGAAAAGGTTCAACATGCTTTCGGCATCCAGAGTCCTCCACCAGGAGGAGTGATGATGGGTTCTCTTTCTTCATTCTAGGATCCAGGTGGGGTAATTCTCATGATTGTTAGCTCACCTATACACTTCCATTTTCTTCATTGGTCTACAATACCATGTTACCTGTGAAATTACTGTATATGGTACATTTTAGATATCTCACTTCTTTCCACTCTTCATTATTCCTAAACACAATTTTGTCTTCACTGATTTACATCTGCATTTCTTTAGGCAACTACTGGTAAGAGACCCCATTGCACTAGAACCAGGGATTCTGTAGTGCAAGGCCTGTACCCCACCTCTTATCATTTCTTGCTTGCAATCTTCTCCACTGCAATCTGCAAACCCGTTTTTCCAGGTCTCTGCTATCTGACAGACTGGAATTTCTCCACACCACATTATCATTACCACATTCACAATCATAAATATTTCATTCTACGGGGAACATCTACTCGCTACTAGCATCTATATAAAAAATATAGATGTACAACTTGTACAGATAAGCAAGAGTAAAAAAAGCTAGGCATGACTGGCTGATCATCAGAGAAATTTTGGTTCTGATTAAATGAAAACAAAACCCCAGGCTGGTCAAAAAAATTTTAAAAAACCTTGCTAAATCAGTACACAGCCTGTAACCTATTACTAGTAATGACAATACTGTATTAATAATCCATGGGAGTAAGGATGAGACAATCATGCTGTGACTCCAGGGTGGGTCTCTGTTTTTATTAATTTGGCATTTCAGATAATTGCACTGTTCTCTACTTCAGCTTTTAATATTTTAGCTGTATTTTTCCATTTATCTAATTGTTTGGGTTTTTTTACTTTCATGGTATTGAACATATGTACAGATATGAAATGAATACCTGAATTTGAAGTGGGAACAAATTAATTCATAGTCAGTGGAAGAGTTGCATTGGGAAAGAATTCTTCTGTAGAGGTTTCCATTTTAGAATAATTTCTTTCATATTAGGTCCCACTGAAAAGAATATTAAAGTGAAAATGGAGTAATGGATTTTATAGAAAGATCTAGGCGGGAAATATAATTGAATTAAGGGCAAATTGGTTGGTCCAGTTTTGATGAACTCATGAACTTAATGTGATGAACAAAGATCAGAGGCTTAATGCAGTGCTTTCATTTGAGAACTAGAAAAAGGCTTCAAGCTACTTTCTATGCAAGTCAATCCAACCTGCTTATGGAAAAAAAGTTGTCCCATTCTGTACATTTTCCTGAAGGAATGGAAAGTATTTACTAAATGTGTACATCTCAATCATAAAACGCCGAGAATGGAAAATGTAGATAATCAATTTATCTGGGTTTATGTGGTTAGGTGTGTTAATTTATATGAGGTGGAAGAAGAGAGGAGGAGTAGAGAAGTTTTGTTTCTGCTTCCAAGCTTTTGACCTGGAGGGGTGAGAGCTCAATCTCTGTGGACATGTTAGGAAGAGCAGCAGATTTGCTGGGCTTAGATAATGGCAATTTGCTCCTCAGCTGTTGTTCCTAGCACTGACTGATCGTCACCTCAGACTTTAGTACTTTCTACTACCTGGAAAAAAAAAAAAAGTGGTATTCGAGCTATACCAGCATACTTAGAATTAAGCACAAGAGAACACAAACACTTTCTACTACTAAAAAAAAAAAAACCCAAAGCAAAAAAACCCCAACAAACAAACAAACCAAAATAAACCCACAAAAACAAAAAAACAAAATACAAACCAGAAAAACCCCATAGTATTTCTTTACCAGACTGCCTCAAGTTGTGGTTATGTGAAAAGTTAGGTTCCATCATGAAATATAGATGTACTCCGACAAGTGTTTCCTAATAGACAACAAGCTTTTCAGCAGCTTCCTCTTGATGTCAGTTACCACTTGTCCAAATAAATTATCAGAACCTCAGTTTTATTATCACTGACAGAGCAGGTTGTCCTGCCATCTTGTCAGACCACAGAATCATTTTATTGTGGCAATCCTAGAATCGTTTGGGTTGGAAAGGACCTCCAATGCCATTTAGTTCCAATCCCCACTGCCATGGGCAAGGACACTTTCCACTAGACCAGGTTGCTCAGGGCTCCACCCAAACTAGTCTTGAACTGTTCCAGGGATGAAGCATCCGCAGCTCTCTAGCCAGCCTGTTCCAAGGTCTTGCCATCCTCACAATCAGACAGGTTAGGCATGATTTATCCTTGGCAAATCTATGCTGAACTCTTCCCAGTATCTTCTTGTCCTCCATGTGCCCAGCATGTCTTCCAGGAGGTCTCACTCTGATTTTCCCATGGGGTGAAACAAGGCAGAACAACCTGTACTTCCTGAAGATGATCTGTTGGATCATTTGGAATAGGAGTGCAATGTACACTTTCCTCCAGTCACTGGAGACCCTTCTCCTACAGACACGAGTTTCAGAGATGATAGAGAGCAGACTTGCAAGGAATTCATCAGCTCTCTTGGCAGTTTTGGATGCATGAACCCATGCAGGTCAAGTCCATGCAAGCATTCCCAGTCTTCATTTACTGCTGGTCATACTCCTCCTCCCTGAACCCCTTCACAGAAGAGAAGGGAGAACTCAGATAAGCTAAGGGAAAGAAAACAATAAGTGTTTCAGATTTAAAATGTTGGTTAAACAGCTACTGTAAGGATGTTGTGTGTTCCACCCCTGTTAGTTGTGAAAACACTCGGGATGCCTTCAGTAAATAGCTTTTCAAGACAATCAACTTTGTGTGACATTAGTTCATGCATACAAATCGTATTGATCTTTCACTTCTTAAGTAGTAAGTCTGGCAGGAGAATAGATAATGAGTTTGAAAGAAGCATTGCAAGGTGCAGGCACATCTGTCAATATAATATATTTTCCTAGGCATGCATTTTGTAGCACAAGAAATCAGCATCAGAGAATCACAGAATGGTGGAAATTGAAAGGTGCCTCTGCAGATCTCTCTGCTCAAACTAAGCTCACTTAGAGCAGGTTGCTCAGGGCTAGGTCCAGTTGCTTTTTGAATGTGTCCAAGGATGGAGACTCCACACCTCTCAGGAAAGCCTGTTCCACTCTTTGATCACTCAGAGTAAAAAAATCTTTGTTTTCTTATGTTTAAATTGAAAAAGATTGAATTATTGTTAGTCTCACTTGATAGGGTTCTTGTTAGCTAATTTTTGGCTGTGAGAAGTGAACACTGATTAAGATTAATTTGACTTGAGGTTGAATAAAATTAATCTTATTTCAAAATCCATCTTTTCACCTATTATGGAATTACATAGGCAGATAAGCTTAAACATACAAGACATGAATCCTACCCATGGTAAGTTTTCTTCCATAGGACCACACAAAGTCAAAAATCAAACAGAAGAAAGACCCCAGCCAAAAGAAAAAAAAAAAAGAAAAAGGACAAAAGAACTGTACTTCTCTGCTTTGAAAACAATTATTTCCAGTAGCTAGGATTTAAAATACCCAGCTTTTCTGGTTTTCTTCTTTGTTTTGGTATGCTTTGTTTATCCTGTCTCCTGATGGAAACTATATTTATGGGATCCATTGTGCTATAGGAGTACAATTCCTTATCCTACTCCACTTGTAACCTCTAAACCTGTTGGTTAACTTCATGTACTGTTAAACTAGGAAAGGCACCACATGAGAGTCCAGAGCCAACAAGTCTTGTGAAAATCAACAAATGGTTGATTATGATGAAAAGGAGAGTAGAATTGAGTGCTTATCTATTTGGAGTGTTAATAGCCAATGGACCTGACACGAGTACCAGATGCCCAGTCAGTGCACTTGTAATTCCAACCTAGCCACAGGACCTGTTTTTTTCTTGCCTTGAAAACAGAAAACATACAGGGAGCACAGTAGCAAGGGAATGATTTGGGAGTAGGTGAAGCAAGAGAGATATTGGGCATGTGAGAACTAGATAGTATCATGGGAATTCAGGGAACAAAAGGAATATGTAAGGATACTGCAGAGGGAGCAAGTGGAGGATGGATAGAAGACATAATCTATGAGAAGGGAGTTTCAGTAGCTCTTAATCCACACAGTACATCATACAGTCAGGAACTGGAATGCAATTGGACAGTAAATGCCCTAATAGCCAGTTTCTGTCCTCAGTTATAGAGCTATAAAAGTAGAATAACTCTCCCATTTGTTATTTTATTCCTAGTCATCACAAGGTGACCCATCTGTTTATATTTTCTGATGCAATGCATGGTGATGGCAAGTTGAAATTCCCATCAAATGACAATATTTTGCATATACTTAGCAAGATCTAAGAAATCAAGAGCTTCACAATGTCATATCCTGACTTTTCAAATAGAAAACTACCATCTGATTAACATTTTAGGTGTCAGAGTTGCTTGGATGACACATTTAGCAAGACACAAAATAACTTCAGCCATATGCTTTAAGATACGATAAGAGAATAAAGAGAATTAAGCATAAGTAGAAGCCTAATCCATGGCCCAGACTAAAATGATGGCTGTCTACCTTTAGGCTCTGAAAAGTCTAACTAATTATTTTCTCAAGTGAATCAGTTTCCAAAAGAGCTGGCAAATCCAAAATACGCCAGATCATCACACCTGTAAATTTAGTGCGAGGAACGCAATCTGATTTGGGATCAGAAAACTTTCTTGAGATTATTTGGCAGGTGTTGACACATGTAACCCAGGTGTCACTCCTTTGCTTTTCATCAGATGAGAGAGAAAAGTCTTAGATCTTCTACTAGCCTGTGAACCATTAAAAGGGAACACATCCAATAATAGATTGAGGTGAGGCTGGCCAGTCTGTAGTTCCCAGGGTAGTCTTTCTTGCCTTTCTTGACTGTCGGAGTGGCATTTGTTTGTGCCCATTCCAAAAGTCCTCCTGTGATTGCTACCCTCTTTCAAAGGTAATTGAGAGCAGCTTCACATCAGCCAGCTCCCACAGCACTTTTGGGTGTATCCCATCAGATCCCAATAACTTGCATATGTCAGATTTTATAATCTTCCCCAACCTAATTTCTCACTTCAGACCTCTGAATTGATTTCAGGGGTCTAGGATTCCTGAAGGCAAATATTACCAATACAGACCAAAGCGAACAAGGCCTAGTGAGTGCCTTGGCATTTTCCATGCCCTGTGGCATCAGGTCTTCCGCCCCTTTCAGCATTAGGCTCGCATTTTCCTACTTCTTCCTTCTGCTCCTGAAGTACCAGTAAAAACATTTCTCATTGCTCTTCATGTTCCTTACAGTTTCAATTCCAGGTGAGTTTGGCTTTTCCTAACTCTGCACTCTCAAACAGTGCCTCTATAACCCTTTTGGGTCACCTCTTCCTGCTTACAAACTTGCATGCTTTCTTTTTGTGTGTCTGGGTTTTGCCAAGAGTCCCCTGCTCATGAGGGCAGAACTGCTGCTGTCTTTGCTTGGCTTTGTACACGTTGGGATGGAGACACTGCACCCAAGTTTCCTAAGACAAGCTAAACTTGTCTATGCCTAGTGTGATGTGATTCTCCCACAACCTCTATTCCTCCTGCTAGAGAAGGGCACAGGGATACAGCCATTCTTCCCCATGTTACATACAGCTGAGCAAAAAAAGCAGAGAGTCATAATTTCCGAGGCTTTTAGCAATCCAGTCATGTACGATCAGGTTTATTGAGCTCTTTGAAAAACAAATACATAAATCTCACCATGTACTTGTGTAATACAGACGAAAATGTTCTGGTGTTTTAGGTTAAGTCAAATAGCATATTTGACAATGTTATTTCTGCAGATGTGCAATACAATGTGCTTTTTCAGGCATTTGAGCAATAATATCCTTTACAGTGTTTTTAGATTTTTAAAAGGTTGCACTTTTTATTTTTGTTGTCATGTATTTAAGCGTTCTTAAATATAATAGACATGTTGCATCATATTTCCAACATTTCATATTACTACTTAATAAGAAACCAAAAGAGAAATGTCAGCAGGATGATTATACTTTCACTTTTCACTGTACCAATGAGGAATAATTACACTGCAACCCAATAGAAAATCAGTGCTACAATATGGACTTGAAAATACAAGGTGACAGCCTAGGAGAAAAAAACCCTGCATAAGTGCTTTTATGTAGAGAGCACAGTGGAAATTTCTTGTTCTCTTAGAAAAATAGATTAGATGTATGATAGATCTGAAAGGGAAAGTTAAATCTATAAGCAAAGTTGGAATTCAAACTGATGTGCTTCTGCTTTTGGGATAATAAAAGTGAGTCTTGCGGGTAGATGGGGAAAAAGGACACCAAGGGACAGACCAGTAAGAATTAGGTTAAAAAGGAAGCAAAAAATGTGACTGAATGGTCTAAAATTGGAATGCAGAAAGAGTGAAAATAAGAAACGAACAAGTAAGGACATAATTTATTCACCTGTGGAAGAAGAGTTCCGGAGAAGAAGAGATGCAAAGCAGGATATTTCTACAAATGTACGTCTTGCCAGGTTTTAAAATTAGCAAGGCAGCAGACTGTTCAGATAAATGCACGTGCAAAGACTTTATACAATCTTGCAAGTGTGAAAGAAATATTTAAGATTTTTTCCCCCACCTTGATTTTTTGTTTTGTTTTTTGTTCATTCAAAATATATATACAGAATATATACAGATCTACTTAAATCTCTGATTTATATAAGTCCCAGCTTGAACCTGGGGACTCTTCTGGAAAGTCTGCAGACTTTGCTGAGCACATGACCATTCTCTGCCTGGGACTTTCCAATGCTACCAACCACCCCTAACTCCCATCCCCCTCAGCTTTTGCTCAGAACAAATGGTGTACATTGCAGGGAAAAGTGATTTTTAGAGTGATTTATGTCAGCATTGAGTAAAAAAATGCCAGACACATTGCAGGTTACCGAATTCAGACACCATCTGAAGATTTAGGCACTTAAATTTAGGTGTCTCTGTGAGCCAGAAATTTAAATTTTGATGGCAGCCAATGGGGATCTGGCTGGTGCAAACATGGATTCTGGAGAGCCATTTATCTCCTCTAAAAGCAAACACCTACATCTGGACAGGTAAATAGCTCTCTACGCTCCATTTGCTGACTTGACTAAATCTCCCTTGATTTTAATGGGAGCTTATATTCCTGGCTCAGAGGTTAAAGGTGTTAATAAGAGTTTGTGCATTATAATTAGAGAGAGAGCAGCACTCACATGTGGCAGAACTGGAAAATCCTCAGCTGCTTTCATGGCTTTTCTAAAATAGACTGACATTGTGTCACATATCTGTATATGTCTGAAATTTATCTAAATCCTACCCTTAAATCCAGAATGCTCAACACTCTATTAAAAAAAAATATTATTTTAGAATTTCAAAAATAAATCAAAACCACGCCTCCAATTCATTATGGTCATGACTTAGAGATGTGACTTCTGGAGAAAGGAGAAGGGGAAAGGGAAAATGAACTGTGAAAAAGAAAGGCCTTTCTAGATCCAAAGTTATTATCAGAACTTGTAAGGCAAAATCATCCTTCTGTGTGGATTTTGGGGGAGGAAGGGGTGTTGATTCTCCAGTTTTATCCATTTTTATATGTGTATCTTATCGACTACCTGATACGAAGCTGTCAATACTACAATATTCTAGTACCTGGCATTTTGTTGATTAGCCTCTGGTTTGACAGACACACAGTTCGATTAGAGCTCAAGAAAAGCATATTTTTAAGTCAGACACAAAAACCACATATATTTCCAGTTCAGCCATAGATCACTTCAGAAAAACTACTAAAGAAATGCAGAACAACCCATTTTTACCATTCTGTAGTGCCTCCTTCCTTAAATGTCATGCAAAGACTGCAGTGAATTTCTTTCAAGTTACTCTGAGTCAACTGGAAGTGTTTTTAAAGCAATCTCTGCTTTAAAGAGCCTTCAATAATCTGCTATAATTATTTTTCTAGCTGAAACAATTAGTAAATAATTGAAATTTTTTTATGCCTCTCATAATTTCAATTATAAACTCTTAAGTGCATTGTTAGTTCTGGCAGCTTGTGATTTTTTTCCCTGAAAGGGCTAGTGCTCCAGTAGGCACTGCATGTTAACTAGGTGTGATCAATTGAGAATAATAATTTGTCAAAAAAGAGAATATACAAGTCTGGTGAGGTCTAGGTATTTATGTGAAAACACAAATGTCTGATGTGAAAACACAAAGCTCTGAGTGTCAGCCTTCTGCCTGGCCATCAGAAACTGAGTGCTGTTTGAGCCAGGCCAGCTTCAGCAGAAGACCTGCTTGTCACTGGGGAGTTGCCAGGGAGAGATAAGTGACCAGGCATGGGAGTGAAATCAGGTGATGGGATACTAAACGATGGTGAACACTGTGCATCACAGCTGTGACATAACTGTAGCTACGTCAAACTGAATGCTGACAGAGGAAATGTCGTTTGAGGGACAGGACCTCAGGCTGAATTTTGTCAAGTTGTTTTCACTCACCAGAATACTTTCTTCTTTTCAGTTCAATACATACCCTAAGAGGATTCAGAAGGTTATTTCTAACATAGGTAGATGAGGCAGCCACTCATCTGGGAAGCAAGGTTTCAATGAAAGTAGAAAAAAAAAATTATATGTTTACACTCTGAATAAGGATTTTAAACTCAGTTTTTCAATGAAACTGTAGCGAGCCATCAAATTATTTATTTTTTTAAGGTTTTTATTTTAATAAGAAGGCAGTGATATCAAGGTCCTGCTTGCATACCAAAGGTTTGAAGGTCAGTATTGTGGCAGAAGTATATCTGCTCAGAAATAAATCTGTCCAATGTATTTTATGGTTTATTCCATAAGAGTCAATATCAATAAATTAGTCCCTCAAAGGGGTTTCCTTCCTGGTTTCATGCAACAAATTAGAATCAAAGAGAATTGCAGAAATATTTAGCCCTACTGATTGATACTCTGGATCTAAGGATAGTCTACTTTGAAATTCAGAGGAAATACTTTGGAAAAATCCCCATTAAGCAGAATTGAATTGCAAGCATAACTGCTATCATGAAAATGGAATTCAAAGGAGATTTTACTGTGTCTTACTTTATATGTCTGTCTTCTGTGTTTTCCCAATTATGGAAGGACTCTCATAAATCAAGAAAAAGTTTTCAGGTAATTTTCAAGTAAGACAGAACCAGAATATCCTTGGAGACAAAGGGAAAAATGTGTTCCAGTTCAGCAGATCTATAAGTTTCAAGCCACCAGAGTAATCACTGAGAAGACATCAACATCCAAACCCAAGTGGGTAAGATTCTGACTTTCATGTTACTGAACCATTGGTATACTTTATTTATTTCATCTTTATACCCTCTTGTACAGTCTAAGTAATGCCAATGTCAATACCCAGCTTAGCATAAAGTAACACTTTCAGAGAAAAATTAGGTAAATTAATAGAAAATCCTTAATTATTAAAGAAAAACTGGTTTCTCAGCTAGTGTAACTGGACCTCTGTCTCCCAATGTACTTTTCACAACACAGAGTTTTCCATTTTTAAAGCAATCCACACAAGTTATGCTGGGGTAACCTCAGGGTCTGCTCAGCTGGCATTTTCCTCTCAGTAAACCCTCAGCCAAGCAGCCTCACAAGTGTGCTGCTCATGTCTCCAGTGTGTGAGGTACATGGGAGGCAGCTCTCTCTGGCAGCCAACTCAGAAGATTCCAAAAGCATGACTCATTAGTTCCTCTTTCCAATTTTTAGGGAAAAAATTTTTTTCCAAGTTTTTTGTTGCCTTTCCCTATGTAAAAAAAATAGTACCTTCTTATCCATGCTGCAAACATTTCCATAGGTTACTCGTTTGGTAGGGAGTCTTAGGAGGAACTCAGAAGTATCTGAAGTGCAAAGGACTACAACAAAGTGGGCTGCAACTTCCTTATTACCAGCAAAAGAGGTTTTCACTGATTCCCTGCGGTTTACAAGTATTCAAGAGAAAATAGGGCATAGTGGGGCACTAGAGCGAGACCAGTACAGAAGGCATCACCAGAAGGCTTTGGAGGGAGGTGCCCAGTAGTGCCTCCAGCAGCTTCTGTCAGCCTCTAGCCCCAACCCAAGGAAAAGGGTCTTGATGGACCACAGAGGCAGCATCTCAGAGAGCTGTGCAGTGCTGACCAGCGCAGCTCGCTGTGAGGGCCGTGCTGCTGATGGGAAGGCTATCCTTGTCAGCTCCACCTTGGCTGGTGCCTGCTCCTCCTTGGATCTTCTCTTGCGCTGTCGAGAACAGGCACAGTGCCACCCAACAGATGGTCATGTGTGTAGGCTTGTGGGAAACCTGCTATGTACAGATCTAAAGCCAGATGTCTCCTCCAAACAGGAAAAACGTGTAGAGCTTCTGCATTCTTTGTTGTCTAAAGTCGTCTCTACCTTTAATAATCCCAGATACTTTCTGGCATAGTGAGAGTGGCTTTTCTTCTCTAGAACAGAAAGACAAATTATTCCTGAGAGTGAGGAAAGAGATTGCCAGGGATGTCTCTGTGCAACAAAATCGATCTCTATAAAATGTGGGGTGTTGAGTGGAAAAGGAATCGGTTTAAAGTCCCTCCAGAGGATAAGTATACCTAGAGCGGATAAAAAGGTATATTCTTCACATGTGGGAAACTTCTCAGTTATCTCCAGATTTCATCCCTGTTGTTATTATACATTTCACTAGTCTCCTTCTTGCTATATAATACGGCAGGAGGCTTGCTCCTCTCAGATTGAATATGATGTTAAACAGGATTTTGCTTCTCATGGCTCAGTAGCTGCAATCTAATTTATGCAATGCACTCAAAGGGGAAAAAAATAATGTTATTTGCCCAATAAAATCTACACACCAGGTTTTTTTCAATATGAACAGCCATTGCATGGTAATTCATGTACCTGTTCCACTGTTCACATTTCACTTGGAAAGAAATATTTTCTGGGAAACAAATCTAAACTCTTTCTTCCTGTCTCTGGTCTTGCTTTCAGTTTTTCCTCATCAACTCTTAGCAGAGAAAGTGATTTTCCTGTTCATTGCTTACTTTCATCAGCCTTGGTTGTTCTGTTGTTTTTCTTATCTCCTTATCTCAGTACCAGTATACCAGTATAACATAGGTGGTTCAGAAACAATCACAGCTCTACATGCTTGTTTTGTTTTCAGCTGGAATTCCCTTTTTGTTCTGTTGCCTGTCTGTGCTTCACGGCACACATCGCCTCTTCCCCAGATGGATCTCTGTGATTCGATTTCCTCTGCTTCACCACTCTTCTTTGTAACTGGTCTAATCTAACATCAGGTTCTCTTGGTGTTAAATCAGTTCTGTCCAGCTGCTTTCAAGGGGTTTTGAAGAAAATGATATGAGTCAAAATTGCTACAGAGGAAGTCAGGACTTCCAAATATTTAGATTCCAAATTGCTGTTTCATATGATTTTAAGGCAAAAGAGATGGAGGCTCTGCTTCTAGTAGAGAATCAAGACCCAATGCTCCAGTTTTTATATTTGTTATTGAAAATATGCTTTCAGCTTGGTCAGCTTATCTACATAAATGAGGGCAAAGCAAAGACACTTTCCTATTTTCCTTGATCAGCATTCCCAGCTCCCTGACCTGTTCAGCATCTAGAGCTTCTAAAGAGTTTGAACATGGTGAGAAAAACAAAAAAAACAAACAAAAAAACCCAAACAATGAAACCAAACAAACAAATGAAAACAATAAACCAAACAAAAAACCTTAAAAAACAAACAAACAAAAAGCTGTTTTAAAAGGGTACTTCTAGAAGGTATTAAAAATCCTAAACTGAGTAGCAGTGAGTCTAGGAGCAGCCAATTTCATCTGCCTTAACAACTAAAGAAAAGTTCTTCCATCCTTTTTGTATTAAAAGAGTCACATCCAGGGGTCTTGAAAGTTAAGTTTCTTTCAGGCTGCCTAATGGGCCCGATCCAGTCCCTCTGCTTCTGTCATTTGGGTTGGCAATTTCTGGTACAGACACAACCTCAAATTAGAAATGGCTGCACGGCTGCACATGACACACCAGTGGTATCAAAAGACAAAACCCTTTTCCCTCCTTCAGTGCACCCATGATAGAAACATTTCAGAATGTCTCTAGGCAAAGACCTGTGCTAGCTCACACCAGGCATAGTAATGAAGATGAAAAGTACAATACATGGAAGATTATGCCATTAGTTGTGGAAGAATTAATGCACAGGGATTTTGCATTTGAATATAAAAACTGACCATGTCCAGTGTGGGAAGTATGTGTTTCATTGAGGTTACAGAGAGGGCTCTGTGGTGGGCTCGATATTTTTTGGCTACCAGAGCCCCACTCAGATTCTCCCCTTCCTCATCAGGACAGGAAGAGGAAATAGATGAAAAAAGCTTGTGATTAGAGACTATGTAAAGAGATGGAATTCCTTTACTGATTACTGTCATAAATAAAACAGACTAAACTTGAGGACATTAATTTATTACCATTTAATAACTGGTTATTAGTCCTGTCAGCAAACCTGCTCCAGCATGGGCTCCATCTCTCTACGAGGCCACAGGTCCCGCCAGGACCCTACTCCAGCATGGGATCTTCCATGGGCTGCAGGTGGATATCTGCTCCACAGATAACCTCCAAGGGGTAATTTCAAAACATTTCCATGGAGTTTTTTTAAAATATATACAACTGGATTTTTACGTTCTTAAAATACTATACAGTACTACTACAAACCCCTCATAACTGTTTCTATTAGATACTTTAATTTTTTTTTTTTCCCTCCTTCCCTTAAGGTCATATTGATGGGCTTATGCTGTACCATGGATGATCAAGTCATAAATGGTTGAACATGATTCTTGAGAAATTTTCTGCACTAAGTGCAAAACCTTTTGAATGGGGCTGATGCCTTAGGTTTTAACTTTTATATTTTTCAGATCCTGTTCTGCTAGTGTAACTCTGAAGTTTCCTGTAGCTTGTTAAGTGCTGTTTCTCTCATGCTCACACAGACATAACAAAGCCTCTGTAACTTGCTCTCCAAGGACACTCAGAACAAGAACTGTAAACCATCATCTTGGGGAGAGGGGGCAAGCTTGGGGAAATTCCATCATTGGCTGGGTTCTGGTTGGTGAATTTATGCTGATATAAAAGTGTGAAGAACTCGTGACCTGTTGTCCATTTTGGGATCCACTAAGGCAGGACTCTCTGGAGCCCAGAGTGTACCTCTGAAAGTCTTTCAAATAAATCCCTCCTTTATTCCTTTATTCCTTTATTCCTTTATTCCTTTATTCCTGTCTAGTCTCTGTTTCTAATTAGCCATTTAAAGCACCAGGACTACTCTTCATATGATGACCATATGTTTCTCAGAATTTTTATTTACACTTCAGGTAAAATTCCAAATTTTTAAAAGCTTTTCAAACTTAAATATGGTCTTTCCTGGTTTTCTGTGTGGCAGGATGGGAGATGGAATGGACAGCAGATACTTTTATAGACAACTCCTGAATCAATTTTTTCTACATGATAATCTGAAAATGCAGGAGACTGAGCTGTAAATCCATTTAACTGCTTTTCATTTATTCCTTTCTCCATCTATGAGTTTTATTACTTGTGGCTGAACCAGTGAAAAATAGGAAATTGATAAAGTTGGTATGTCTGCTTACTTAAGCAGAAATATAACATCTCCAGAACAAGAAAAACAAAAATTGAAGTTTCAGTATGCCCAAGAAAAAAGCATTATCACAGAACAAGGATGATACAAAAGAACAGGCATAAATATACTTACAAAATCTGTCCACAAAATATGAAACCTCATAAAGTTATTTATTCTATTCAGAACATGACAATAGGACAAAGAACTTTAGAATGCAGGACAGAATATAGGCAAGTGAAATGTGAAGTTGGAAAGTACAAAAAATCCCCCTAAACTACTTGTTCTTCAACAGCTGAATTAGAAATCTGTTGGTTTTGCCACCTGACGAAAGAAAGCCATATATCATTCCAGATAAATCACTGGTACACCTACTTGACATATCACAGTGACAGAAAAAAGCAGATGATATGTCAGAATACACACAAAAATGGGTTGAGGAGAATAGTGTAAAACTAATGCAATTATATTGCTAGTTATACAACCCCAGCTACCATTTTTGAGAAAAATTGCACAGAATTATAGAGGGCTTGAGAGAAGGACGTAATTATTAAGAACACAGAAAAACACTTAAGGGGGGATTGAAAAGAGTGCAATTGTTTCCTTCAGAAAGGAGATTAATAAGATGAGATGAGAAATAACTATACTAAATAAAAGAATATGATAGAAAAGGTAGATGGAGAATTTCTGTTTCCTCTGTCTTGTGATGCAAGAATATGGAGATATGCTAGCAAGCCTGAAAGCTGGCAGAATGAAAACTGATAAAATCCATTTCCTACAGGACATAATTATGAGTGTGGAGTGAATACATTGATAGAGGTGCAAATGAGGTCAAGGATTCTGCAAGGTTGAATGAAATTTGAATGGTTACATGAAATAATGCCAGAAACAATAATAGAAAGAAGATAAAGCCTAAGTTTTCAGACCTAAATGCAGTCTCTGACTTCTAGGAACAGGTAGAAGGCTCTCAATACCAAGCTTCTTTATGTTTCACATAAACTGCATTTCTCACTGCTATTAGTAAGATTCCCACAGTATGGCCAATGCAATTTCTCACATCAGTCTATTTTACAGTGTTGTTCAGATTGCGTTTTGGGTCTGTTCACAGCAACATGACAGCATTGCAGATGGTGTAAAAGCCTGTCTCCAAAAAACAATTCAGTCATCACTTCCATTTTCAAAACCCAGAGATGAGTCACTCCCCTCCCACAGGTAAATGTATTTGTGTGAACATCAATCTCTACAGACTTACATGTATATCCTCACAGTGGAAAAAAAAAAATGCAGCAGAGTCCTTCTCTGTACTGATAAAAGGCAGGTTTCAGCCCACCCTTAACCACTCTCCAGTTTAGCAAGTGCTCCTCAAGCAAATGTAATTCAAAGTACCCAAATGGATAGTGAAGTGACACACTGCACTGTGGTAAAGAGAATATAAAAATACAGATTGGTAAGTGAAGGAAAGTGAAAAGTGTTCCTTGGGGAGAGCAGGCATGCAGTGGTCAGCCATAGTTCTAAGAAGACCACAGAACTGCAAGGTGATTAAACAACTTCATTAATGATGGGACAAAATGTACCCCAACCAAGGTTTCTGGTGACAAAAATGTGGGAGAATTTGCATTTGCAACGCCAGAGGGTTGTGCTGTCTTGGAGAGGGGCTGGAGAAATGGGTAATCCTTCCCCTTTTATTCAGCACTGGTGAGGCTATACCCGTAGAACTGGACCTTTTAGTACAAGAGAGACATGGATGTACAGGAGAGAGCCCAATGAAGGGCCTCTATGGAGGAAGTGGAGCATGTGAAATATGGGGAAAGTCTGAGAGAGTCAGGAATGTTCAGCCTGAAGAAGGCTCAGGGGGATCTCATCAGTCTGTGTCAGGGTCACCTGCCCTGAAGATCCTCAAAGGCCCTCTGGATATGGTTGTGGGCAGCTGTCTCTAGGTGGCCCTGCTTGTTCATGGGGGCTGGACCAGATGACCTCCAGAGATCCCTTCAACCATTCAGTATTTCTGTGTCTTGTTAGGGGCTCATGTTCTGCATTACTGCAGCAGACTCTTCCTTCTCTGGAGCAGAGCTTGCATTTGGCTTTGATGCATTTCATGAGATTCCCATTGGCCTGTTCCTCTAGGCTGCCCATGACCCTCTGGATAGAAGCTCTGACCTCATGCAAATGGTCTGGTCCCCCCAGTTTGGTGACATTAGCAAACCTGAAGAGAGTTCTCTATCGAAAGGAAATAACTACACAGATTCTATTAGTATTAGCATGTTATCTGTCACTTACTGAGAACTTGTTGCAAATGAGGGTCTCTCCACTTCACATAAAGCAGGATCTCTCAGACCCAGGTAAGGACTCTTAAACCTTGAGAAGCATCAGTTCATCCTAATTAGCAAATAGACAGTTCTCAATCTACATTCACTAAATAGAAAATAGGAAAGACCCTGAACTAACAAAAGTTAATCCCCACTTGTAGAGAAATGGTTAGCCATTACTGTAGCTAAACCCCAAAGTTCTGCATTTACAACTAATTCTGGCATGGTCCTACTCTGCTGGCCGCTGAAGCTTCTTTATTTTATTTTTCCAACAGTAGATTCTCTGAGGTATATGTTAGATAGCAAATATCCTTCGTACCACAATGTTTTAAAACAAACACAGATTTCACAACAGCAAGGGTAACTGCCAAACCAAAAATCAGGGATAGGATAACTCATATATCCCTTTCTGTTGTTTCAGCTGTCAGAAATTTGTGATGCACTTCCAGTTCTTGCTCTGCTGGGTAATCTGGTCATTGACTGCCATAAGTATGTCCTTTGGGAGTGGTTTTCCCAAATCCATGTTCCTGTGCATGTCTTGCTCAGATGAGGACAAGCAAACAGGCTGTCTTCCCACACCAGGCTGTACAATCAAGCTGTATCTACACCATCACCTGCAGGTGGAAGAAACTGAAAGGGCTGTACCTGCTGCTGGTACATGGAAATGATTTTTAATAACCACATTGTACAGGGTGTGGAATGAGAGAAAGGACAAGACAAGCTCATCATGGTGCTTTGTGGGAAGTAGAGTGGTGGATTTGGCATGTCACCCAAACAGCTAAAGGGGAAGGTGAAAGGCACTGTCAGTAGTTCCTGGCATACCTCTCACATTCCCACTGCTGCTGTGCCTGTGGTACACACAGGCTCTCCCCGGGTGCTGCATCAAGCACAGGATGATTTGACCTTAGTTGAAGTGCTGTACCAAAACACCTGGGCACAGCAGGCTGGGCAGGGAGCAATGCACAGAAAACCTGTGTGCATGCACAAAAGGGCAAGACAAATACCCACATCCCAAAATCTAGTAATGCAGACTTTCCCTCATCTCCTGAAATATCACTGTAACTCACCAAGATGTGTCAGAAAAAGAAAAAACAGTGTCCATTACTAAAATCTTTTAAATTACCATGTTGCTAACAGTCAGCACCAGGATTCAGACTTGCTTACTGATTGATGATTTCATAGAATCATAGTTACAGAATGGTTTGTTTTGGAAGGGACCTTAAACATCATCTAGTTCCATTCTGCCATGAGCAGGGACACCTTCTACTAGACCAGTTTTCTCAAAGCTGCATCTAACCTGTTTGGGATCCAACCATTTTCCTTGGACTACTTGAGAAAAATCAACATATTTTTTACCTAGCCAACACAGGAAGGCATTGCCTTTCTCTAATGCTTTTTCTCAGGCTACAGATTTGACCCCTGTAGGCAAAAATCACACTTACAGGACTCTGATCACCCACAGCGTTTGAGGTCATCAGGTTAAGTCAGGGAGTTGGGGGGAAATATGCTGTTTGACTAAACAGTATTTTGTCTTAACATGATATTACAGGAATTTTCTTTTTGATTGAGAAGGTCTCTGAGGCAGCTGAAATGCAATGGTGACTCTGCAAGTAAAAGACTGACTTGGTAAGCAACCTTGTATTTCTGACCAAGCCACAAGCAGCTGTGGGAGAAACAGAAGAAAGCTGACAGCAAACCCATAACTTTAAAGTAAAACTTAAGAAAGCTTTTAATGTCTTTTCGCCTGAAGATATTAAAGTTCATTGAAATTCCTGACAAACTCCATGACAGTTGTGGATAACCTGGACTAACACAAAGATGTATCTCCAGTTCTCTCTCTCAACAGAGGAAACAGCAGCACAGAACTGTGGGCTATTGGGAGCTGTTTTTCACAAAAAAAGCCTGTAAAGCTTCTTCATGTCTATAAGGTTGTTCATACATTGAAATTATGCAAGTGTATCAAATAAGAAAAATTTCACATTGATTCTCTGCCAATTCTCGCTCTTTCATTTCCTTCTTCTTCCAAATTAAAACCTATATGATTGTGTATTTTTAATCCCTTAGCATTGTTCCAGCTGGTGAGATTCTAGAATATTGGTGCAGTATGCCAAACTTTATTGCTAATACAGAGCTAAACCAACTCAATTTATGTCTGTGGTTCAAATGCTAACACTGTGGTACTATTTCCAAACAAACTCATTTTATCCATTATGGTCAAGCTCCCTTTCCTTAGCTGGAGGAGTGATAAATTTTAAAGTAGTAGCAGTTTCCTGAGAGCTGAGCATAAGAATGTCACCTCAACTTTATGAGAAGATACTTAGAAGTGACATTTAATGTGAAAAGAAATTACAAAGAAGTATCATTAGTAGTTAGATTTACTAAGGAACTGTCTTATAACACTATAACACTCTTCAGCTCTGCTTAAGAAACTGTGAGGAAGTAAAGCATCCACTATTGTTTACTAAGGCTTTTTAAATGGGTTATTTTAGTGTTATTTATGTATTTCTGAGATATACCAGCTATTTTTATATTTATTTATAAAGGCTTCATTAGTTTTCTTAGTGTGAAGATAAGGCTTCTGCCATAGTGGTGCAGACACTGACAGAGAAGGTTTTTTAGATAGACTGATTTATTGAGATCTCTACATAGGATAATGCTCAGAAGGGAAATTGAATCTCTCAGACCATTTGCTGCCTGGGTACTGCTGAGACTCTGTGACAATCACTGTAGCAGCATCCTCCAAACTGCACTCATGGGGAATTTTTTCATATCCAGACAGACCATGGTCCTACACAACAACACCCACACAAGCAAGGTCCTCTGGCACTGATTTTCTTCAACTGTGGAAAAGCTTTTCCCATCTCCAAAGAGCTTTCCTATGTGGCCATTCCTGCATCTGCAGAAGCAGTTTCTGCTGACCATACAGGTGTCCTGTTTGTGTACAGTTTGGTCAATTCTGCTGCAGGAATGGCCTCAGCACATCTTTGAGACTGCACCATTGCCTGTCCATGGGTCTGTGCATGGCAGCTGCTGCCCAAGGGAGGCTGCAGGGCTGTTCAAACTCCCCTGGAGAGCAGCTGTCAAAACTGGTCAAATGCTTCATAGTGAAGGCAGTAGTTCAGCTGAGCACTTTGTCACACATTAGTGCGCTGAACCAAACCAGTCCTGAGCCTCTTCTGTGCTGGGGAGTCCCTGGAGTCCCCAGGGAACAAGTGACTAAGCACACTGGGTATGCAAGCAGGCAAATCCCTGCTAGCACTCAGCTACAGCGCAAGCTCCAGCTCATTTTTTTTATCAGGCTTACAAGTTAAATCCTGTAACTCTTGCCACAGTAGATATATTTGGTAACCAGAAATTCAAAATAAGGACTGAGATTTGTATTTGAGTCTTTTGTCAGACAGAGCCTACTAAATTACTGATGCAAAAAGAAAATCAAATAAATATTTCACTGTTTTAATGACAATGTAAAATGCTATTTATTTCCCTGCATAGTGTACTCCTTCTTCCCCCTTCAATTTTATTACCCTCGTTTCTTTTGTTCTGTAGTTCATGCATAATTTCACACCTGCAAAATTTCTGAAGAACTAGGATTTTGCTTATCAATTTAAACAATACAGGCAGACCACTCTGAGAAACATGCAGACAGCCATTTGACAGGCTGAACTGAAGGTGCCTGGGCTGCTTATGCCAGTGGTGATTTCCTTTTTGCAGCCAGCTGAGAAGCCTTGTGCTTTTAATAATAATGTTAAAAGACTCACAAAGCAAAAATCAAGTGTACAAAACTCCATGAGAGAGAAGATGAAGAATACAAACTGTAGTTGGCTAGGGAGAATGTTCTGTGATGAATACCAGGCAGTTTGAGGCAAATGGCTCCTCTTAGAAGTCCTCCAAGGGCAAGGATGATGTCTCCACTAGCCAGGTCTGTGCACTCTGCAGAGGTGATGCCCAGTCAGGCGCAGCATGCATTACATCCAAATCTTCCTGATCAAATCCTACCAAGAAGCCTGGTAGCAGTTCTTCAGGTAGGCAGCCATCAGAGACAGGAAGGTAAGCTCCACCTGTGTTTCATGCCACTGGCAAGTAAGACCTGGGGGACACCCAGTGATGCTGATAGGACATAGATAGTTGTCAAACTGGAGATCGAAAAGGGACAGATCACTAACAGAGAATGATCAAGGCAGCCCTACAATCTCTCTGAAGATTTAATGCTACAGAGATAGAAAGTCAGATATATGCTGTTACCTCTCTTATCAGAAATAAGGATTATGTTGCTAGAACATGACTTTGCTCCAGACTGAGTACAGAGTGCATCTGTGTGTCTCAGCTCTGGAATATGGGGTCGCTGTCAGTCCTAGGTGACAAGGGGTCTGAAGCAGGCAGGTTATAACAGGAAGCAGGAAGAAAGGATGCTGCAAAAAGCAGTCGTGCTCCCAGAGATTAGCTAACCTGACATTTGTCTAACAGCTTGTTGATGTTATGCATTGTGTGCAAGACAGTTTCCAGCTGAGTATGTCTGATGCAGTGCTGGTTCTCCAAGGCCTTGTGCCTTCTCAAAGAACTGCTTTTACTCCCCCAGATTCAGGGCTATTGCCAAAATGTGTTAAATATCTAAGCAGCTTTGGACGGAAAAGTGCAGCCTTTGTGATACTTTTCTGTCTATCAATCTTGCAAAGCTGTCTAGACTGTCCCAGGAGAGGGGGTGGAAGTGTAAATCAGATATATGTGTAAATCTAGAAGTGTAAATCAGATTCTATAAGCATGCCTTTTCAACAGGGTATAGGGAAAAAAAATTGCCCAACATTCTCATGACGAAAACCCAAGGACAATCTTGAAGCTCTGATAATAAATTAATCTTCCCTTCTCTGGCATGAATGGCCAAAATCATCTAGGAGCTGTGTTCAGCAGCTCCACATCTTTGATACAGTGCAGCTAACACCCTGCTGAAATAGGATCATGGCATACAATAGCAGCAGAGCACACCACATGGGGGTGGGTCACAGTGCTGCAAAATAATTTATGTGAGCAGAAGCACTGGCTGGTACCATGGAGGTAATTATGTTTATTATCTGTGAGCCCATGGTGACAGCAAATGTACCCAGCAAGAGCTGTATCTCACCAACACAGTAGTCACCCACACTGCTAATGTAGTCATGGTCATTTTACGAATTACAACAAAGTAATATCTGAGGAAAGTTATTAAACCTGCTAATGTAGCAGTGCCTGGTACACAGTTTTAATATCCACTATTTATTATTTTAGTTCTTTGCAATAAAAAGCCTGAAATATCATTTCCCTTCCAGGGTTTCTGGCTGTGCCTGCATTTACTCCAGTCCCATGGGGAAGGACAATTAAATGTTCCAGTTTTAACAGCTGACAGACCTGAGTTCTGTACCCTGTCTCGAGTCCACAGACTGGCTGCTTTTTTTGTGGGTTTCTTGTTGTTTTGGTATTTTTTTCAAAGATCCAGTGTCATCTTGTAGTTAAATTGATGCAGAAAATATCCAGCAGAACTACAGGTCTGGATTATTGTGTTTATACATGTGCTTTCTAGAAAAATTAACTTTGACCTGCAGAGGCCCGTGCTAGCAGCTTTCAATGAAACCTGGCTTTTTTTGTGGAAGGCATTTTCTACTGAGAAAAAAATAAGGTGTTGGTGACAAACTATTAGATAAGGATTTTCATATAGAATGAAGACCAGACTAAGTGATATGGATTCTCTTGGGCAAGAACCAACAAGGATGTCAAAACATGTGCTGTCTTTGGGCTGCATTCAAATCACCTGCTGCTGCAGCCACCCACCCAGCCAGGGCTGCTTCTCTACCTCCTGGCCATGAGCAGGCAATGAACAGGCAGGGTAAGGAATTGCAAACAGCCCAGAGATGGTTCCATAGCAGACAAATTCCCTGCTGGTCTACAGGCAAAGCTAGAGGGAAAAATGTGTCTGTTCCCAAGGCGCTAAAACTTCTGACACCTCTTGCTATATGCCAGAAAGTCAGTTTGTATTCTAGACCTTATTTTGCCATTAGGCAAATCAACTCTTTGGACAAGACTTGATGAAATGCTGCACTAAACTCTACAGATTGCAAGCAAAGTCTTTAAACCGATTTCCTCCTTGGCACTTCCCACCTTGCAATGCCATTTTGAAAGCAGCCAGTTGTGATGGGAATTCTGCTGCCTTTGTTTTTTCTTCACATATTGATGTGGTTTGTTCCTCAATGTTCTATTATCCATGAGGACTTTTGGCATATTACTATATTTTTCACTGGCTGAAGTCGCATCTATTTGAATCTTATTCTCCAGTTCTGTTTTTCACTTCACCCAAGTTATTCCCCTGGTTTTTTTCAGTTCCTGGGTATGCCAAGAAATGAATCTTTGTATTTTCACCACTGTGAAAGCGAATTATCTATGGCAAACACTCTTTGTAGCATAAATGGTCGCCAAGGTGCAAAACTGAAAAAAAAAAAAAAAAAGCAGCAGTTATCAGTCATGTTTAGTAAATAATCAGGAAGCAAACATTTAAATAAAAATAATCTATATATTCAAGGGAAGTTGCTACAAAGAAATTTGAAGAAAATCCAGCTCAACCAAATCAGGAACATGTACAGAAAAGCAAAACTAAATTATGAACAGCAGTATCCTTTTTGAAAGAGCAAATGAAGCTGCATTAAAAAATAATGAATCTGCACAAAAGATAAAAGCACATTTCACCAGGAGGACAGCATTCCCTGTCTTTATGTCAGCCTCCCCATTACTTTTCCTCAGCCTGATGCGACTATGGAAAAGTCTTTCTATGGAACAGGCTTTTCTTCACTTACTGTCTGAACTTCTCTTTTTCACCTGCTTGCTTTCTTAACCTCTGCAGCAGATGCTATTAAAGTAGCTCTGAGTAGTTCTGTGTACTTTAACTTTGGTTAATTGAAGCCTTCTGTCTTCTTTTTTCCAGAACTATTTTGTTTTCTTAGCCTATACATAAATATTTCCTTTATACCACATTTCTTCTAAGACCATTTTCTTCTAGGTCCATTTCTTGATTTACACTACACCATCTACTGAAGCATGTGGGGAGGGAGTGGGAATTCACAAGCATGCCTAAAGTGAGTCATTTCACTCATCTATTCATTCCTGAGTGAGATCCCACATTTTTCAAAATTGACTACATTGGAGCCTAATTAAGGAATTAAGTTCCTAATGGTAGGGAGTGACATTGGAAATTGCAGCACAAAGATTAAAGGAGGAATGCATTTCCATGGCATTAATTATTTGCATAAGGGAAGAAAATGAGCAAGGGCACTGCTATGAGTAAGGCAGAGAAGTTCTCACAGGGCAGAGAGTTGGGCAGTGAGCTGAGCTGCCCACACTCTTTAACAACAGAGGTTGTAAAGAATATCTTGCACTTTTCATGTGCGAACAGTAGAGAAAGAAACCCACCATTGTTTTTTGCAGCGGCCTCTGAGAAGTAGTTCTTTAATCAAACAAATGCTATAGCATTAAGCCTTTATTAGAGAGGAGGGACAGAGGAGTGAGAGAGAAGTGGCTTTCAGGAAGAAGAGTTTTGGCTTTATCTCAATGTTTGTTTTAAACGACAGCTTTGGTACCCAGGAGGAGCAGCACAGCAGAGAGCTGCCCAGGAGCAAGTGAGCCACCAGGCTGCCTCTGCTCCTCCTGCATTGCTGCTGCTGGTGACTGGTTATTTTTAAGACTCAACAAGCATTTTCTCTTGCAGGCATTGCTCTGCAAGGAAGTTGTGATGTCCTCAGGGATGGAGATACGGATCAGTGCTGCCAGGTGCTGCAAAGCCAGAACAGCCTTGGCATCACCTGTGTTAGAAAAGGCAATGTGGCACCACAGCAACATTCAGCACAGTGACATGTGGGTCTGAGCAACATCCACCACACAGTCTCCACCAGGAATGCCCTAGGTTCAAGAGTGCTATGGGAAAACCACTAGTGTTTTGGGGGATTTTTAATGACTTGTAGACAATGAATTTACTGATGAACTAGTCAAGCTTTTATAAATTATGCTGAAACTAAAAATGCCATCCTTCTCTGACTACTATATAATTGCCACAAGAAAATGTAATTAAGACAATATTGAATTACCACACACTTCCAGTGTCACAGATAAGTTATGCTGCTGACATGTACACAAGCTCCTTTTGACCTGGAGCACGCAGCAAATTCTCAGTCAATTAGTAATCTATATTACACTTCCCGGATGTAATAATCTGCTATACACAATTAAAATTGATTAGGTCTTGATTTTCCAGAAGAGTATCTGAGAAATTCATAGCTTTTTCTGAGACAGAGAAGAATTTTGCTTGATTCTAATACATAATAAATCTGAGGCTAAAGTGAAGAATAAGCCTCCTTTTTTCTACCAATAATCTTCTCTTTATTGCAAGAAAAAATTGTCTTCCTCCCTTGGATGCCAGCACAGACATTAAGAGATAATTCTTTTCTTCTTATAAACTACACTCTTCAAACTCATTTTAATCTCACACTTATCCTGAAACACAAGATTATTGTTATTACTGTTTTTGATGGGTATTCAGCAGCAGATTCATATAATATAATGATCCACAATATTATTATTTCATTATTTAAACAGAAACTTAGCATTACATTGTAATAGATTTCTGAAGTTTTCTACTGGTGACAGCAGCATCTCTTTTCTTCTTTTGCCCTTAGCAAGTCCTACCCAGCTTATACTACATCACCTTCCACCTTCCATTTTTTTCCTAGACTGCTATTTCTGATGGTTTTGTACTCATTTCAATTTGAGCTCAATTCTAGATTCTAAGTCTGATTTCATGCATATCAGGAGGTTCTCTTACTGACAGGAACCTCCCAGTCAGTTTCCTCTTGAATGTGTTGTATTTCCAGCAGAGAAGTGAGAGGAAGATAAGGCCCTCACTCCAAACTAGGCACTCTTGCCTCATTTGGCTATGTTTCCGTTGTTGGGGAATCATAGAATCAAAGAATATCCACAAGGACCACTGAGCCCTGCATGGGACCAACCCCAAGAGTCACACCATGTGCCTGAGAGCATTGTCCAAGCTCTTCTTGAACTCTGCCAGGCTGGTGCTGTGACCACTTCGGTGGGGGGGGCCTGTTCCAGTATCCAACCATCCTCTGGGTGAAGAATCTTTTCCTAATATCAAACCTAACCCTCCTCTGACACAACTTCAGGCTGTTCCCTCAGGTTCTATTGCTCATTATGAGAAGAAATCAGTTCCTGCCCCTCTGCTTACTCTTTTGAGGAAGAGCATTTTCTCAATGCATTGAACTTTTTTAAATGCTTCTTTGTGTTAGTGAGAGAGCTGGAGAAATTCTGAGTCCATTTGGAGGAAGAATCTATTAAGGTCTTGGACATCTAGCACAAGACGTCTTACTGGAATTCTGATAACAAAGTGTTTAGTAATGTAAATGAAAAATCAAATAACTTCTCTAACATTCTGGTGTCTTCAGGCCTGAAAGAACTGGAAGGGTCAGAGACTGTACGTGCATATGGAACACAAAGAGAGGCGAAAAGTGAAGCTAAGCATTTTGTCATATTTCATTATCCAGGACAGTACTTCCCAAGGCAGGCACATGAAAGGAAAGAAAGAGTAAAGAAAGAAAGAAATATATAACATTCAGTCCTAAAACTGTGAAGTTGTCATAGGTGTATTGGAAGAAAGAATTAGCATCAGTAGCAAGCCGTATGACCTGCCGTGTAATGACTCAGGTGTGTGACCACAGGTCTCTCTCTCTTACCTGACACACACCAGGCCACTGTCACTGCATGGAGGGACCATCTAAGGTTTATAAACTCAGGGCTGGGCAGCCACATCCTGCCAGCCATGGGACTTTGGGACGGGAGTCCTTCTGGCTGAAGAGCATTGCACTCAGCTCCCCACACTGCGGCAAAGGGATACCACCATTCTCAGGTGCACTGTAACAACCCATCAGCTCCAGACAGACAACTGAAATAAAAGTAGAATTTGTTCTTTCATTGCCACCATAGGACAAGCAGTCTAGCTGGATTTGTGCACTGTAGGAATATATTGAATTTTCTGAAAGCAATTACAATAAGGCATATCAGACGAGACATAGCTGCCAGAGCAAAGGATGACTATTTGCAGAAATAACTGAGATGGGAGGAAAAATGCAAATCATACAATATTATGTCTATTTCCATGGACTTAAAGAGATATCTTAAGGGACAAATTAAATAAATCATACCACAACTCTGTTTTATTCGCTTGTTAAAGTATTCAGATCATTATATTACCATTTTAGGAATATTATTCAAATATCTTTTAATATATTTCTGGCCCATATGCAAAGCTTTATTTTATCATTTGTGAATGTACTCTAGTAAAAGCAAAAATACACACTGACAGAAGAACGACCTATGATTTTCATCTGGTTACCTAGTTTTTCCTTCAAGCAGGGTGATGTTTTTATCTGCGAAATCAATTATAAACTCAGCAATATGTAATTAATTCAGCTGACTGAATACATTGCTGTTTTAAGGCATCTAAGAGGTTAATGTGGCATTGGTGAACATGGACCTACAAAAGGTCTTCGGCCTTGTAGAAGCTAGAGGGCAAACAAGGTGAACAAGAGCATTTCATGTGCAGGAGAGGTCTGTGTTTAGGAAGCTGAACCAAGATACCTTGCAGAAAAATTGCTATTTAACTTTCCTCCTCACATTTTTAAGAAAATTTAGGAGTGCAGGCAATGGCTGAAGACCCTTCACCAGTTCATTCTAGCCCCACATAAAACAAGAAAAATTGTTTTAAAGAAGATCACAACCTGGGTCTGTCAAGAGATACACCAGATGGTAACTCAGCCTCCTCTATCTCTCGGCTATTATATGAAGCTGCATCACTTTGTACCTCCATAGCCTACAGAGCAGGAAGAAATGTGAGTATTTTGAACATTTTTGGTGCTATATTCTCCACCTAAAGACATAAAATTATATCAGGCACATTTTATGTGTATGCCCTTTAAAGGATGCATGGTTCACTCAGAAAGAAACAGGTTTATAAATTAATTATGCTTCCCTTAGGCTTTACATTGCTGCCAGTCACAAAAATATCCCGAATTTGAATAATAGGAGTTGCATACAGTATTCCAGATACGATCACATAAGCACCTTACGCAATGCCACTGATATCTCCCTGTATCTATCAGAAACAGTTTTCTCGTGGTTACACTTGTCTTTTTCACATGACAGCAGTGGGTATAATCATACACTGCTGGGTCAGTACCCTTCCATCTCTTTTTCTTCCACTGTCACTTCTAAATTATGAGCTTCCAGTTATTACAGGAATACCTGCAATTAATCCTGGCAGACATTACTTATCCTTTCATCCTACCTCTATTTTATGTGGTCTGGAGGCTGCTCTATTCTTTGCTTCTTTCATTTGGTTTTGTTGTGTTGATAACAACTCCCTGTTTTGTGCTATCAGCAGACGTAATTTCGTCTCCTCTGTGCTAAGGTCTTTAATGAAAATACTGAATCAAACTGGTCCTCAACCTCAGTTTCTGTTCCACTAAGCCTACGCATCTCACACATGCCCATATCTTAGGAGGCCAGTAAAACATTAATTAAATCATGTGATCTGCTCATACGTACCAAGTGTGCAGACCTAAAAGAATAGCTTCTTTATATATACTTCTTTATAATTGGTATATTTACCAATTTTCTCTGCCTCTGTACTGAAATCAAGGAGGAATATTACATGTGAGGAAACTTTACCAGTCCTTTCCACTTAAGTCTGTTACTGAAAATGTCAGATTTCATCCTGCAAGGTCTGTGCCCCAGGTACTCAGGTAGAGCCAACACACAATGGAGTGTTTTTTCCATCAAGATGATAAAAGCCCTCCAAGTCTTTCTTGTGACACTGATCTTGGCCCATTGTTGGGTCTTTTTTCATTGCCTTGATCCATACTTTTGAGTTTTTTCCTAGACACAGGGAAAGATCACAGGAAACTTGTTTGTGCTAAGAAATTTCTGCAAAAATCTTCTTGTTTGATTTGCCTCCCAACGAAGACCACCTCTTTTCCCCCAGACCAGCTCTGCTGTTCAGACTGCATATTAACAGCAAGCTTCCAGTGCATTGCACTGTCTCCAAATGCTGTATGACTTTCAAATTCTCTTCCCCCTATTCCTCCCCCAGACTGCAGATGATCCTGGAGTCTCTTCTTCCAGTGTCTCCAATATCAAAATACAAATCCACACTTTTTCTTGAAAGCTCCATCTACCCAGCAACTTGTCTCGAACGATAGCCATAGGGAATGCTATGCAAAGAGGGGATAAAAAAGTATTACAAGAACTCTGGCTGGGACACTCTCCCAGATTCCTGTAACAAAGGATTAGTGGCTTTCTGAGCTGACAATAGCATGCAGTTCAACATGTTTCAAATCAGTCAATGAATCTACCCTCCATCAGCTTTCCTAATTGCTTCTATTTTAGTTTTTAAATATGTTGGCAGTAAGAGCCACAATTTGATTACACACTCTAAGAAAAAAGAAAAGTACTTTCTCTTGCATTACTTGTTTTTAATCTGCTGCCTGTAACATCATTAAATATCCTCTAATTCTGCCATTATAAGAAACACAGAATAATTTTCTATCCGTTTTCAACATAGTATTCAGACATTTTTATCATAGTCATGTCTTTTCAAACCTGAGCAATTTTTTTATCATATAATTTCTGGAACATATGCAACAGCTTTCATAATTGTTGTTGTCCTTGTCTGCACATTTTTTTATTCCTATTATATATTTCTGTCCTGGAATTAACTTTAATGTACATGGGTATTAAGCTGAAGGCATTTCTTACATTTCTTGCATTCATACAGTCACATACAGGAACTTTTTGGAGAAAGAGAGATCTCAAAATGTAGTGTTATATTAATAAAAGAGTAACACAGCTAATAAGTCTCTAAGAATTGTCTTTATCATAATTTCCTGGTTGACACACAGTATTCTCAAATATATTGTGGACAGGAACTGACTCCCACATACTAGAGTTATTCAAATTCCCATTTAAAAATTTCAGAATAATTTTCTGGAGTAATTTTCAGTACAGGAATTGGCAGATTATCATTGTCCTTCCTAGAAAATGTTCACCAGGCTTAAAGCCAGCTGTGGCAAGGGCAAAAATCCCTGAAATTTTAGGATAGATTAGATTTTCCTTACGTTTAGCTTTAGCCAGATAAAAGCCAAGCACATTTACAACAAAAATGTCAGAATCAATCGCCCAACAACATTTTGAATTAATTGAAATTCCATTTTCTCTCTTTCTTCCACTCCACAGAAAAATAGTGCAACCAACTCTAGTTAATGGTCTTCTGTAAAAAACAGCAGAGCAGAATGAGTCATTTTCTCAGTTGGGGATATAGAAAAGATTAGGAAGGAATGAAAAAGTGGCGAACATGAGCAGCATTTGTCAAGCTGACGACACAAGAGCATGCCAGCTTCCTTTGTTCCTGCACTGGTAGCATGCAGCTAGTGCTGGGATTTCCCTGCAATGTCACCTCTTCTCTCACTCTGCTCTCCAGGAAGGAAATCTGCTTCTGGTCTCTTGTTCTACAGAAACAAGAACTGAACAATCACCAAAAAGAAATCAGCTGTTGCAGTATCACACACACCATTTTTTCACACACACACATATTTTCTTTCCAACAATCTGTTAAATTTCTTAAGAAGCTCTGCCTCAAAATGCCAGAAGTTCAGGCAAGAATAAAGGCTTTAGTAAGGTTTTAGCATGGCCATATCCATGAAAACCAAAGATTATATATCAAGGGATATACACAAAATGTATTCAAGCATTTAGCATTTTGTTATAACATATTTTACTGGTTTATTTTTTAAAACTAAATTTGGATTTGGGCTAAAAGGTGACGTTTGACAGGTAGGAGTGAAAAAAAGTTCTTTTCCACAAATACCTTCACTGACTTCTTGGACTGTTTCCACTGAATTGGGTTTTAGTATATTTAAATTCTGCTCTCCATAGGTAAGCCATAAATGGAAAAAAGAAAATTTCAGTGATGCTTCATGACTTTTAATAGACTTTTGCATGATTTATTGATGTAAATATACTTCAAATAACTGGTTAGACATTAAAGGGCAAATGAAATGTTTTTTCTGTAACAGACAACTTGGAAATGAACAGTATAAATAGAACATAGTCATCACCACTTTATTTTATGTCATTCCAATCTACTATCAACTTCTTTTCATATACAAACTTCTTTGTAGTCTTGAATACCTAGAAAACTTGCATAATGAAACATGTTATTTACACTGTGCATGAGTCACAAATAATTACAAATAAAAAGTATACAAAATGATTAAACGGTATCATTACATGAAAAGCCAGGAAGATATAGTAGATGTTCCGATTAATTATAAATGCTTACATATTTGTACATACATTTCTAATCTGAAATTGCTAGATGACATATCTGATGATTTTGATACTAGTTCTTATGCTCGCACTACTGGAGAGGAAGCAATATTTTCAGACATAATGAGCCACTTAAGAAACATTTATGTAACTGCATAGGATGAAATGTATTCATTTTAAAAAACAAAAATAAAATATTTGACAGAGCAAAATATAAGCAATTTCACTCACGCCATACAGATACATCGTATATTAAACCAATACTGTAAGATGGCATAGCAAATAAATTGTAACAGAGCCGTAACATTCTAAAAATAAGCAATTCACATGGCATTTGTATCATAAAATAGCAGATGTACAGTATTATTTACACTGCAAACCGAAGAAAGAATAACCCCATGAAACTTCAGCAAACGTTCGAAACACGGATCACAGACCTGATTCATAAAAGGTGTGTGTGCAGGATGAGTACAGCCAGCCCTGGGACGGTGCGGTGCTGCTCCAGACCCGGGGAGCTGCAGTCCCGCTCCAGAGTCCCCCGGCTGGGGTCCCTGTGGGGCTGCAGCCCCGGGGCGCAGGGAGCACAGCCTCCCACGCCGGGAGAAGCGCTGGGAGAAGCGCAGGGAGAGCCGCAGGGAGAGGCGCAGCCCCGCTCCCGCACGGAACGCACTGCACACCTAAGGGCTGCACCGTACCCGGCACTGGGAACACTTGCAGAATCCAACCACCGATGCTTTTGCACAACAAGGAGTGTAGGCCACCGTTTCAGAGCTCTTTGCAGATTTTTAGCCCAAGCAAAGACTCCTATATAAAACAGGAGCCACGTGGCTTTGTTTTGCGAGGATTACCAGGAGGTAGGAAGCCTGCAAATGTTCAGAGCGCGGGATCCTGGCACGGCAGTACTGACCAGGGTTTCGACTGTGCTGCAACAATCTGCTTTATTTCTGAAGGCTTAGGACCACCACTGGTCAGTCCCGATTCACAATAACATTCAAAGTTCCTACCACAAAACCTTGCTGGAAACTGAACCCTACTTGCCAAGACCCAGCAGGGTATTTGGGTATTGACCACTTCAGCAACCAATCTTTAAACAGTGCTTATTAAAGAGGACAAACACCTCCTGCCCCGTGGCAGTATTATAGCTGCTCAGTATAAAATTTACCTATGGAAACTGAGTTGGAACTCCTGGGAGATGGTTGATCAGTGTTGACCACTGTATTGGAATGGTTTTAGTTCCACATCTGGAACATGAAATTTGAAAAATGAGCTCTGCCTTCCTTCCTTCCTTCCTTCCTTCCTTCCTTCCTTATTCTCCCATATTCCTAGATAGTTTTCATGACACAAGAGAGAGTAGGCGGCACAAATCATGTACCCCTGCCAACATATGAAATTCCAATTGCTGCGAATTCCATTTTTCCTCGGGATTTGTCACACTGAACTGCATGACCATGTGCTTGCACTAACTGAGCAACATGTCAACATGTGTTGTGCCTTTACATATCAGCTCTACAGCATAAGGTTAGCCCAGTGGACTGGAAAGGTTGGTCTGTCCTAGCAATAAACCTAAAACACCCATACAAAACTTCTCACACCTGAGATACAGAATTGTTCTGCACATGTTTAGTGTGGCCATTAATCCAGGATTTCCAATCACTGAGCAGCCCCAAAAAAGCTTCTGACGTGGTTGAAGAGATGTCAAAAAATTCCAGACAGAAAAAAAAAGGTACAATAGAGATAAACCATCTTCTCTGTCATGGGACAGCAAGTCTGCAACATGCTACCAAATGCAGCACATATGAGAACTTGAGTAATGCAGAGACACAGATTTAAGCTATTTTTTCTTCCTTTGTAAGCAATGGGAGAAGAATTATAAATACTGTCTGGGTGGTATCTTGAGCAGCCAACAATGTAACTGAACTGGTGCATTTCCTACTGGGTTTTTACAGTGTTGAGAACAAGCTCTGTCAATGACTTCCAGTGAATTAGCTACCTTTGGGACTACTGAAGTCTGGATGGACTTGGCATCTGGATTGCATTTGCTATGTAATTCGTACAAAGTCACCAGGTAACTTTTTTTTGCTTTGGAGATCTTTCGGCTTCAAAAGAAAGACAGTGAAAAAGCAAAGAAATATTTTATGAGCAGCTGTTATGCATACTGGAAAATTTTAATGAGAAAAAAATAAACTCAATAACTTCCCTCTTGTACCACTTTTTTAACCATATATACAAAAATTTCTTTATTTGTCCTAATAGTCTGTCTTCTTTGATCACCTCTTCAGGGCCTTAGCTCAGAAATAGAGGCATTATAGTCACAACCAAGACTAAAATGTTTTTCAGTGAGGTTTCTCTGGAGAACCATTTTTTAAGGATATTGTGCTACTAATATGACAAGGATTAATTAAAGTGAGCTACCTACCACAGGATGAGGTCAAAGAAAGTGAGAACTGTCTTGAAGAAAACTTGTATGATTGTTTTTAAATTCAGATAATTTCTCCAGTACAGTACACTTCCACAAATAACGGGAAGCAGAAATTAGGACAACTTTTATGAAGGTGCCAGTGTCTATGGCAAAGGTTTCATCAAATATACCCCTTATAATTATTCAAGAAACTGAAAAACTGAATAAGCAATGCAAGAACAATTTCCTCAGCTGAACTTCAAAGGCTTTTTGTCATTTTTGCTGATCTCTAGTAACTCATAAATTAAATTTTGGATCTATTTATCTTTATGAATCAGGTACTGTGCAAAGGTCATGCACTGAAATAGCTCATTACTTTTCCCTTTCAAATGCATTAATGGGTAATCAATAGGATGGAGCCCACCACAAGTAAACTAAAAGCATGAGAAAAGAAATGTCACTGTTAGTATTTAGACAAGGCAAAACTTTGCTTGGTCCTGTGAAGAACAAGAAAATCTGTATTTCAATTATAAACATTTATATGAATACTAGCCTGAAACTAGAGGCATTGAAATAGAAGATGTATAGTATATTGTATATTGCTTTTCTTATAGAGTGTACATTTTGTTTCTAATATGATGACAAACGAGCAAAGTCTTTCAGGACAAACTAAAAGGACCTCATTGCAACGAACACCATTATAGCAGGTCACACTATGAAAGCAAGATATCAAGTCACAACACAGTGCAGGCACGCTGTTAAAAGATAGTCTGGGGTACTCTGAGAAGGCTGTTTCACCCTTCTGCTACCTGTTAACAACACACCTGCATGAGTTTTGTAAAGTTTTTTCTTCTTGTTTGAGGCCTTCAGTGGCTTTGAAAAAGGAAGGGTAAAAAAGGCAAACTGTTTGTCCTCAGTTACACTTTGGCAGAATCACATCACCAAAGCCTACTCAAAAGGAGGCAAAAAGACAAAATTAAGTATCAATAGAAGTGGAACAGAACAAGGCTAGTTTTTTTCCTCTGAAGGAGGCCCAGGCTATTGGCACTGTTTGCATTTGCTAGAAAATAGAAGTGGCTTATCAGGAGGACATTCAGGAAAGGCATTCACTGATCTCTCTAAGCCTGCAAGATTTACAAATAGCATCTGCTTTTCCATTTCCTAGCAACCTACGAAGAATGATGCTGTGCTGTATGCAGGTCTGTGTAAACAGTTAAACACAAAATAGTAATTTTAAAACAAGAAGAATAAACTTTAGATTACTTTTTTTTTCAGAAGCTCATAGGATCAACAGCTATCAAGACATACATTCTGTTACAGGAAGAGCAGTACAAATGTTAAAGCTTTTAAGACCGTATATAGTTCACTGCACACACAATTTTCCCATGGCCTACACATATGGCACATCAAGTTTTTACATAGACTCGTGTTCCCATGGAGGGATTAATACTGAATTCTGCTGTGTAATACTGGTGCTGCAGCCTTGAATGACTTGCTCAATGCCACAGTACAGGCCTTGGTTAGTACATACATCATGCACTTCAACTGCACACAATCAAAGACACAAATGACAGAACCAAACTTTACTGTTTTGTTTGTTTTTCTTTTTTCAAGTAGGTAAGTCTTTGGTTAGTAATAAATTCAGCTGTTTTGGGGAAGCAATCTTAACTGAAATAGCAACTTTCAACCAGAGGTACTTACTGGAACTTCCAGACCACTATAAGTCTGCCAAACAAATCCCAATAAAAAAACTGAAATGCAGCATGTGATAGTTTGTATGGACTCTGCTTCTGTTGGCAGGTGGATTCCTCTGCTGAACAGCTAGTTATGGGACAAGTAATCAGATGTAATTTTGCAATTAATCCCTTAATTTCAGTGTGGGAAGATTTGGCTTATATGCTTTCTGAGATTTTCTGTTCATGCTATCTGACAGTAAAACTCTAACACGCTCCATCCCTCCCCAATAGATTGCAGGCTGATGTTTCAAAATAATGTTCAGATTTACAGAGTACTAAAATTAATCTCTTAAGCATTAAGTTGACAGAAATCTCTAGGGACGTTGCCTTACCTCCTCAGTGTATTACTAAAATGGAAATACGGTCATTAATTAGATTATCTTTTGTCAGTAAAAAATTTTATACAAACCGGTTCAGTTCACAAAGGTCTCAGTGCTCTAAACCCTGATAGAGCTCTAGTGTTCTTAAATGGCATCCAAGATTATTTTAATGCTAAGCAACCATTGTTGATAGTGCAAGGTTGTAATCTTGTTAGTGCAGAATGCTTGTACAAGTCTCTTCAGAGAAGCTTTATAAGACAACATGAAAACAGTATTACAGAACTACACAAAAGGCATATGCACCCAGGGCATATTCATCCCTTTCCACAGGAGTACAGACTTTGAGGTGGTCAGTCTTCACACTTTAGGAGGACCAAATATTTTTCTCCAGCATCCAAAACAGAGAAGTTTGAAATAAGACAAGCAGTGATTCTCAGCATTCATAAAGCTGAGATAAAACTGCACTCTACTGAACAGGTCTGTCCCTTTGGTCTGCTCTCAGTAAACGACACACCAGCAATGGGCAGCTCATAACTCTTCCTAAAATTCCCACTCCTAGAACTGGGCATCATGAACTCAGGTGAAAATCCACCTTCCTACAATAATCCAAGTTATCTTCACATATCTCCGGCTCTGTTATTACAGATGTTTGTGACCACCTTAGATAGGAATTAGTCCTCAGATTTTACTTTGGCAACACTGAAATTAAAGGGAAAAGTTGAAAGATACAACTCTAATGCATCAAAGTTAACTGTCCTCTAGCATCACCTTCAGAGGAAACGAAGATAAGCCTGAATGGATCACCAGTTATATCACTGATTTCAGCTGGTTCCTGGAAAAATTGTTTAAACAAGTATCAGAAACGACTTTCTAGTCACACTTTCTTGAATTTCATGACTCCTGATTACATGGGGGAGTCAATCACAGTCACAGATAACTGTAAAATTGTTATCACTTCTTCTAGGTGAGATATTGCATGCAAAGTTCAATTTGTTCTCAAAGGCTTTGGAAAGAGACTGAACTATGACTTGGTAGGCCCAGGCTGTGAATTTCATGCCAATAATACTAGCTTGTTTTGCAGAAGTTTCTCCTTATTACAAATTTATCCCACTGAAATATGTAAATATAAACCAGTAGATTATTTTAGTAGCATTCAGTTCCTTCTCTAAGGTTGGCCACAGAAGCAGAGCAAAGTGGCAAAGAGAATAAGGGGGTTATTTGTGGCTGTGAAATAATTGGTTGGACTCTCCAGGATATGAAAACACCTTAATATTTATGTGTTGCACCTGTGAATTGCACAAACAGAATACACAAAGCCTCTTCAAAACACTATGGGAACCTGCAAAGAAGAACTTTAGCAGAATTTTAGTAAACTGGGAAAGGTTAAACTCATATCAAGAAGGTCAAAGTCAGTCCTAGAAGTGGAGCCTACCATATTTCAGGAAAAATAAAACAAGCAGCCAAACAAACCAAACAGTTACTATTCTCTTAAAATACTTTGCTGAAAAATACCTGTGTTATTAATCTCTGGGCTCTAAAGAAACTGAAGTTTAAAAACTAAAGGGATGAAGATGGCCGTGCTTTTCATTGAAGTAAGGATGGATGCTGAAGGTGCATGATTTGGTTTAGAGTAATCCCAAAGGTAGGTGGTAATATATCTGTAATATCTCCAGGTAGCTATCAGACAGCGTCCACATATTTTGTATTATTTATCCTTAACTATATTTCTACAAATTTAAGCAGCCATATAATGTTCTATAAAATACAAAGTATGCCATGGAATGTGTACATAATTTGTAGGACGTGTGATGCAGATAAATGCTGGTGCTGCTTGTCCTGACATTTCTGTTCCACCACTGAAACTTAACACCCTGGTAATAATGGTACACACTGACTGCCAAATAAACGACATTGATGCTAATTAAATCCCAAAATCAAGATTACTCTTGACCTCTTTTACAATGAGGACTTCTGCAAGAACAAAAATTTGCAAAAAGAGCTCTAGTTTACAAGATATCCAAAAGACAATGAGCATAAATACTTTACAAATATTTTTCACATATATCAGTGATTTGATTTGCTGACATAAGTTATTATTAATACCCTACACTTGTCAATGCCTCAAATCTGAAATGCAGAGAGTTTGTAACAGGTGTGCAGAAAAGACACAAATTACAGAAAGAATTTCTAAAGGAAGTGGTGAAGGTTATTCCTGAGCTATGCATAGGTCAGCTTGTGAATACATAAGTAAAAAGAATTACTTAAGCCATGGTAGAAACTGCGTGCAAGTACTGCCAGCCCTGTCTTCAGCTGAGACCCAGCCTGTGCCTTGAAGAATTTCTCACCTTGACCAAACAGGCTGAGGCTCCCTATCTGCAGTGGATTGCTGCTCCTGCAGGGTCATACACAGCGTGGTGGAATTGCTCTGCTGCAGAAAATAAGTAACTGAAGAAGAATGAAGAATAAAGAAGTGGAGTTTTTTGTTTAGTTTGTTAAATCCAAGCAAGTAGCAATATGGACTTGCAAAATCATGGCACCAAATAGAATTCTTTAAAATGAAAATGTTTGAGGCAGTGGAAAATAATTACCCACTTTTTAGTAAAGATACACTGAGGTTTGGAGATTTGCTTTCACTGTAGATCTGTTACTAGTTTTGGAGTTACGGAGTTTAATTTTTATTTTTCAGTTGAATAAATTCAGCAATAAATTATCTTCCTCCTCCCTCCTGCAAAGAAGATGGAAATGTCAGGCCAAAACCATCTTTTTCAGTATTTAAATAATGGCTTTAACATGACTTTCAGTGCCCAACTTGAGGTACTGAACTTCGAAGGGACTCTGGTGAAACTGATTCATCAGATCAAGCAGAAACTGCAAGGTTGATTTAGAAGGTCAATAAAACAGAATTAAGATGAAATCTTGTCATTCTTTTTCTTTGTGATACCGATTATTTTAAATGTAATTTTATGGCTAACTTGCTTTCAGTTGAGCACTTTTGTTGCTTTTTCTCCAGATGTTATGATATTTTTTTGTACCTTCACCTCTGTTACTGAATTCACCCTTCTCTGGCAAGCCCATAGTGTATATTTTTAGCTCCATGAGCTACTAATCCAGTTTCTCTGACAACTGCAATTTGTTGGAAGAAATGACTAGTGTTACGTTGTCACAGAGCTATGAGCCCATTTGAGAAATCAGCTTCTTAGATGACCTTTAAAGCAAGTGAGAATAATGTGCCTGCAATTCCACAGGGTTTGGATTTCATTATCACAGCAGTGTGTATGAGATGGGCTGGCCCTGCTGCACAACTCTGCCTCTTTGTTTTGTTTTCCTGGTAATTATAGAAACTGTTTACTGTACATGGAAAATCTGCAAGTTTTCTCAGCTCTTGAGGACAATACTATTTCTAATCCCTTTTCTCTGGAGAGTAACAGTCCACAGTGGGGAGGACTGCATACTATTGATTCTTCCCAAGAGGAACTTTCCCACGGACCATCACTGTGGTGAAAATCACCACAGATGTCTAAGGATCAGAATGGCGACTGCAAACACAAGAGAGACGTATGGGAGCAGCGCAGCAGAGTGGCAGCCCTGGTTCTTCCCACTCCTCTCTGGTGCAGAGCCTGACACAAGTTCCTGTCATAGAATATTTCTGGGACGGATGGATTTATCAAGTAGCTCTTCCAAGAAGGAATCGAGCAGTAAATAACATGATGGTTTGGAGAGATGGATCTTGGTGGATACATCAGATAATACACTAGTGCTATCTTAGAGAAAAAGTGGGGAGTTAGCAATAATCAAAGATTGTTAGTTTTAAGTTGAAATGAATGTTCTTATAACTAGGATAAACTCCCTAGCGAGACCTCTAAAATCTTAAATATTAATGATTTTACCATCACATCCCTTTGAATCCCTGGCTGAAGCCTGGCCCTTGCCCCAGTGTACTTGTCTCCATATGTACTTGATGTTCTATTCTGTACATCCTCTCACTCTTAACAGCAGTGGAATTCATCTCACCTGCAGCACATCAGCTAATCTGAACTAGTCCTCCACCTCCATACAGTGGTCACTGGGGAGAAAAGAGAAGATCACATCTAAGGCAGTGGTTTATCTCATCCCTAAGACTTTCTCCAGGAAAGCTCAATCTTTGAAATGCTAGGATGTCTGCACTGACTGTAGAAAGAACTGACCTGACTAGCTCCGACCCGACATAAGTTTTAGATACCAAAATAAAGATCAGCTGAATCCCATTTACAACAATTCCCCAAACCCTTGGTTCTCTAGAGGATCCCAGTGTAATAATGGATCCCAGTGCAACTTGGGCACAGTGAGACAAAGGAACAATAAGGAATATTCTGACATCAAAGACAATAATGGCTGCAACTTAGTCAAGTGCTAATCTTCCAGCAAGGCAGTAAAAATGTCATGTATTAGGATGGGAATTTTGTCTAGAATGGGTTTTGTTTAGGCTTCAGTAAAAGTCACAATGCTATCCTGTCAGTAAACACATTTAAAGCTTGGCTTTGGGATGCTCTGTATCGCTATTAACAAACTCTAAACAACTGAGTTAAATCTTAGCCTTACCCAACACGACCGGCATAGCGTTTTTGCAGAAGCTGCTGTGTGAAATACTACTTCCTTGAAAATTTACTACAGACAACTTTTGCTTAAATGTGCATTTGAAAACTCCATATATAGGTCTGTTTCTGAAGGAGTGGTGTGAACCGTGGATTATCTCATAGAGTTCGTACCTTTTTATTATAATGTAACACTATTCCAAGTTTTCTTTCTGTTTAGGTATTTCTAAACAATATTTACTTACAGAGCAAAGGAGTCTCCATTTTTTTAAGAAGGGCTAATGTTTATCCCTATATACTTTTTAAAAGACATTCTTACTACCACCCTCAAATTTCCAGTTGGCAAAGTATCTCACTTGCCCTGTTTCACATCTAGTTTTGTATTCAATATTGAAACTCACAGAGGAATTCTTAGTCCAGAAAAGCCAAATAATACAAAAAAGCAGAACACTCTTTGCACTTTGCATTCGGACTTTTTAAACTTTCTTTTTCCCCTACAATTCTTTGTAACTAGAGATTCAAGTCTTATTTAAAATAAAAAACTCAAAACCCATGCATTTCTCATGTAATTCCACTAAAACTTTAAGGATTATAGACTCTAAAATTCAACCTTGTGCCCTCAGAGTTCATGACATTAAGTACAATACTTCCTTGCATTTTGTATGAATAATCTCTGTGTCATCCAGTTTCCAAATAGATGAAAGCTAACATCAGCATCACATCTATGTACAGCTGCCCTCTCCTACACACAGACTTCACTTTCTTCAGATGCTTCTTATTTATACACTTGCAGGACCTACAAGAAGTTTTCAGAGAGGAATGTTTACACACTTGAACACTTACAAGTATATGGGACTTAACTTAGAGGGAGGATTTCTAACCCACATTTCCAAAACTTATTTAGGCATTGAAAACCTCATAATCATTCAGCAAAGTAAGATTCAACGTTCAGAAAGAGGCTGTGTTTAAGCAGAGAAAATGGGATTGAGAAGTATGCCCCTTAACATGACTTTAAAAATGTTATCTCCTTTTCAGCAAATGCAAATAATCTGAACTGGGCAGCCATGCTTTCAGTGTATAGTTTCAGAATTATTTCAATCAACCAGAAGTACCACAGAAGCTTCTAAAATAAATATACCTGTCAGTACCTCCTTTTCCTTTTCCATATGAACTGTCTCTTCATGCAATGGCTCACTTCTAAAAAAATCTCTCCTTGATGGTTATTTATTCCTACACTTGTTCTTTTGCAATAATTTCAGAAACGGTGATATTGATTTAACAGTATGTTCCAATCTCATTAGGGAAGGAGAAAATAATACCTTAGAGATGTACTGGTAATAAACAAAGCCAAAATGGATTAAACAGTATTTGCCCTCTGTGGGTATTAATCAGTTTTAGCATCCATTTACTGTTGTGTATAAAACAGAAGTCATCCATTCTATATACCTGCCTGGTTTATTACTCCTACTTATCATTCCTGGGTATATCTTACATCTATTACCCATACTGTTGTTCCAGGATGTGAGACTAGTCTTACCCAGTGGGCAGTCTTTTAAAATACTGTTTACATCCAAAACTCTTTTCTAATTCTGGTCTATAGTTCTGATTTTGCTCTTCCTTATTTAAGTAAGTAGCAACATATACCTTCAGAAAACTAACAAAAAACCTACCACATCATAAAATCAAATTATTCCATTACATGCTCTTCTCTGAGGACGAAGATGGAAGGACAACAGTACATGTCAGGGTGTTATTCTGCCATTTAATATCCCGCTGAAAAGTGGTTTGTTAAGGTGATAGGTGTTGTACAGGAGCCTACACAGAAGAGATTAGCATGGCTTTATTTATTGCTTCAAGAGTAGTCATTAGAGAGTATTGCTAAGGAGTAATTGCCTAGAAAATAAGTAGCTCAATGAGAGACCTTCTGCTAATGGAAAGTTACTTTTGGGCCTACAAATTCACAAAAGCAAAAAAAATGTATTAATGATAACCTCACAACTATCTCTCTGTTCTTTAGAATCTATATATGCTATTTCCATCTTGACTACGGGATAAGGTTTATCCTGGCATTCTGGCATAGGGTTCAGGTGAACGTGGCACAGACATTTTGCGTAACTGGGCTAGGGGATCAAATCTCAAAACCTTTTCTAAATCACACTCCTAATGGCATCCCAGAGTTGTCATTGGCAGTGCTGGTATCATATGCAAAGGATTCAGACACTAGGAGAGATTTGCAGAACTGCAGTAGTCCCTGTTCGTGAGTCACCATGGCTACAGTGGTAACCCTTTATTTATCCTGAAATATGCTTATCAATCCCTCTGACACTCAGTGTGATTTAATTTATTTTGGCCAATGCAAAATGCTGGAAAGCAGCACAACAGAAGATCTGAGACACAGCACTTGGGCTGAAAAGTTCAGCGGGATCAGTCTCACTTATCTCAGCCATCTTAAAAAACAGATGTCTCGTCTAAACTTGTCATCTGTGGTCACTGAGAAAGTTAAGCACATTCAAGGATTTAGGCAGCCTCACACTCTGTCTAAAGCAGAGGGGACAAGCTTACCTGTCCTCCAGTTTTCAAAAGAAACTTGATTGTTGGAATGCTAAAGAGAGCCGGACAGCTGAAGGCACTCCTGCAGCCAAGGTAATCAGTGTGTCCCTCTTGATTCATGTTAATTCCACTGCCTCCTTGCTAGCCAGGGAAGACACATGTTTCTCTGAAATCCTCTTTTCTCTTTTTGTCCGAATTAAAACATGTTCAGCCTCACTCTGCTTTTGGAAACTAAAATCCCCGGAGGAAACAGCTGGTTTAACATCTGCCTCCACTGATCCTTTTGTTAAGGCTGCCAGCAAAGTTGCCACTTTTCATCACATGTTGTATTGGACTCTCTAATGTGAACCCCAGCCCAGAGGGAAGCAGACTGAGATGCCTCATGCTGTTTTTAGAGGCCATTTTGTTGCTCTAGTGACACAGTGATGCCAACCTGGACCATAGATAACTGGAGGTCAACCTTTCTAAGCCACAGGGACAAGCTAGCATCTGCAGAGGTGAATGATCTGTTGCCTGCAACCAAATTGCTGCATTCCTCAATTTCACCGTTTCTCTTGCTTTCATGCATGATTAACAGCCAAGCCACAAAAGATCAATCATGTATATGAATTTAAACACTTCACAGATTTTTGTTGTAAGCCTGCTCATGCATTGCAAATTAATAACATCGTTAAGGAGTAACTCCTATCTACACAGATAAATTCGGTGCTGGTGGAAGCTAAAAACATGCCATGGACTGTTAATGCACTGACTTCACCCAAATCCACCAGTGGCAACTTGCACTGAGGTTTTTTTCCCTCTGTAAGGATGTGAGTGCCTGCTGTGTCACTGCAGCAGTTTTGTCTTTGCTGCAAGAAGAGTGAGATAAGCCCTTTAACCCCGGTTACTCTTTAGATATAAGCAGCTGTGTCAACAATATATGCTAACAAGAACAATAATAGGAATTATCTATGTCACATACAGCATGCCAAGGGAAGGAAAGTGGAGTCTTTTGGAGAGCAGAACCCTGACCAAGAGCAGAACATTGCATGAAAGATGATGGAATTATTAACATTAGCAGAAGCCGACCAACTCCTACTTGTTGAGTCTACTGAACACTTGGCATCTTCAATTCATCCACAGCCTCTCCTGTTACTGGCACCCTCAATCCTGTACAGCATGATGAATAATCCATTACCTTGAGGGAAAGGAACCAACTGTCGCTGAGTTTGACAAGCTTTTTTAAGCTTCTTGTTTTGCTGCTAATTTCAGCACGTTGCTATTTCCAATACTACACATGCACAATTTTGCAAAAGATCACCAGGATCCAAAAACCAAGCTGGAAGCTCTAAGACTGCATTAGGACAGGGAACTAGCTCTCTTCAGTGATCTCTGAGCACCCAGCAGAGGTGAGGAAGTGACCTGAGACTTGAAAACTCAGAAGATGTCCTAAGTTTACAATGCTGCTGCTGGACTACAGACTCCTTGACAGGACTGTCTGCATGAAGCATGAGTGATAGCTTGTGGCAGGTGAAGAACTGGAAACCTGTCCAGCAATTCAACTTGCCCCAACAACCAATGCAGGTTTCAGACTCATCTGCAATTCAACACAGCAGCTTTGGGTGCTATTCTTTTTCATTCATTTTTAATTTGCCTGAGACGAGGATCTATTCAGGGCAAGAAATATGCAATGTGAAATTGGTTATCAGAGTTTATGTCTTAGTGCAGTGCTGATACTTTTAAATGCAGGCAGCATGTCAGGGTTTTGCACTGCTTGCTTTATACAGGAAAACATGGAAGATGGATGTTAAATATGCCCAATCTTGCTGTCGGGCTTGGTAGGGAACACCGTAAGCACAGGAGGAGATAGCACAGCGAAATGGCATGTGCACACACATGAACTGCAATGGACTGTTAATGACTCAGTCATGAGGATTTCTTCAAAACAGGCAATTCCCACACAAGATTTCCAAGGTTTTAAGAGCTTTGGTTTTCTGTTTGCAGAGGCATGTTTCCAGGCTTCAAAACAGACTCAGATCTGAAACTGTATGTGGGAATGAGCAGAGAAGCCAAAACCACAATCACAGCTAATGACTATTGGCTCTCCGGAATTAAAAATTAAATATCCTTTGGGATCCTGCAAGAAAACCACACTTTGAGAGTCCTGGCTTAGCAGCAATTCTCCCATGCAGAGGCTTTTGTCTTTGAATAGCAAATTTTACCAGAGGGATGCAGAACCAAATTTATCCACCATCCTACCAGTTCATCATTATTTCCTTTCTGCTCTGAGTTCATGACCTCTATGCACTGCATCACAGAAAAGCCTGTGTGATGGGGAGCTTCAAGAAGATGGAAAAATCTGACACAAGATCCGTAAGAAGTGTTCTGGGGAAACGACTCTTTTTACTTCGGCATCATGATTTTTGTACAAGAAACCAGCTACAAAGAGGCTGATGAACCCATCTAGGGGGGTCCTCACATCACCTCCCCTTTGCCTTGTATGGGCAATACAAAATAGATCTCCTCCCTCTCTCTTCAACATAGAAGATGTGGCTACTTGCAGCTATGTGAAGTAACACAAGCCTGTAAATTCTTACCCAGAGGAACAAAAGATCACCTGTTTTATAGGAAGGAAAATATTGGAAGAAAATTCCAACTAGAGTATATGACTTCTGCAACCATTTCAGCACCTCTAACCTCTCCACCTCATCAACTCAAGGTATAAAATTCTGAGAACCTTTTTATTTATTCAAACAATGCCAGGCAAATGAGAACCTTTTCCCTATCACTAAAAGTAAGCGTTGTTGAAGAAATGTTGAGTCTGACTACCACCTAATTGACATGACAACATCAATCTTGATAATAAATTTCATTTAACTTTGTAAAGGTGTCCAACAAAATAAGCTTGCAACCTAACATGAAAGGCAGCAGATGCAACTACAAATTTAGAAAGTGCTGAGAATTTCTTTTACACTTTCCTCACATTGACATAGAAAAATGTCCCCAGCGAGCCCACATTTATTTTGATTAACTTCCCTCGTCATAAAACAAATAACACAATACTTAGCATCCATGCTGCAGTTCTAGATATGTTACCTTTACACAAGCTTGTAAAGAATAAAGACTGTATATTTTTATACAGTCAGTCTACTCTAATTTGGGGAGCTAGATTATTTATTTGCAAACACTATCAGTGCATTCATGCCAATACTGATACCAATTTTAAGTTCTCACACTGATCACTCTGATTTTAAATTGCCTTATACAACAAACAAACTTCAAGAGGATGAGGATAGTGATTACAAACTGGTTTTGACTGCTTCTTCAATTTCCTAGTAGAACTAGCATTTATCCATCTTGTGCTATGAAAATCTTTCCATTGATCAAGATGAGGTGCAGAATTAACTGAGACATTTCTTACTGGCAATTGTAAGAGACAAGCTATTGAACTACAAGCTTTTGGTCTAAACCTCTACATTTATACTCTCCACATCGACTGTGGGAGGTGAGAAGAGAAAAAGAGCTTGGCCAGAGAAGAGAGTACTTTGACACTTTGAGTGCCTATTGAACAAAGATGTGCCAGAGAAGTCAGACCGAAATCTAAATCTAATAATGGCTATTCCAAAAATTTCACTCTAGGGAACCAAGTAATGACATCAGAACTATGGATTTATTAGCTGGGAAGTGCCATTCCTCTTTCAGTGGTGAAACATGACTTTGATCCATTTATGATTCTTACATAACTCACTAGTGTTCCCAAGGTAAAAAATGCATGCTACATCCTGTGTATGTGCAAACTAATGGCTATAGGTTAAGCTTGTCATCCTGTGCAGGAAATTCTCAGATCTGTAGTTTGGATAGAAATTCTACAACCTCAAGCTTGAACAGTTTTTGTAAGTCATTTTTCAGATAAGCCATAGAACTCCATATGCTGTTTATCAAGGTAGATAAAAAATAACTCCTCTAATCCCAGGAATGCTCTAATACCAATGGAAGAATTCTTTAACACCAGTATTCTACTAGAACATGAGGGAATTTGCTTTAAAATGGATTTCTGGGCTAATTTCCATGCATCTATCCTCCTCAGGTAAGGAAAAAATCACCCCTGCCAAGTAAGTTCAGATGTCCTCTATATGCTGAAGTCTGTAAAGGTTCAAGACAGTCCTTTCCCATCCAGAAATGCATCAAGGGAAGGAAGCCTGAAACAAATTCAGCCATATTCAGCCACAAGCTAGCAGTGCCATGCTGACTTAATCCCATACTCACAGGGGCTACTGGTCAAAGGAGAGGAATACAGAACTGTCATTCCCTTTATAGAAAAACCGAACTGGATAATCTCAAAATGTGGAGAAAATTATTTACTTATTTTCAAGAGGTGCCTCATGTTATGACTACTAAATCCATAAGCAAACTCACTTCTGTTCTGGATTAGAGAAATGCAGAGTTTGTCATGCCTCCTAGTTGCTGCTGAGTCTTATCTTTGATTAAAGTGATTAAAGGCCCACGTACAGCTAAGCCACTTTGAAATCACGGCACAGATTTAAACTAACAATCTGTAAGCTCAGAAAAACATCATCCGCCCCAATATGATCCAAAGGCAGCACACCTGCACAGGAAAACTGACTACCATCACATTTGAAAATGAAAACCTGAGAAATAAACAATGCCTGAAAATGTGCCACATACACATCTCGCTTGAACCAGATTAATTTAAGACAATAGTACCATATTAAACAGCAAAGGATTTGCCTTTTTTTCTTTTCTTTTTTTTTTAAATTGTCTTGGACTAACAAAAATCTTGAACTGCCATTTGCATTAAACCTGGAAAACTGCTGCCTTCCCCTTTTTGGTGTTTTTTTGCTCTTCACTAGATAAAGCAGGGACCTTCAGCCAATCCAACAATAGAGGAAGTTTCTAAATGAGCAATCATAATTGACAGAATGTATTTTCAATGATCAGTCTGGACTAGGACCACAAGTCTTATCAAAAAATGTGGAAAAGCAGCATCCAGAGAGCTTCCAGTGTCTGCTGGAACTCCTCGGAATAAGTTTCCACAAGACCAAATTTTTAGAAAAGTTCAGGGATTCTACGAAAAATCAGTTTGCCTGATAATTTAGAGGGAAAACAAGTTCCACTGAAGAGAACTTTTCTGTTTGTCCACACACTGATCTGCACTTTGTTTGCATTGTCCTGGAAGGACTGGACATACAACACCGTAGGACAAATACTGAACATTATTTTATATAAGAAGACAGTGCTCATCTGAAGCTTTAGCATACAAAGAAGATAAAGTGATTTACCAAAGTGGGGGTTTTATTCTGTAAATATTGATTTTTTTTTTGCCAAAAAAGTCAAGAAATGCCTTCTTCCCACTTGTATAACAATAAGGTTTGATAGGTAGAATGTACGAAATATACAGTAACTTCTGAAAAGCTATCTAAGCTCACTCAGCTTACAGTATGTGGAATGTAATTATCCAGAAAGTGAAATATGTATAAAAATAGGTAAAATTCCTACAATATTTGTATTGAGGCATAATTCCTCCTGCCAGGAAGGTTACAATAGCTCTACAGTATATGTATGAAATGCTTGTTCATAAAGTTAAAAAACATCATTACCTTACTGAAGAACACATTAAATGTAGGAATGCATAATCAGAACTGACTCTCAATTCTGCTTAGCTGGTGCAAATCTACAGAGAACCATCATCCTTTCTGCACAAAACAAGACCAACCTCTAATTTGAGAGTTGGGGTTTTGTTTTGCTGTTTTGTTTGCCATAGAGGGGCCAGACTGAAATGTATGAAAGAAATTCCTCTGAAAGTGGAAGTACATTGTTTAATATTTTTTCCCTGTCTCCACTCTGTTTACTGACAGCAGTTACCCACCTTTTAAAATGATTATTGCCTGACATTACATGGAGCTTTTTACTGCCTTTTCAGAAGAAGGCAGTGAAATACAAAGAACCTCCAACTCCCCTGTCATGACCCAGTTCTGGGCTTGTGCTTTTTTGACGAGTCTTTGATCTGCAGCAGGCCTCATAGGCTAGTCTCCCGGAGGAACATGGTGCCGATGTTGTAAGACACCTTTCTCACTCTGGCAGATGTGATGGAGGGTTTTTGTGGCTTCTGACCACTCCTGACCTCCAGGAAGTAACAGATCCCAGGAATTTCCTTTGGAAAGTTTTCTGGAAGCTCTTCACGGGAACGAGGGATAAAAATAAAATTTTCTTCCTTTTTCAAAAGCCTAGAGAAAAACAAAACAGAGGGATATAAAACACTGTAAAACACATTCCAGAAATGTCTCTCTGGAAGAGCTGGATCCTATGTGCAACCAAGTAAAAAAATGAGTTAACACTATTGTGTAGCATCTAAAGAAATTTTAAGTCAGGATTCTCAGCTGATATAATATGAACTTACCATCGTTAACATCAAGTTCTGTTGACTGAGATCAGCTGAAGGGATGGCTCAAAAAAAAACCCATTCTCTGAAAATCAGTGTCAGCATTCAGAAGGTAATGTACCAGAAAGAGAACCAAATTCATAATGATCACTGTCCAGAACATATCATCTGGCTTAATTAGAACACTTCAGTCTGCTCAATTGGGCAAAAATTAACATTTCAGAGTGAGGGCTACCACCAGGTTTCCTGCTGGAAGGCAGGTATGAAGGCAGCAGAGCTTGGGAGCTCTCACAGATCAAAGCAGGGAGGTCAGTTTGTGCCCTTCTCACACTCAGTAGTACTGTATTTCATAAATTGGGTTCAAATACAGCAAATCCAGCTTCAACACTTGGATCAAATCTGACACTATTCATCAAAAGCACCCATGCGTTTACTCTAGGCTATTTGGTTGGGTCAGAAAGGGATCCAGGTTCCCTGGAGCCATGAAGTCACCTCCTGGCATGCCTACTCAGGTGGTACAACACCACAGAGCTGACTACACTGCCTTCTGCCATTCGCCATCCTAGCCATGGGGGAGGAATCTCCGTCTGGTTAGACCTGAACATTTAGGGCATCTTTATCAAGTATCTTCCCTAGATCTAGCTGAGCTTGTAAAATAAAGGAAATAACTCTATACATTTTTTTTTTGTTTCCAAGTAATTATGTAAATTAAGTTAGTGGTATTTAATCCCTTGCAGATTTGAAAAGAGCAGTTTTGAGACAATGGTAAATTCTGAGCACAGTTGGATATACAAAAGCATTCTTCCTCTTTTCCCTCCAAATATATTTATTCTTTCTCTCAAATCAGTTTGAAGCTCAAAAACGTAATTGGGAAGAACTTTATAAGTTTCAGTGGAATTTTGTAATAGGTAGTTTATTTAATGTCTGTAAAGTTGATTTCTGGAAACTAAATGAGTTAATGAATCCCGCTGCCAGGAGAATTTTGCAGGATTATCAGTATATGCCATGGCACTTCCTTTATTAAGTATTTTTCATGGGTTTTGCATGAGACAATCTGTGGGAGCTCATTGAAATATAAAGGCATTTTCTTTCCAGCTTTTAAATAATCACTTAATTATAAATCCAACAAAGTTTTTGCCTTTGAAATTCTGTGGAGATCTTTATTTAGTGTGTGGTTTGAAGGTCCAAACTGTCAATTTTATGATCAAAATACTGTAATCTTTCCTAAATTGCATGAATGTTTGTGGGGGCCTCTACAGAGAAGCTTCTCTCTTTTTATCTCTGCAATGTTTGCAGTAAATATTTTGTATTACAAAACTACAGCCTTAATATACTGAAATAACTCTTCACAGCTTCCCAAACTAGATTTCTGCACATTAACAGCTGAAATCTTAGAACTTTCTGAGCTAAATCTGTAAGTTTTCACTGTAGCCTTCAGTGAACCTTTTCACTCTTCCCCACACTGACTATTCACTATGGAGCATCCAGCCTTCCTAAAAATCAGTGATTTCCTTACCAGAGTCTAACATCATGTAATTTTAATGACAGTTCCACAAATCCAAAACTGTAAGATATATCACATCTATATTCTTTGATTCAGGTCAGGGCTGGCACTAAGATTAGTCGGTGTTTTACACTATTTCTTCATAGGAAAGAAGTGCAAGACATTAATTACCCATCTTATTTTAAATTGTTTTGTGAATTTTAACTTGATTACAATGAAATGCTCCAGGACTGATAAACAATTAGTCTTCTGAAGATTCTTCTACCGCTCTGGCTTGTGATAGATTCCACATCCCTGTATTAGATGCACGGCTTTAATCAGCCTCTCACCCCCAGAAATTGTCCAGCTGACCTTCATTGGGATAATATTTCAGCTCCCAAGCAAGCATGGCAGGAAACCTTTGTTATCAAATGCTAATGAAGTTACAGATTACAGTCCGTCCTACTTACTTTACACTTTGAATGCGAAAAAAAAAGAAACTTCTGGCTCAGAAATTCTGTGGGAAAAAAACCCATAGAATAATAATATTAGAAGGATTTTAATCATTAGGAAAATGACTTCTTGTTAGCTTTCTCCTAAAGAAAAGGTTCTTCAAATTCCTTAAATAATATGTTGGTCCTGACACTTGGCTTCCCAGTCTGAGAATGAGATCATCGTTCAGAAATTGCCTCTGATTTCTTATATCTTTGTGTATATATTAAAGAAACAAGTTATCTGCATATTGTCAGTGTGTATTGGTGAGGACATTTTCTTCAGAAATCTTCCCTCTGATTTTAGGCCACTTGTGATATTAAAAAGAAAACAACAGCAATTGATGGCCATTTCTAAGTTTCTTGAATTCCTTTTCATGAGTACAAAGAACCCCAGAAGTTTCTTGTGCCAAGCAGGTGAATGAATAGTGCACATCCCCAGGGATGTGCACTGAGCCACCCTGTGGTGGGCTGACCTTGGCTGGACAGCAGGTGCCCACCAAGCCACTCCATCCCATGCAACCCATTTTTTGCAATCCCCTCTGGCTCTGGAGAAGATCCAGTGCAAAACCTTCTGTTCTGGAACACCACCCAGGGGTGGTGGTACACAGTTCTGGTTGGTAGCCTCACCTCGTGGACCACTCTCAGAGCTCCTTTGTGAACAAGTCAGACCACCTGTTGTGAAAGCCTGAAAGAACAATCTACCCTGAGAGCACAATCTTATCCTCCACCTTCAGGAAATTATGTTGCAGCTTAAACTGTATAAAAAATGTCCCCAGATTGTCCCATATTCAGAGAGCTCAAGCTGAAGTTACACAACCTCCGCAGTTCAGGAATATGCAAATAACAACTAGTCTGAAAATATCCCAAAGCATTTATCTTAGCTGTATTTTCTGAATCACTTCTGTGAATTTCCCTTCAGGGCACTATTGCAAAGGGTATTTTTATAGTAGGGTTTTCACAGGTTCAATATTCAAATGGCTGGATATACAATTTACAATTTAGAGCCCAAATTGTGAGGGTCAGGGTACTCAGGCATTCCTATAAATTGTCTGGAATTAGGTCTGCCCTCATCTTATCTTCTTTGTTGATGTTTCAGGGGAGGAAGGATTTCTTAAATTCTGATTTGCAGTTGATTAACTTCGACACCTTCTCCTCCTAACCTGAAATCTTCCAAAGCTTTTTAAATCCTTGTTCTGTCGCTATCTTGGTGAAAATGCTCTTGCTTTCAGACAAAAAGAGACAGTATCTAAGAATTATCTTATTTTTTTTTTCTTTTCAGTTCCTTCATTTAAGAAAAAACTCAGGAGGTCTGTGTGTGAATGAAAATTGGGATCATACTTAGTGGGAACCTTGAAGAAGCTTTTCAAAGCTGTAGCTCTTTCTTCACATGGATGAAATAATAGGGTAATTATATTTGAAGCTATCTTGGCAAGAAACAGTCACATCTTCATCAGTCACATCTATATTCAGAAAACCACAGAATCATAGAATATGCTGAGTTGGAAGGGACCCATCCTGATGACAGAGTCCAACTCTTGGCCCTGCAAAGCATACCCCGAGAGTCATGCTATGTGCCTGAGAGTGTTGTCCAAATGCTCCTTGATTTCTCTGCTGGGACCACTTCCCTGGGGAGCCTGTTCCAGTTCCCGACCACCCTCTGGGTGAAGAACTTTTTCCTGATATCCATCCTAAACCTCCCCTGACTCAGCTTTATGCCTTTTTCTTGACTCCTGTCACAGGTCACAAGACTGAAGAGATCAGTGCCTGCCCCCTCCTTTTCCTCTCATATGAAAGCTGCAGACTGCAATGAGGTCTCCCCTCAGTCTCCTCCAGGTTGAACATACCAAGTGACCTCAGCTACTCCTCATACAGCTTCCCCTCCAGACCCTTCACCCTCCTTTGGATGCTCTCTAATAGTTTGATGTCTTTTCTTACATTGTGGCCCCCAGAGCTGCCCCCAGCCCTCGAGGTGAGGCCGCCCCAGTGCAGAGCAGAGCAGGACAATTCCCTCCCTTGCCCGGCTGGTGATGCTGTGCCTGATGCCCCCCAGGACACGCTTGGCCCTCCTGGCTGCCAGGGCACTGCTGACTCATGTCCAGCTTGTCACTGACCAGGACCCCCAGGTCACTTTCTGCAGTGCTTCTCTCCAGCCTCTCGTTCCCTAGCCTATACAGATAAGTAGGGTTGTCAGGTCCCAGGTGCAGAACCTGGCATCTGCCCTTATTAAACTTTGTATGGTTCATATGGCCCAGCCCCCTAATTTGAACTAAGAAATGGTGATTGCTCATCTCTCCAGTCGGAACTAACAGAGCCTTGCTATTACAGAATTATTTGTTGCAAAGCCCTTTTTATTGAGTGCATGTTTCCCATGATGATTCCTACTCCCTCTATGCCCACTCTTTATGTCTTCATCTCTCAGAGATGTCAGACTTTTGTACATTTTACTGGATTGCTGAATCAGAGCACAAAAGCACCCACTCAGAACTAAACTTCGATGTGAACTTTTCTTTGGGAAAATTGGTCGGTAGAGATCGAAATTTGAAGAAAACTTCTAAGAGAAATACAATGCTCTACAACAAAGGGGACTATGCACTGCATTCCTAAACATAGTACACACCAAGAAAAGCACATTGGCCAGGTCAGTTTTCCATAAATGTTATCTTTCACAGGGAGAGACACCAACAAAAGAAAAAGGTTCTTTCTGCCCTTACTGTAAAAGGACTGTAAAACCTTTAGTTAATCTTTTTCACATCATCTCATTAATTGATATAATTACAAAAATTTATTTAATGTCTTTCCAAACAGGCTATGAGAAGACTGTCTCCTGTTGCACTGCTGCTCTCTTCCTCCATGGCAACAAGTGTTGCTTGCTTCACCAGCTGGGCATCTGCTTTATAACATAAACCAGCTCATTTGTTTCCATATGAATACAGATAATAAATTATTACCACACTCATTAGAAATATTGGAAGGCTGCTCTTAAAATACTCCCTATAAAGATATGAATTTGCTGTTGTAACGCTAAAAATCAGTGCACTTGGTTCTAAACTTTAGCAGGTTTGAATTTCTCCCTCAGTTTCTGTGCATGTTAAACATCAGGAGACTGGAAAAAAACCCTGACTACATCTCCACCTAATTAATTGCACACTGCATTTATTACTTTTTAAACTAGAGAAGTTAGTGTATTGGTGGTTTTAATTCATACAGATCAACTGTAGTAAGGTTATAGAAGGACCAGTCATGATTTTTAATGGAATATATTCCATACCACATGCAGCCTAGCATGGTGTCTGTCTCTGACCTTTAATATCTTTCTTTCTCACCCACCTAAGCAAAAAGAATACTGTGCCTCTGTTCTCTGTTTGAGGCATTAGAAGCCCAGTGCACCATCACTGCTAAAAGGCCTCAGGTTTTACACTGATGTAACTGTGCTGGCCTCAGAACCAGCCTAGATTTTCCCAGGCTTGAGCTTTTTGTAGTTTTAGCAGCTGTGTAGCCAACAGATGACTTTTTCCTAGACGTGTTTTAAGTTTAGATTAGCTGTGTGAAACTGTGGGGTAACATACACTGTTAACTACTCAGCAGTGATCTAGCAAAGCCCTTCTGTGTAGAGAGAACCTTGAATAAAAGTGAACCTTGAACAAAAACACAGTGTCACAAAGCACAAGCACAGCCAGATACCAGGGGCCCAAGGACCACAATCACAAATCACAGTGACTATGGGAGTGCAGCCTCACAGAAGCAGGGGACACTGGGAGCAGAAACTCAAAAAAACCCCAGTGCATTTTGACTACACCTCTAAAATTAAGACTACCAATAATTTTTTGGGCCCATGAATAAGCTGTATTCCCATTCTGTCCATAACTAACTGCCAGTCCACCAACATCTCTTGAGAACATACATGGTGAATTGACCAATATAAAAACAGTTTTTTCAAAGGATGCTGAGAAATAAAATCTAAAATAATTTGAAAACAGCTCTTGGAGAGCAAGCCCATTGGTTTGACCTTATGAGGAAGAAAAATATAGATGTAGGTATACCTATAACCTGTAGGAGAAATCATACATATAAATAGATATAACCTGTAGGAAAAAGAATTTTATAAAAATAAAGATCCATAAGGAGTTTACAGAAAAGCCTAATTTTAAATTAAAATCCCTGTAAAGAGAGAAGTATAGAAATACTTCTTAATTACCTAAAACTTTTTCCATACAACTTTTTGTGAAAGAACTATGAAAAACCTTTATTGGTTTTAATCAATTTTAAAGGCTGAGAAGCAATTTATGCAGGTGAACACACTATGATTTCACCCAGCTCAATAAGGAGGTACACCTGGGTTGTCCTCTCCCCTAAATCAAGATAAAGATGTGGGATAGAGGCCGTTCATCTTTGCCTAAGCTCAGGTCCCAGATGTATCACCCAGCATGTGATAATTGAAAGTATCTGTACCCAAAACTGAGTGCCAGAAGCACATTCTCCACAAGGGAAGTACATGATGCAAAAGACCAGAAGTAGAAAGAAGAGGAAAAAATAATTCATTTTCAAATAAGAGCTACTTGACAAACAGGAACTACTATGTTTATCTGCTTTTGATAACTGCTTAGAAATCCCAAAGCATTACATTGCAACACTATTAGGAAAACAAGACAAATGTGGGTATATTATATTAATATCTCATAAAAATCATTATTAAAGGCTGGCACAAAAAATTAAAAAATATTTAATCTCTCTTCTGTGCTGAAGAGTATCATAAATCTTATTGTGCTTCCTTCCTGACTATGGAAAATACGGTAATTCTATTCAATTCAGGATAATATAGATGAATTAAATAATCTTTGAGCCTATTCTCTTCCTATTCCTTCCTATCCGTATGTTCAAACAGGGACCATTCCAGGATGCTCAGCTTCCTCTTCAGTTTCCACATTTTTCACTGGAAGTTTTACCAGTGCTATTGCAGTGATTTAATTTTGCAATGCTCAGTGATTCAGAGCAAATGGGGCTCTGTGATCCTTCTGTCAAAAGACCTGTCTGAGTCAAGAGAACAAGATATTTCAAACAAAAGTGACGTTTCAGATTCAAAAGATGCAAAGGCCACCTTTGTAAAAGGTGTTGTTTCACACATGGCAGAGCTCAGCCCAGGCAGGTGTAACTGGAGCAAGGCTGCCCCAGGCTCACTGCTGCTGCTAAGCAACAAACATCACACCTTGTACTTATAATTTTAGACTCTGATTCTTACTTAGGCAGATTATAGGCTTGAAGAGAAGTGTCTGTAACCAATAATAGGTATTCTGAAGTGTGATTATTATTTGAATGCTAATGACACTTTTTGATGCACAATCTCTTACTGTAAAATGAAAGCTGGTAAGTACTGGACACATTTCCAGTGTCTGCATGCTTTACAAAACTTGTATCACAACCTCCATCAGGGGCCATGGTAGATACAAACACGTGCCAGTAGTTTCATTTAACTGAGAATTCTGTTTTCATACTGACTACAAAATTATCTACTTTGGAAAACGCTGATTCTTAGATAACAGAAATATTAACAGTAGTATTAACCAAGTGATCAAATGTTGAAAACTATCAAAAGTATGATCAAATAGAAAAATTTAATAGCATATAAAGTCAAATACCAGTATATTTCAGTTTGTGATGAATCACTTTATTTATACACAATAAATATATACTCATACAAATAATATTTAAGTTATATATGGATGCATCAGATCACTACTTGTTTATTTGGACACCACCAGGACATTATGTTAAATCCGACAGATCATTTTCAGAAACTCTGAATAAGTCTGCCCCTTGAGCATTTTGTAATTGCAGTCTCTTCTGGCCACTGTGTCAACAGTGTCATTTCTTGACTTCTTCCCTGTTTGTTTTCAAACTTTCAACTATGCCAGAAGGTAAGGTTTGAAATCAACTTTTCAAGTTGTCCCTTGCACATTCATTTTATCTTTTCACATCATTTCTGAAGCCTGTAATATAAAATATATCCTAGCCTGATCATCACTACTTCTAGCCATTCATCTTGAATAACTGCCTCTCATTCAAACATATATTCTCTTGCCCTTTCTACTTCCTTTACCTGTAACCATGTGTCTAGCCTGCTACTTCCACTGAAAGTTCTCAATCAAGAACTGAATTTTTTCAGTTCTACTGAATTTTTTTCAGTTTTACTTAGTACAGCAATGCAGATAAAAAAATACCAATAATTCTGTATTTTGGTGTGTATTGTTTTGCAATTTCATGTTACAGCATTTCTCCATCATCAGTCACTTTTCCACCCTCTTTCCTTTTTGAAGCAAGTCTACACCGGTAACTTTCTGGAAGCTAAGTACAGACATGATGGTCATATAAGGTGAAAATTTGGCCATCTTGAAAAATCCAGTTCTATTCATATTGGATTTCTAGGATTAAAGGGAAGTGAAAAAAACTGTAGACCCATTTTTGATACAACCTGAAGGATATGCAGGGTGAGAAGATCTGACTCACGTTTTGGTGCCTAGGACTTAGTAAGAATGCTCTCCAAGGTGACTGACATTGGACCTGCCATGGTGTGACAGGACCAGAGGCAGCCAGCCAGAGATGAGGCACAGGTAAAGAGAACAGATCTTCTCTGTGCCACGGTGCACTAGGAGTCAGATAAAGAGTGGCACAAACCCCCAGATTTCTAACAAGCTCCACACACAGGCCCTCAAACTAACTTTCAGAACAGTCTTTTTTTTCAGCAGTGTGATGAAAAGAAAATAGAGTCACAGAACCACAGAATCAACAGGGTCGGAAAGGTCCTTTAAAGCCCTTCTACTCCAACCCCCTTGCAATGAGCAGAAAAATATTCAGCTAGATCAGGCTGTTCAACAATGACCACAAATCTGTGTCTCACAGAGGAGGTGCTGTATCACTCATAACCAAATTCAACGCCACTGGCACTGTCCACTGGTACACAGAAGTGACTCTGGCTCCAGCATGAAGAGAGTTTTGTGGACTACAGGTCCCACAAATACTCACTAGTTATATTTCCATAAAGCTGTCTAGCTCACCAGTTTCTGCTCTCAGGGACACAAACATGAGCAAGCAACATCATAGCCCCAAGTGAAATCACACCCCTGAACCACATTTGTGAGGCACTAAGATCTCTCTTCTGAAGAAGTATGGACTGCACTTTCAGAATATCTTGAAGACCATCTCAGGTGGGAGAACAGCCCTTTATAAGAACTGATCCTGTTCAAGAACCCTCATAGCACCTTTTGCCAGACCACAAACCACATACCAAAGGCCCTGCTACTGTGTAATTTTTGTAACTGGAGCACAAATGATAAACAAAACTATGGTGGCTATTCAAACACGGTTTTAGAGGTCTCCTTCTATCCCACAGTGGATGACCAAGAGCTGAAGGCTGTAGAATGCTGTATATGCAAGGTCTCAAGGACAAATTTTCAAATGATACCAAGTTCCAAACAGAAATTTCCCATATTTTTATTTAATTTATTTTTATTTAAATTAAAATGTTTTCTGTAAACAGTAATAGATTGGATTTGGAATTGGATAGATTTGGAGAATAATAGATTGTCTTTCTCTTGCATGTTACCAGACAACCGTATGAATCTATTTCACTTTAAGATACAAAGCCTATTCACTTATTCTACCTCTTGTTCAATTTGCCACATGAGCTTCATTCTCAAAATCTGATCTCAAATGAATGGGCCCTTCAGAAGAATGTCATTTTATGCACTACTTTAATTATTTTTAACTTTAATTTCTGACTGATTCATATTTTAGTATAGCAGACACTTGAATACTTGGATAAAGAAATCCCATTTAAAATTTTTATTTACATAGAAGGGAAAAAAATGAAATTTGCAGTTCTGAATAGGAAAAAAAAGAAAGAAAAGCAATTTTGGGTGAGCAACTGTGTACAGATTTACCACACAGTCTCAAAACCTAAATTCAGAAAATTACTTCAGATACAGAACACTGGAAGATTGAGATTTTCAGCCAAAAACAAAAATGAGTGCATCAGCTGTAATTCAAGCAGTAGAAATTCTAATAGTTAAACTGTCAAATTTAAACAATAGGGAACACCTTTTTTATTTAGTAGCTGTTCCCCATAACCAGTTTTAATCAAGCCTTCTCTCCATTTGCATAATTTCTTCAAAATGCTAGGGATAATGCTTTGCCATTTACAATCTTTTTTCCTACATTAAGAGAATGCTTCTATCAAGTGTATCTTTAGAGTGCTAAATAAGTGCTAAATAAGAAATTTTGTCTTTAGGAAAGCTTTGTAAGCTTAGCCTTACTGGCAAAATTAGACTTCCTTCTGAGACAATGGGAGTGTGCTTTCTTTCATGAACCATGTTTAGCAGGTGGAACACAAATCCTTAGTCAAAAGCCATAACAGTGCCTAAAACTATGCTGCTTTGGGAGGTATCTCCACTTTTTCTGTTACATGTTATTTTAGGCAGGAATGGCTGGCGTTTCTGCACCGCCTTGCTTCCACTCCCTGACTTCTTTGCACATTCTGATACAGACCTGCAAACGAAAGACCAACATCCCCAAGCAACATCTCTTTCCAGCTGTCTTCGTGCCCTGCCAGCTTTATGTTGAAGTTCATTGTTGAGGACAGAGTGTGTTACAAGACGGAACTGAAAACAGGCTGAAATAGAAACAACAGGAAATGGTTAACAGAACTTACTGGTACGTGGTGGGACTGACATTGATGCGGCGTGGGTGACTTCCTGACTCAAACTTGCTTGCAAGGGTGACGTTGTTCCCAAAGAGACAATAGCGTGGCATTCTCACACCAACGACGCCAGCCAGCACTGAACCTGAGTGAATGCCTATCCTCATCTGGAAAAAACATGAGATCCGTGTCAGGCTGCCTCTCCCGTGACACCAATAGGAATGTCATTAGTACTTATTTACAAGCAATGCTTTCGAATAAAGAATAAACCAAAGAAGAAGGAGTGAAGAAAACAGGCTCTTCTATTCCACTAGCTTAATTCAGATGCAGTTAAAAAACCAACCAAAACATGGTTATATTTTTTAGTAAAACTATTTTCTTCTTCTGTGCACATTTGCTGGAGACTGTGACAATAAAAACAGAAATAATGAACAGAATGGGATGGGATCACTCAGAGTTACTGCAATATCAGCCATCTAACTACACAAATAAATACATTACAGAGGCTTATTTTTGCCACCAGTTCTACCACAGGCATTAAAGTAAGGGCCAATTTTTCTCAAATTGGCAGGAAGAGTAGTTAAGTGGAGTGAATGAGTAAGTTACTTTTATCTCCTTCCTATTTTTCTTCTAAACTATTCAAGGTCTAAGGTCTTTCTCACTTTGTCAGACTGAGAGATACTGCAGTGGTGAGAATGCTGAAGACTGAGGCACCAATGGTTTTAAAAATAATTGCATCCTCTTCAAAATAAGGAGGAACAAATCCTGAGCAAATTAAAAAAACCTATGTGACTATTCTAGCAATTATCCCCTGTAACTGTCTGAGATATGGCAATTGCACAGACCTGTAAAGCTCAGTCACCATACAAGTTTCTTTCAGAGTGAACAACCAAACAGAGATTTATACATTTTATCTAAAAATTGTGTTTGCCAAGAAAATATTTTTTACAGATAGGGAAGTCTTTTTCTCTTGTTAACTTTATAACAATAAAAAACTGAAAATAAGAAGGTATTTATATCTTCTGAGGATACTCTTGCTCATAGCAACTGGAGTGCTGCAAAACATAAGGTGGAGGAAATAAATAACAGCTACTAAGAGGGTCTGATGGAGTATGAAGGAGCGACTTACCTAACAGAATACTCAATATGGATCTTTCACTTACTTAATTCACAGTTGTTGCACTGTGCTTTTGTCCATCAGTCCTTATTTTTTTAAGTAACAAAATACATATGGTTTCAAATACAAATTAAAAAACCACTGTTACTCCTATTTTGTGTAAAGAAAATGCCAGCATTTAATAGGAATGGTGTTCATGAAGTTCTAAGAACATGTGGGACCCCACATTATGTCACTCACTATGGCTCTTCACACATGCCCAAGACTTTTACCATGCAGCTAAGCATTCTTTTAATTTTGTTCCTCTCTTATAGGTCACAGACAATGGTTTTAGAATTCTATCTGCTATACAGTAAGCTCATGCATAACCTAAGAACACATTCACATTCAATGTGATACTACTTACAACATTCTCACAAGCAGCCTAAAACCCTCAATCTTCACAACAATGCTGTTAATTACACACTAGCTTGTTTGGTTTGTTTGGTTCTTTCTTGTTTTTTCTTTCTTTTTCTTTCTTTTTTTTTTTTTTAAATCTGTGAATAAGTATCACTCTAATTTAACTTTCAAACCTTTACTATGGTTTGGAAGGCAGCCACTTAAATCCTTCAAATATTCAATTCCACAGGGCTGGGAAGCATCCACAAACTTGGTTTGCCTGCTAACATGTATGCAAACTCATAACCCTTATATTATTTTGGTCATGTTTTGAGGCAATAATATTTTCTGCTTTTGCTGCAACACACATTTACTGGTAATGGTCAAATCCACTGACCATTACCAGAGGAAAAAAGTGCTCCTGCAGTCATGAAATGAGCAAACAACTCTTCTCCATATAGGTGAGGTCAGCACCTGTCCTTAGTGAAAGACTGAGCAGGAAGTCTTGCCCGTACAACAGGGAGCATGCTGTCAGCTTTCAATAAATAATAAACTACCTATTTACAACGTCTTGTTCTTGTGAGATGGGAGGTGAATTAATCATTTTTCACACAATTTTAAGAACAGAGCTAATGAAACCTATTTGTTCCACTGCTACTCTGTATATTTATTTAAAAATCACAAATTAACTGTGTGCTGTGACCTCTTCTAGGGTACATTCAATCACATGTGAAGGCCAGATTGAAACTGTAAGAAAAAGTATTAGCTCTGTTTTCGTCTAGAAACATAGGAATAAGAGTATATATTAGAGTGGAAGGAAAACATGATAGCAAAAAATGTACTAGGAAAATAAAATTTGCTTTTGCAGTATATGCAGTGAAAGCTGAAGTTATTGTCAGTTGTTTTTTTTACTTTCATTCTTTCTATGTCACTCCTTCCTTTTACACGGCCACATAGGTTTTTTATCACTCAGTGCTTCAGTGGCAGAGGTGAGGGCTCTTCTGTACTATCTTAAGAGCTTTTTTAAAAAACACATGCTCCTACAATAAAAAAGGTAGATATATTCTCACAAACACAGGTTAAACTACATAGAGAGTATGAAAACCTGAAATTTTCATTGGGTGGAAGAAAGGCTTTCTCATTCAACCATAGAGATAAATTACACAAAGAATAGCTTACAATAAAACTCCACTTCTGCTTTATTATATAGGATTCTACAAGAAAAGAGACTGCAAACACTGATGCTATTGCCATGAAGTATTCTTTAGTGTGCCTTATTATACTGAGAATAACCATTACACTGGTCATGTAGTACTTTTTAGTGAAATATGTTTACTTAAAAATGTCTTTTCAAGATTTTATTTCATTTGCAAATACGTTGTTTTGGCTTTTCTCCTCACTGAGTTGAAAAGTGTTGTGTTAACAGCTTAAGGCTCTTTTTTATAAAGAAAGAAAATGTGTGATCAAATTACTAATAAGAAAGCACTTACTGGGGCACATCAACCTTTCACACTACCTTTGCAGGAAAAGAAAATCTGCCTAGACCAATTAACTTAGAAAAATAATAACAAAAGTTATACATGTATAGATACAGTTCCCCAGCTATATTGCATATGTAGCCCTTATCAGTGCTTTCCCAGAACAGCCACCATTACATATTAATATTAGCACAGAAAGTGAAAATTAGGTGACAACACTAGGATGCATTATTTGTCTATCATAACTCTCTTTACTCCTTTTAATAAATGTGAACTACAAATTACACATTTATTACCTGTCTTAAATTGAGCGATTTTAAGAAAATGCATGCTCTTCATCTGTACCAACTGCTCCTTTGTATGTCCCTAATTATTTAGCTAAAGTAAAAAGGGAGGTGAGTAACTGAACCGGAAAGTTCAGAGACATTATGCATACAAATGGAAAGATAGGTTTTTGGAAACTATCACAAAGAGAATGTAGTCATGAAAAAAACAACCAAAAGAACCCCAAGCAAGGGGTAAATACCACTCCTTCAGTAGTTAAGGAACAGTGAAGAGACCGACAAAAGCCAAAATTATTTCTAAAGCATGATACTGGAAGGCATGATGGTAAAAGAAATATGAACAGGTGGGAAAAATAGTGAGAAACCTGTGAGAAATCTTTCAGATAAAGAGGGACAACTTGAACTTACTACAACAGAAAGATCCAGAACGGAAAATGAGAAAAAAAGATTAACAAATCTGATCTTTGTAAGAGCTGTGGTAATAGTAAAGTGGAGAAAAGCTGATGAGTCAGAGGTGTAAAAGAAAAGCAGCCTGCATTGATTAATGTAGTATGAGAGGAAAGACATGGCTATGTGCAAAGCAAAAGAAGCTTCCAAACTTGTATAGAGAAAGTAGCAGTATTTGGATATTTCTTACAGCATGAGGCACAGAGTGCAGAAATGGCTTACACCTGACTGACAGGAAGGATAGTGATTTCATTTAATAGTGATAAGGAAGATTCATAAGGAAAGATGTGGAGTACTGCAGCAAGAAGTGGTATCAATGAGAACTGATAGTCCGAACTGGACTGCAAGGGAAAGCCAAGAACAACCAAGAACAAGTATGAACAACACAAAAATATTTATTCTTTTTCTGAACATTCTGTTACTGAATTCTGTTACTGAATTTTTCTGATGTCCTAAATCTTGGAAAAATTGTATGTTACTTCTTCACACCTCCTCATTGCCAAAGCACAATTTTCCTTTTTTATATCTAGAAGAGCTGAGGATTTTGCTTTGTTTAGTTTCATTTCTTTAATATCTGCTGTGCAATTCCAATTACTCGCAATAGCCTGAATGCCTTCTTAGGCACCGTACTGAAAACTGCACCCTTCCATCAAAATAAAGCCTATTCCAATTGAGATGAGAGCAAATGCAACACTGAAAATTCACAACCCATCTACAACTGACTGTAGGGGGAAGAGGCAAAAATATTTTAATAAAAGTAAAGGAATGCAGTGGCATGCCTGAAGTAAATTTCATCATTGCTAATTTGCTTCTTAATGGCTTTTTCTGTTAATCAGTACTCGCACAATTAGGAAAAAAAAAAAAAAACCACAAAAAAAAAACCAAGTAATTTTCTTTATGCTCAAAGCTCTTGAGCTTTTTTCTTTTGAAACCTCATCGAAAAATGTATTCCTCTTTTTCTTTCCTCATTTCTCCACATAATTTTCAAGGCAAATTTTAGAATGTAAGTGGAAAGACAGTCTGAGAAGTAGCACTTGTCTACTCAAGAACATTTTATAAAACCTCCTCAAATCTAAAATTTTTTGACCAATATATGTTTGCATATTGATAGTCAGTAGAACACATTAACATTATTTCCCTTCAGTCAAAACTGAGACATTGCATTACAAGAATTAAAAATAATTCCTTTATTAATTAGACCACAGAAAAATGGTTCAAGCAGTAATGATTCCTGAAGGGAAAATTAACTGGGTTTTTAATTATTCCTCAAGCTTCTTATGCACACGGTTCTGTGCAAAAAATATTTGCAGTCTTGGTTATGGGCTTACAAATCTATCTTAAAAAGCAAAACTCATCCTTTATTCAGAAGAAAAGAGACTAATAGGAAACAGCATGAAGAATTACATAAGGGTGTGACTATGAAGAATGATTTCTGAATTGAAAAGGACTGAAAATATTTTTGCACAGCACCATGTGCACAAGAATAATTAAAAACCCAGTTAATCTTCCTTTCAGGAATCATTATGGCTTGAGCCATTTTTCTGTGGTCTAATTAATAAAGAAATTATCGAAATAAATTGAAAAGCAGAGTAGGAAGAAGAGTCTGTGGGTACCTTTCTTTTTGTCTTCCAGTAAAGAGTAGTTGATACTAAAACATGCAAGCAAATCAAAACCATTTTCCAAGTCAAACCAAAGGTAACCATTAAACCTGTCTTCTGATAAGCAGAGGGCAAATATACATGCTTATTTTCAAAGTTGTCTCTCTGAAACCAGCAATTTTTAGTTCAGGGATTTCCTGAGCCAGAAGAAATTCTTTTTGTAGAGAAAAGGTGTTTGATGTTCACAGTTCCTCCTCATATTTGAGCTACGGTAACATTTCAGCATGCATTCTTTCTTCCCATCACACACACGGAAAGAAGGACCTTAATAAACAGTTCTCACACTCTGAAAAACACACTCCCATGCTCGTAAGAGAAGTCTCAGGTTGCCTCACAGGTTAGCTACATGCAGAAGGACACAAAGTCCATTTTCACAGAACTGTCTGCCTTTCACAGACACAGATGAAGGAGAGAGGGCAGGCTGGGAAGTAGGTGACACAGTTTGGAAAGCGACCACAGCCAGAAGTGATCCCCCACTCAGCCAGCCTGGAGCTTTTCAAGCCTCAGTAATGTGACTGACTGGCAGCTGCTCAAGACTTGGTGCTGAGCTGGTAGCAGAGCTCGGGGCTGATACAAGGCAGTAGCTGTATGAAAATAGTTCCAGGCACATGGATGCCCCAAGCCAGAAAAGCATTTAAATACAAGAGGAAGCGTTCTGCTAGATCCGGACTTTTGGTATCAGCTTCAATAATGTACATTGTTATCTGTACAGTAACATTTCTTAGACAAAAGCACTCCTCACTTTCTGCCCTAACATACTGAGTCATAATCTCTGTTTCAGTATGGACCTTCTCCCTTCTGTCCTTGCAGAGTCTCGCACAGTGTCTCAGCTATTAGTCCATGACACACAGACAGATCCTTTCAAACAGAATCTGCCAAATTCTGCAAGATGTTTTCTCCTTTAATATTTTCTAGTACCTTCTACAACTGTTCTATCCCTAAATCTCAACATATGCCTTACACAGGGACATTTACTTGTAAAATGTCTTAATGTAAAATAGACTCTCCAGAGCTCAGAGGTCAAAAATCAGGGCCAAACAGTGGTGAGAAAATGTGCCTTTCTGGTCCTTCAAGGACTGCAAGTTGATAGGACTGACAGCTATGTCCTGACATATGCTTTAGTGTGTGGGTTATCTGTATTCTTAGATAGATTTATAAATATCACAGTGCCTTTCTGGAAAGGGACATATGACAGTACAGCTCACTACAGAATTGTTGCCAAGGAACAGACCTGCTCAGAGGAAAATTTAGATCACTAGAATTTCACAAGGTGTTCTATAGAACAAAACTACAGGATATACTTCCCCCTATCTGAACAACATTTGGACAAATAAACACTTACCATTTTTCTAATAAGAATTTCCTAGATTTCTTACTCATAGAATTATTCAACCCATCTGAAGCAAAACACACAGCAAATTATACAAGGACAATGAAAAATACAGTTGTAAACTAATGAAGAGTGAATGCCTTGGGACCAATAAATCCATTTAAAATAGTTATTGGGTAAAGCAATCACGTGGTTTGTGCAAAAGAAATGCAATTAAATTATAACCAATGTGATGCACATTACATATGTACATCCCTCGGCTATGGTCTTGGCATACAGTGATTTCTGCCGAATGTGGAAAGAGGAGCTATGAAGCATTTCTACATAAAGAAGCCCCAGACTTGAAGGGTCAAAGTATTTTTCTCTTTCCCCTAAAGTTCTTCCACTATGACCTAAGCCAGCCCTGCTTTGAATAGCGGTTGGATTAGTTAACCTCCAGAAGTTCCTTGCAGCTTCCTTTATTTCACAGCTCTGTATTTCATAACCTGTGCTGAAAAATTACACACCTGTGAGTCTCCATGGGCAGTATGAGGTAGAATTAGATGAAGCAAAAACAAAAACAAAGACTCAGACTACTTTTGGGAGCTCATTAGTTGTAGCATCAAAGGAAAGTTTACACTGGGGCAAGTTTTTCTTGAGCTTGTCTTGGGGTGACTTTATGATGTTGTGTCCCCTATCGCCTGCTCTACTCCCAGACATGATTCCTGTGCCTTTCTGTGCCTTTAAAACTGTAAGAAAGAAAAAAAGCCAGATGAACATTTCAGAGCAGTTTGTGCTCCAAGGCCACTCTACTCCTATGTGTGCTTCTGCGGCAGCAAGAGAGAAGAAAGCTCCTTCTCCTGCTTCCCAGCCAGCTTTCGGCTCTGTTTCTCCGGACAGAGACGGAGAGTTAAACCTTCTTTTCTTGGGACTTCAGCTTCTTCTTCCCTTCTGGAACTGTTTGGAACACCAGAGCACCTGGGGAGATCCTACACCGTTGGCCCAGAGGGGGCCCTCTCCAACCCAGCTCCAAAGTGGGGAAGAGACAGAGAGAGAGAGAGACCACACTCACAGAAAGGACTGAGAATTTACCAGATGCTCTCCACAGCGAGAGGTTTTATTATTTAGCACTATTGTTCTTTTCCCGTGTGTTTGTTAAATAAATAGCTTTTTCTTTCACTTTCCTCTGAGGAATTTTTTCACAAACCTGGTCGAGGAGGGGCAGTTGTAATCTGCCTTCTATCACAGGACGTTCAAATTCGGACGTTCCCCCAAATTTGTCTCAAACTGAGACAGAGCCAGATGGCATCATGTGAATTCACTCTGGCACTGCTCAGTGTCTAGGTTGGAAGAAGATTTGTGTCATCTGTAAGGAAACTTCTGACCTGAAATTATTTACTGGAGAGGCTTGTGATTGGAGAGGGGGGTGTTAAAAGATGTAAATGAGAATTTTTAGAGTTGCTAAACAGAAAAATAAAACCTATATCCTTCCCCTAAGGTTGCAAAGAAGAAACATTAAAGTTAATGTGCTTCTTCATGAGGTGCTTCTCACTCACCAATAAAACATTGCATTTCATTGCTGATGGGGCATTTAATCAAAAACACCTTTTATTGTTTTCTTTAAATAGTAATTTCCACAGTAGGAATTTAATTGCTATGTGAACCTGTGTGTTCAGGCACTTAAAAAAGAGGTAATCACTCACACAAGCCCACATAGCAGTGGAGGATTTTTACCAGCCTCCTCTCCACTGACACCCAAAAAAGAAAAAAATTCATCAGAAAGTTCTCTTTGATCCTTGGTGTAGGAGGACATCTTTGTCTCCCAGTGCCATCATATGACATATACTGAATGGATGGGGTGATACTTTAACAAGGATAAATGACACATGCTCAAAATATTTAAGGGAACAAAAAAACTGTACAGGGGAAAAAAAAAAAAAAAAAAAAAGGTTTGACCTAAGCATTTTAACCTTAAGAAACAGCATTCAATACTTTTGCTAATTTAGTAATTTACAGTGAATTTCACCTGATTTCAACCACCTAGAAGTTAGCCAGCTCATTTAGGACAGATTTCTAGACTCCTGATAAACGCATGAGGTAAATAACCTCAGGGCTGCAATTCTTCACATTCCAAAACTGGCACACAGGAGAGGCTGAATCAGTCACTCCTGAAGCTGTCTAACTCTCCTGGTGGAACAGAGAGGGACATTTAATGGCAAGTTTAACCTGGACACCTCATAAACAGACAGCTAAAAACAAGTGGGATAAATCCAACTCTCAGCCTGGCAAAGTTGACACACTTTTACCTTTCCTTAATATATGTTACACTCTCATACATAAATCATCAAAAATATTGGTGTTGATGGATAGAATCAGAAGATCATTCTATTTGTAGAACTGCAGAAATTTCTTCAGATCTTTTAATATAATGGTCTTTGAATCTATCCTGCAATCTCTGAAACTTTAAAATAAAATGACCTTTCAATGGCAGAGTCATGCTTCATCTTTTGACCACAGTACATGTTCTCACACATAGATGAAAGCAGATTGATCTGCTTTGGGAAAAGCTTGGAACCAATCAACAAGGAGCTGCTGCATAGCAGCTTTCAAATAGAACCACTGATCTATAACTATCTTACAGTTTTACTACTAGAAGCAACCTTATCTAGCCTCTACAATAAGATGTCTCAGAGTCTTCCCAAAGGTTTCCACAACTATTAATGAAACCTAAATCGTTGCCAATATCATTTAAACCTCTACCACTGCAAGGCATTTTAGTACTTATTGCATGAAGAGGAGACATTTTAAGTGTGTGGTTTCTACTGGATCCCCCAGCTTCTTGCAATCAGCACCAAAGCAGACATAACCAAATAAAAAATTATTAAAGTCCCTGCTCCATATAGACACTGTAGACATGACAAAAAAAATCAGTGGGTCAGGTTTTGAAAATGTACCTGTTCTTAAGTTGGGAAAGCAGAGAGACTACTTCTTTCAGCACTTCTCAGTCTAAAAAACAATATAGCCGATGAAATTGTTCAAGAAATGCTTGGATGTGGCACTTAGTGCTATGGTCTAGTTGACAAGGTGGTGATCAGTCAAAGGCTGGTTGGACTCAACAACGCAGGAGGTCTTTTCCAACATAATTGATTCTGTGTGATTCTGCAACTCTGATACACACAAATACCTGAAACAAGTCACTATACAGCCTCTTTTGAAACAGTAAATCAGGGAATGACCACATGAAAGATAAAACCCCAAGCCGCTAAGAAAACCCCAAGCCGTGTACAAAGAATGCTTAGAATTGAAGGCTATAATAGCTAAAAAATAGCTTGCTTCCTTGTGAAGAAACTTAGGGCACTGCTATCATCATAGAGAGTTGAATCCTAAATGTGCATTATGACAACTTCTCCTGCTCAAATAAAGGATAAACTAGCTTGTAAAGAAAAGAAAGTTTCCATATGACAGTTGGGACATACAGATACTTTATACCTTTTATGTTCCAGTGTTTGAACAGCTCACTGAATTAGATAATCCTTAAACACCTTGCTCTAAAATGATAATGCTATTGTGTTCCTTGGCTTGGTCACCAGTTGGTTCTTAAAAACTGCAATTTCTATAGACTGAACACAAGACAATGTAAGATGACGACAATTACTTTTGCAGAATTTACACAACTCTTATGCCTGGAGCAAGTCTCCACAGCTGGCAGTGGCAATTGCATACAAAGAGAAAAGAGGCTCTGAGACTGCATGGATCCTATAAACAAGAGACTGTAAGACTTCACCTTGGCTATAATTGGGAAGGGGTTTATTAATTCTCCTTATCGGCCTTCATACTTCACCATCACAAAGCTGCAAATCTTTGCAGGGAAAGTGAATTGCCTCCTCAGTGAGTTCAAAACACACATTCACATAAAATGATTTTTCTGAAGTCTTTCAGACAGGCAAATCCACACAGTTGAGAATAACTACTTCATACAACAAAGGGAATTAACACAAAAAGAAAGGCAGCCAGTTCGCACTGAACTGAGGATTTTAGCAAATTATCTAAGCATTCAGTGAGTCTTCTGATTCCTGTATAGACAGCACTTCAGCAAGTCAATCAAACTTTCTTGACACCACAAAACAAATCATAACAAAAGCTAGGATCAGAACTTAGAGAATATTCTGTACAGCTCTGCTGCATTCACTGAAAATCTAGGTTAAAAAAAGGAAATTTGTAAATAAAATTGTTAAGGAAATTAATAAAAAATCACTCCACAACTCATCCAAAATGTAGCATTTTTTATTCCTAGAATTAAGGTGGAAATCTACAAGCAATATCTAATTGTTATTGAACATCAGATGTAATGTGAATAGAAATGAGATACTATTTCACCGTTTGTTTAAATTTCTTCAGAGAAAATTGTTAACTGCACTATAATTTTAAGAAGATGATTCAGGATAAATTCGAACATTCTAGTGTTTTCATGACTAGAAAATTCTGATCTTATTTTCAAAAAATTAGCAAATGAAGGCCTGGTGATGTCAAGGATATGACAAAATCCAAACAGAGACGAATTGCTCTCAGATGGAGGTTAATCACTCATGGGAAGAAAAGATTTCAATGTTAAGTCTAATGACTTTCCTGTGTTTCATTCAGTGATCTCTCCCATTGTGTCTTACACTCATCCCTCTCTCAGAGACACTGACAAAGAACAGCAACACATACGGTCGGTTTTGGCTTGTAAATTCCATAAAAAATAGCAATCTTCATGCCTATATTATAATAAATCCTTTTATGTAGGTTATGAATTTTGCAATTGCAAAAATTCAAACATTAGTATGCTTAGGCAAGATTATCTCTGCCCATCTTCACCAGATTTTATCAACTAATTTATATTTCTTTCATCCACAAACATATTAAAATTAAAAAATTAAAATGTTCTTATGCTATTATTTGTGTGAGTGAGAAAGACCAAAAAAGAAAGTCAGAGACTTGAAATCTCAATTATCCTTGCATGTTCTTTTGAAAATGAAACACTAATCTAGTTTGGGAGGCAGAAGAAGATGACAGTATGGGATAGCTATAACTTCCTTGTTTGTCACTGTTGCCCAGCCAACATTTAATGACACTAATTGGGTGTGTTTGGCTGCTGAGGGGCACAGACGCCCAGCCCTGGATTTTCCTTATCCAGCATTCTTATTGCTTGCCTCTTTCCTGCTGTTGGTCCTGTCAGATTATGCTTTATTTGAAACTTTTCAAATCCTTCAACTAAGCAGTGGGCGAAGAATCTCTCTTGGTGCAACCTTTGCTGACAAGTCCTTTAGCTCTTAGTCCTTTTCTAAGAGGAAAAATTCTTTACTCCTTTCCTCCCAAATGCATGCAAGCTGTGTTTTCATGGAAAGAATCCCTTTATTTTCTGGTGCTTTGTTCTTTATCAGTGTGTCTCTGAGAGGAAGATGAGTGTGAAATCAAGACAATTTGATAATTTCTATTTGTATTTAACTTGAGTTGGAATTTGTGGATAAATGAAATGAATTAGATGAAATCTCACTCCTACTTGTGTGTAATAAATAAAATTCAGCATAACTTTTTTTTATTTACTGTGCTTGTTAATGATCTGCAATAAACAACACACAATGCAAGTCAATGGATCATGCAAACTGAATGTATCTAGAAATATACTCTGAACTAAAAATAGACAGTTCAAGAGAGAAAGCTGGGAAATTCTGAGTGAAGACCAAAATGAACTTAAGCTAACATGCAATTTGGCCACATGAAAAAGTAATCTGGGGTTACGAACATCATACGACACAGTATAGTTCCTTCCTACAGAATTCTAGTCAACCTCACCAAGCCTATTAAGTTAAGATCTAGGTACTGTCAACAGGTGTTATTTCTGAAAAGATCAAGAGTCTCTCCAGAAAGGATTTGATTAGAAGGAATCTAAAAATCTGCAAATACTCACAGCTTGGCTAATTATTACTCAATAGGGCAAGAGTGATAATCATCTACAAGCATGTACAAGATGTTAATATCAAAGAGGGACATACGGGCACACAACTAGAAATAATACAGTTTAATGAAGACATAGGTGAATATCCAGCTTACCTAGGCCTAAATAGGCTGTACTGTAGTGACAGTGACAGGTTCCTGAGGTAAGTGTGCTAAGTTACATCATTTCATTACGGCACTACTGAAACACTTAAAAACACATTGTGAGGATGTTGACAGGAATATGGACACGATGCATTAATATGTGTGTGTCTTTTTTAACTCTAACATCATACTGCATGGAAGGGCAACTAATCAAAAAGTGGTGTTACATCTGAGGGTTTCAAATGACTGCCGCAAAGTCTGTTTTCCTGCCATCCATAAGAACAGATGCGGTGGGAGAAATATTTTTTAATGTCCTGAAACCACTTAAAGAAACAGAATTTTGAATTTCAGTTCTAAATTAAGTGTAACTTGGTTCACATTGTCTTTAAAATTTCACTAAAACTAAAAAAAAGAATAGTTCAGCAACTATGTTGAACCAATTTTACTGACACTCTAAACTCAGATTTTTAACTCTTTCATAATCACAATGATGTATGTCAACATACTTTGCAGTATCAAGTACACATCACAAATAGCAAAACAGTGTAAGCTTGACAGAAAACATAAGTTTTTAAACAGTCACCCTTTTGTGATGGACTGTCAGTTCTATTAACACACTGCAATCATACCTAGTCATGTTATTTTGGCATTGGTCTGAATTCCTCATCACAGATGAGCACAGCTACGCTTCCTGTGGATAACTATCAAAACAAACCCTTCCACAGGAAATACTTTGCAGTTGTACATTCATCCTCCATGAGAATGACAGAAAGAATCACCTCACTAAAGGACAGCAACCTCCAAAGTACAACACGGCTACATTCTACATGGTTTTGAAGCACGTACCCCAGCTGTCCCTATGTTCTACATTGCTTCACTTTACAAAACAGTTTGGTCTGCATGAACTACAACTGTCAGAGGAAACTAAAGCAGTAGCTCTTCTCAAGATGTACACCAAAGTCAAGACAAACTCTTATGAGCATGTCACAATCTAAATCAACATCTGATCTTTCACATCTGTGGAGGCATTTAGTATGGTAGAGGCACTTAGTATGAGGAACAAAATCAGGCCAAGTAAAAATCTCAAAACACATTAAGCATGGATGCAAGGGCCTCAGCACAAATTCCATCAACCCACCCATCCTTTCCTGTTGCACTGATCTGCTTGAAGAGTTGGCACACTTATTGTGTCATGAGTGACAGGGGCAGCAGAGCAAAAATAACCATGCTACATTGGCCTTTCAAAACTGTGATCATGACTTTAAATATTTAGTTGCTAAAATTCTAATCAGTGACTGACATTCTATAACAATAAATACATTACCAAGTAAAAAGGTTATGGCTCTATTAGAAATGTTCAGGACTGAAATGTTAAATGAAAACAAAGCCATCTTTAATTAGAGTGGTAAGGCTCATAAAATTAAGAGATTCACTTACATAAAAATGCTGTAGATGATCCTTGAACGAAACTAGTCAAAACATATTTAAGATTTCTCATTGCAAAAGTCTTTTAGTCTCAGAAGCTTCCCACATTAAGGGTTTGGCTTCATACAATCCAAAGCTGTAGCACATTAAATTCTAATTACTTCATAAAAGGTAGGCAGTGTGTGTACAAAAGATACTTGCAACAAAAGACTGCATTATGGTGTGTCTCAAAGCTCATTATAAAGCAGCTACCACAGTGGACTGTGACTGATAAATCACCAAAATTTTTCTTCATTTAGTGTTACTTAGAAATTGATCTTGGTTTGTAAGCAAATTCAGAGAATCCTCATTTACTTCTAGTAATCCCCATGGGAAAGATAAATAATGTTCAGACTACATGTTCCACAGACACCATTCCCTATTGTAGAATTATGGGAAGAGTAATGAAAACTCTTTTCCTTTTCTCTGAAATAAATTAGTTATTTTCTATAAAAATAAGTAGGAGCTTTCTTCAAATCAGCAACCATCCAAATTCAGGCAGCTGAACTTAATATGCAAATTTGAGCAAAGAGAAGATCTTCTCCTTTAAAATGTACATTTTATTAATGTCTGTCCAAATCATAGAACAGTGTATCTCAAAATGCATGCAGAATTTTTTACAAATTATGTTTATGTGTGAAGAATCTGCTAACAAAAAAGTGCACTTTCACATTAATCATGAGGAAATCTTGCCAAGCAAACACAACTTCTTTGTATCTCTAATTTCTGCCACACTAAGATAGGCTGTTTTTAAATTTGAAATACCTTTAGAGCTATTACCTGCACTGTACATTTCAGTGAGGCACACAGACTCCAGGCTGTGTTCAGATAAGCTTGTTCAGATCTGACCCAACATAGAAACACAGCACTGCTGTTGGGTCAGCCCAGGGAGCCACAAGGAGGACTGTCCCGACAGTGGTCAACACCCATAAAACATTGTTAGACAATGACAAATGAAGAGAAATAGCTTTTTGGCTTCCCTGGCTTCCAACCAGCTCTGACTCCGAGTCTCCTGAAGTAAAAATATATCACCTTCTGCTGAGTTTCATGTTTTGCAATGCCCTCACTAGATTGTTATGGCTGCTCAAACTAACTGCGTAAACAGGTACCTTTGATATTTGCCTTTCCTTAGTTCCAGCATGTTTCTGGTCATCTTTCTTTGCAGCAGATTTTTCAAAGCTATGCAGTGAGTGAATTCCTCAAATGTTCATGGGAGGACTGAAGGGAGGCTCTGTTGTAACCTTCAGGCACTAATTAATGGCAGCTTACTTGGCTGCCGCTCCTCTTTCCTTCGTCTGCCCTCCTGGCTCTAAGTACAAGGCGGTGATAAACCTGACTTCTAACTCCACAGGAAGACTCCCTTTTTCCCTCTACATATCCTCAAACTTCATTTAAATGAAATAATTCATTACATACATACATATATTAGCATACAATGAATTTTTAAATATTCTTCATAAGAATGGAATCAGTTCTGCCCAGCCTGGAGACATCTGGAAACCTTCCCCAAAAAATTATTCCTAAAAGTATCAGTTTTGAAAATGTGCCATTTCTGTGGAGGCCACGAGTGGTGCTTCTGACGTCACCTCAGTGCAGTCCTAGAGAGTTTAAAACAGAAAGTAGCATCAAAGCACATGATTTAGCTCCCTGCTTTTCCACCCAGTTAGCCCTGTGCTGACACCCACGGCTGACAGCACGCTGCAGCAGATCTGCATTACACACAGAGCAGTGCTCAAACCTTCTTAGTGAACTCTCACTGACCCAAAATGTGCCTGGAAAAGGATTTGGGTCAAAGGCAGTGTAGGACAGCAGAGGGCAATGCAAGCTGGTGAGTGGACAGTATGCTGTGGGATGCTTAGGATGCCTGGGTTTAAGGAGAACAATTGGGAAGGGAAGAGGGATCTGTGGCAGTTAAGGGTGTAACAAAAGATAAAGCACAGGCCTCCTTCAAGGCATTCATGGGTAGGAAAACAAGGCATGTTTATCCATACTAAGTCATGGTGTTTTTCAGTGCTATAGCTACCAAATCCTAAAGATCATAACCAATATGCCTGAGCATAACCATACAGAATGAAAGAGAATCTCGCTTAGAGAAAATTACTTTAAAGCAAAATTCAAGACAAGACGAAAGGAATGGGGGAGGAGGAGTGTGGAGCAAGGGGACCAGTGACAATTAAGTTTTGGTATGCTAAGCCCATAGTGAAACACAGCAGCAACAGAAAAATATGCACATCTGTTTTTCATGCACTAGTAAAAATTCCAGATGTATCACAGTATCCATGGGAAAACTATAATTCCTCTAATAGTACTGGGTTTTAAAGGAATCAGCCTCCGTTAATGCAAACTAATGAGAGAACACAAGTCATGCTGTCATTTTGGAACCTTGAGCAACTGAATTGTGAATGTGCTTAGGAAGTAGTTGCATCTGGATCATTCGTAACATTGTCATTACAGTCTAAGACATATCAGGAGATGAACTTAGAAATGTTTGCAAGCAGAGTGAAGTCAAATGAATGCTTTACATAGATGGCAACACCCCTGCCCCCCACATTCACGTGCGCATAGACCCACATCCTACTGAGGAAGCCACAATTTCAGTTAAAGATTTGCTCTTTGCTGGTGTTCTTGGGAAACAAGCAACAGAAAACTGGTATCACAGACCTCAGAAATTTTCACAAATTTCAGTGCTTTCTACAGCCTGTAAACCTGCTATTCAGTACTTATGCATTCAGATTTGCTCTTCAGAGGTGTTTTTCCTATTGGCTTTTTGCTCCTTTTCCATTTTTGTGCTGGAGAGAAGGAACGTATACAGAGAAGAATTTTCAGGAACTCATCAAGGTTCCATATTGCTTTCTGGTCTTCAGAAGACCAAACTAAAAGCAGTCATCTGGTACAATTTGGTCATAGCTCCAGAGGCATTTATATTATAACTTTTTGGGGTTCAGATGCCCACTAAGCATACAAGAAATTCTAAACCATGTATTTATTTTCTGCTTTCCAATTTCTTCAAAAAACTTTCTGATTCTTCTTGCAAAACATTGTTTAAAGCTTAGATTTCATTTTAATATTAGTGTTATGTGGGCTGTGCAACGATGATTCTCACTGTTAGGGTTAGCAAGAAAAACAGTCGGTTTTGTACACATTGCATTTTTAAATATTTTTTCTGAGAAAAAAAACTGAAATGATAAAACAATGACAGGCTCAAGAACAGCCATTATCCAATTTGGGGTTTAATGGTACTCCTTTCTATGGAGTGTGGGACGTTCACCTTTTTCGAATGTAAGCCATGGAGGCTAAGCTCGGTTTTCCTCACTCCCCTTAAACACTGGCTGCTCTTAATAACTTTTTGTCTTACCAGAAATGACATCCTAATCCATTAAAAAAATACTAAAAATAATGCATTTTACAGTAAAGCTTGGTTCGATATGAGCAAAATATTTCACCAAAAACAAATAAAAAAAGAAACCTCAGGTGGCTCTTCTTACAGAACTGTCAAAACCAGCAAGAAGCAAAGCATACACCTAATGCACACTTCTAAGTGAAGGGAAATAGAGCCCCACGCTATCACCACCCAGGAGGCAAGGGTTAGCCTCACTGAAAACCAGACTGGAAACTCTGAACTGTCCTAGAGATTGTGGTTTGCAGAGTGTGGCTCTCTAAGTTTGTGAAGACATAACTGGAGAGACAGTTCTACTGCAAGAACAGCCTTTCTCCATTCTGCAAAAGGTAAATTTGCAAACAATCACTTTGATTCTGAATGGTTGTTCATTTCTTTTTAGTCATTCAACAATCAGACCAAAAAACTTAATGTGCTCACAAGGGAACAGATCTTAGCAAAATTAATCTCATCTCCTGTAAACAATAGCCTTAGTGTGTGAACAAGAGTAGGCTTTATTATTTAGCTATTTGCCATTCATTCTCATGCCTCAAAATCTTTTCTTCTGTCCGGAGAACAAGAATATCACATAATTTAGGCAACCAATACACACAATGCAACAAATGGCAAACATCAAGGAACAGTTCATGAAAAACAAAAAGGCTAAAAATTATTTGGCAAATACTCAAAAATCATGAAGGCTCTGAGAACAGAAGAAGGCTGTTATAGTGTCCTCAATGTGTTTATGACTAGCAATTTCACAAGCTTCCTATGAGTCTGTTGAGGAGGAAATGGCAATGTATAAACAAACCATGAAGACATGGTTGGACTCGATGATCTTAAAGGTCTCTCCCAACCTAAAGGATTTCATAATAATATGATGCGATTCTACAAAAATCTGTAGGGTAACCACACTGAAACAGATACCATGTCTCAGTCATAGCACACAGAATTTTTGTTGGTTTTGTTATCTGAGCTATCCTAGCTATTAAATATGTCATTCCTTCAGAAAAACGAGTTGACATTTAGCTGCTGAAACCTGTGACTAGGAGCAGGCAATAAATTAGATAAGAATGTAGGAAAAACTGTTCTGAAGCAGACCAAAAGACCACCTAGTCCAGTACTGTGGCCTTGGAGGCAGACATAACAGAGAGCCCAGTATGCAACAGAAGGTACCCTGGAGACAAAGGGGGTTAAATGATGGACTCACTTAAGCATGTGAAGACTTTTTTCTAGTTATGATAGAGTAAAGGTTCCGGGGAGTGCCAAACAGGATGTAATCATGCTTTGTTCTCATTGAAGGCTAAGAAAAGTGAGATTGCAAATGTGAACATCAAATAGCTTCCTAAAAGATGTGAAGTTTGGTGATACACACATACAGAAATAAAACCCCTAAGTTTGAACTCCATGTCATCTTTAATTTTTACTTTTGGAAAAGTTATTACACACAGTGAAAAGGAAACCGATATTTGGGAGTTCAAAATAATGAAACTGTCTTCATCCTACAAAAATACCTTGTCCATGCTAAAATTAGCATGTATTGAAATGAAATTAATTAATGTTTCAGAGTTTATATAGGAAAAGGGTCACTAATTTTCATGTTGTCTTGGTGAATATAAGCTAAGAAAAACCCTGAGCAAACTCTTGAAGACAAAGAGACTTTTAAATAGAGAAGAAAATATTCAGTCTTTATATATATAGCCATAGCCCTTTCAGTATCTATAAATTGATGGTCAGAAACAACAGTTTCATTTCAGAAAATCCAAGTCTGAACAAAGGCAGATCAACGCAAAAGATTTTCTGCTCAAGTAACAGGACTTGAGTTCAGCTCCTGAACCACTTACGTGTACAAAGGTATAGTTCGCTATACCAGGTTTGAAATTACCTATAAACTCTGGACTGTATTTGATGAAATAAATAGGCATTTTGGTCAAAAAGACATCTGAATAATGGAGATGTTCTCTAAGTTCAAGCAACCAGAGTGCTGTGAGATGGTCACATGTTTGAAACATTATAAGGAAGGTGCAGTAACCAAGTAGTGAAGATGGCCTATACAACCAGGTCTGTAAATAGGGAAAGATAAAATCCACACACAGATGCAAACTGAAATCACAAATAAATAAAAGATCAAGTCCTATAACCAGGGACTATAATTACAACTTTTTTAGTATACTATCTGTTTTAAAGTTTGGAGTGTGTAGTGGTTTTCATTATCCTACTTGAGAGGCCTCCCAGATGCCTGATTTTCAGACCACAAAGCTCAATTATTTTCTGATGATCATAACCCCTTGAGATCACAGCATTTATTAAAAAAAACCCACACAAACACTTATTGGAATAATGTGTCATATCATATATTTGTTGTCACTGTCATAGACTAGTCGAGAAAAAGAAAAGACTTCCTCAAGTTAAGGTTTTGTAACAGTCTGCTTCTTTTAAGTAAACCATATTGATAGTCCCAAGGGAAACAATAATTCTGCAAAGTGTTGTTTGTGGCTACAAAGTGGGCGCCACTATGCAGAAATGACAGCAGTAAAGTAGTAACAATAGCAGTTAGTCCCTTTCCCAAAGAACTGTATGGCAGTTAAAAAATCTCCCTATTTTTAGGATTCTTTTTCTCCTGGTAAAGGTTTTTATTAATTTTTTTTCATCCATTTTTTAAAATGCAGCACAAATGGACCTGCTACAAAGTAAGCTGTCACAGAAAGGAAAACAGGTATTCTACAGAGAGATGATAAAAAAGAAAAAAATTTTAAAAGGCACATAGGGATTTAATTACTCACTTTCCGTTAAAATTTTTGTAAGAGGTGTCACTACTTCTACAAAAAAAGTGAAAATACACGCTGTTGTAAAGAACATGTTATGTCTCCCAGATGAACATCAACTTTTAACAATATAAATATATCATCACATTACCTGGGCCAGCGATGCCTTAGGTTTTAACTTTATTTTTCAAATCCCATACTGCTAGTGTAACTCTGAAGTTCCCTGTAGCTTGTTAAGTGCTGCTCTCTCATGCTCACACAGACATAACAAAGCCTCTCCAGCTTGCTCTCCAAGGACACCCAGACCGTCCTAGGCCCAAGAGCTGTAAACCTTCATCTTGGGGAGAGGGGGCAAGCTTGGGGAAATTCCATCATTGGCTGGGTTCTGGTTGGTGAATTTATGCGGATACAAAAGTGTGAAGAACTCGTGGCCTGTTGTCCATTTTGGGATCCACTGAAGCAGGAGCCTCTGGACCCCAGAGTGTACATCTGAAGGCCTTTCAAATAAATCCCTCCTTTATTCCTTTATTCCTGTCTAGTCTCTGTTTCCAGGTAGCCATTTAAGGCAACACCAGAATAATTAAAGAGCTCAGTAAAGTCTGGATCAGTGTGGCTGGGAAGCAGCCTTGCTGAAAGGGATCTGGTGGACAAGCTGGCAGGATCAGCACTGCACTGCTGCAGCAACAAAGGCACACTGGATCCTGGGCTGCATCTGCAGGGGCATGGCTGGCACAGACAGAGACACCATCACCCCACTCTGCTCAGCCTCTGTCAGGCTGCACCAGAGCACCGTGCCCAGTGCTGGCCCCCACTGCTCAGGAATGACACAGACAAACTGGAGAGTTCAAAGGAAAAACAGAGATAATCACGGGGCTGGAGAACCTGCCCTGTGGGGGAAGCCTGAAGGAGTTAGGCCTTTTCCTCCTCGGAAGAGACAACTAAGAGAGGAAACTCATCACAGTATTCCAGGACTTGGAGGGCAGCTACAAACAAGACAGAGAGTTTTAGAGGACACAAGGGCATGGCAAGGGGTGACAGATACAACTTGCACCAGGCCAGGTTTCATCTCAACATAAGAAAGAAATTTTTTACAGTGAGAACAACCAATCACTGGAACAACATCCCTAGGGATGTGGTGAAGTCCCTATCAGTAAAGGCATTCAAGCTGCCATTGAACAGGGTGCTCAATAATGTCATCTGGGCACAAAAAGTTGGACCATCTGATCTTCCGAGATCCTTTCCAACCTCAATGGTTGTTCTATGATTTTGTGACTTTTGATAACTTTTTCTAATCAGTTTTTGTCATTTTAGATATTAAAATAATGGCAAAAGGTTTAACCAGTATTAGAATATTTAGCTAAATGTCAAGAATCATCTCACTCATCTATGAAAATCATATCTCAGCAAGGAATTTCCAGGGCCTTTTGCTTTATGGCATGGAGATATTTCAGGAGGAAAAAATGCAGGAAGGATCTCAGAAATACATCTCTTTTCATCTTTCTCAGGATTGATTCTTTTTCCTGGAACAAAGCTCCAAAGTAGAAAAAAATCAGGTCTTTCTTCAGGAAAATGATCACTTCAACCCCTCCAGTTTTGGCAATGGAGAAATGCCTGTACATTCTTATCCACTTTTATTTATACCACTTTCCCCTTTCCTTTTATTGATGCAATCAAATAAGTCACATGGTCGGACTGAGCATCCTCAGATTATTTGTGCCTTGTTTTCCCTCCTCCTCCATTCAAAACTAATGTTTTTGCCTCTCCTCTCTTTTCTTTTTTAAAATACTAACACAAAATCACAATCTAATATAAATATGGGAATTTTTTTGCTAAAAGAAAAGTTCAGATTATTCAGTATAAAGTCTCTGAAGAGGATTATTTGCATTGAATTACTTTTACCCTAGTTTTGATTTAAAGGAGGTATTTGAACAGAAAAGGCTGTCGTAAATTCCTCTGAAGTATTGGCATTTTTTCCAAAATACTCTCTGTCTCATATGAAAGGAAGCTGAAATACCATGAAACACTTAGTTTATGGATTTATTTATGACAGGAAATGCATTCTTCCTCAGGGAACTAAACTATTCTGAAACTGTTGAACAATGTTGCTGAACTTGTCAGCATCAAACAGAAGGCCAACTATAATCCTCCAACATCCACCCCCCATCTGAACTGCTCCCTCAAATATAGCACAGTGTAATGACTCACTGTTTAGCTCAGAATAATGACAACAGTTATGCCATAGAGTGTTTTAATTGGTGTTTAAAACTGCAGACTTTGACTTTTCTTCTCTGAACTGTGCATGTTGGAGAGAATGGGGGGAAGCCAAGTAGAGAACTGCCATTAACAAATGCACTTTCTTCTTCTTAAACTTGCAGAGCAAATGCTGGCAGCTGCTCCTAAAAATGCTGTAACTGTGGATGCCAGAGTATTGAGCCAGATCTGCATAAAGGTTAACATTTCTACAGGATTATCCAGTGGGGCTGAGAAAGACACTGATCTCCATGAGACAAGCCACAAGCAGCTCCTCTGGGACTCAGTAGAAGGCTCTGCTTGCAATCCAGGGTCAGGAAAGACAAGGACAACTGAGGTGCTCTTCACTGCATCATGAAAAAGCTTTGCATCTTTCCTCCAGCATAATCCTCCCAAAAATTATATTAAAGGGACAAGAGAACTAACAGGTCGTGGAGAGGAGAACTATGCCCTTCAAATGTGCAGCGGAAGTCATACAGTATAAAACAGTGCAGGCAGCTCAGCTCTATTTTTTTTGCTTTTTGTATTTGCAGTTGCACCTTATCCAAAACTACTCATGCAGTGGTAGACAAGGGAGAGGGGAGAAGGAGTAGAAGGGATGAGGCCCTTTCTTGAATCTTTTTCTCCAGACTGCATCTGGATGAAAGAAGAAGGAACTATGACAGCACTATCACTTAACCCATGGGCACCCAATCTGCATTATCCAGGATATATATATGTATATATGTGTGGCTTTTGCACACTGCTGGTGTAATACCATCTCTTTCTTCTAGGGGAGGGTCAAACCAAAGGACAAGGTAGATTTGCCCTACTCACTGCCAAAACCTACAATTTATGGTACAGTTATACTCCAGATAAAGTAAACCATTTCGATTAGGTGACTAAACAGTTTGGACCCTTGGAGGAGAGACAGAAACTGGTTTAATGGTAATTCCAAAACAACAATATCGTCCAGTTTAGAAAAGACAATGTACTTAACTGAGATTACAACAGTAAATAAATATCACTAGCACTGGACAGAACAGGCTTCCTTATTTGCAAGCAGACAGACCACAAAGCAGGTGCTGACAGCTCAGTCACTGAAGGGAAAGGCAGATGCTGTAGCAATGCAGGACAGGGCAGCAGCTGCCTGAAAGCATCTCAGCAGCTGGAAACACAGACACGGAGATAGCAACCACCTCTACAGCTTCAAAAGGCATGGCATTTTCATCTCTGCATCTCCCTCTGAGGCCCCTGGGATCACCTGTGCCTATTAACCCACTGAGGTAGCAATTCAAGCCTAGCATGCTTACTGCATAAAAGCCAATCAAGCACTATTTTTATGCATAGTTTGTGCTTGTTTCTCAGTGTATTACTGCTTATCTTCTGTAAGTCTTTGCAGGTTTGTGTATTCTCTTATTATTACTTTTTTCAATTTTTGTGTAATGTTTTTCATCTCTTCTCCATCTCAGGAGATAAGAAAAAGTACTCTTGTAGTATAGTGGAAACCTGACTTTTTAATTTTTATATGACAGGAAGACATACCAATGGAAGGAGAGAACATACATTTAGGACTTAGGAGAGATAAACTTTTGGTACTCAGCTACCCTGGATTTTTTAGCCCAGTTCTTTAAATATTCATTCATTATTTCAAATTATATGGTTTTATGTCTCTATTATATATAAACATATAACACTATTGTACATGCTGCAATTCTAACTTTAGATTTTTGTCCCTTCTTCTCTTCATAAAGATGCAACAATATCAACCTTCCGAAATGCTGTATACACCACAGATTTAATTATTTATTCACCTGGTGGGTTGTGTTTCTATTGTTATTATTGCCTACTTTTTGTCTGAATAAAGAGTCAATGCACAATAACAGCAACAGAAAATTTCAGGTTCAGCATGGGAGTCTTGCACTGACTGTAACAGTCAAAGCCAGAATGTGAAGTTCTGGTAGCTGCAAAAAATATCCCAACCCAAGCCCTGGGGTGAAACATTATCATAGGATATCTGCCATCCTAGATAAATGAGAACGTAGGAGTCTTTTTCTTCATAAAATACACTAGTTCAATGTTTTACTCTCTTCAAAGTTCTGAGGCTTTTCCCCCTCCAGGTCATTGTCCCAGTAACTATTGGTATTTAGTACTCTGAAGAGAATTTTGATTGGTAATTTAACAAAATCTGGTAGATATGCCTGATGATTTGTTTTTTATCATAAAGCATTCTCAGGCAAAAATTGTTTTCTATGGAAAATTCCCAACCAGTTCTACTACTGGCCAGACATCTGGAGTATAAGTTGGAGGCGTTTGTGCCTGGAATGACTGCTGAACCGTGAGAGATGTCACACCGTGACCTTAAAGCTAACCCCACAACCCAGCTGCATATCCTCTGGCCCCTGCAGGGATCTAAACCTTGAAATCCTTGCTGGTTTTCCCTGTGCATGTACTTATAGTACCTAGAGAAGGAAATGAAAGTATCTGCTCACTGTGAGACACCAGGACAAAGTTCCAAGCTAGGTGCAACCATCATAGCAAGGTTTAGTCTCCCTAAGGAACAGGAAATATGACTGAATTACAGAGGCGTTTCCATATGCAGCTAAATCTACATACTGTGAGTCACAAAGAGCTGTGAACATGTAGTAATCACTGTGAACTAATAAATAGTGGGAAAGTTCACAAGGGTAACTACCTTGGTTTCTACAAGTACACTTCATCAATCCCACAAGGACAAGTATAGATGGAATGGCACTTGTGCTTCCTACTTGCTGGAGAGGAAATGACAGAGAACACATGGCATGAGAGGAGAATGGCCAGGTCTGATGACAAAACCTCTTCTCAGTTGATGCTCACTTTATGAATTAGCTCCCTGCTTGTCTTTCAGGTCTCTTTCTCCCAGCAGTCAGAAAAAAAATCTTCATAGCTTTCAAGTTAACCAAGTTGGGCTTGCACTGGGTTGCCAATCCCAATATCATGCCTCTGCCTGGGTAGGCAGATTCTTATGTTGTGCAGAATCAAGGCCTAGTAGCTTTGAAAATGTACCTTTACCTAAGAACTGAAATGTGTGCCATCTGAAAGAATGACCAACCCTTTGGGAAACTTCCCTCTTCAGCAGACTAAGTGACAGTCTAGTTTTTCAGACCAGCTGCTTACACAAAGCTGCTGCTGTGCACCCACTGGTCCTACAGACCCCACTTTGCCTCGTTACTGCAACACATGCAGTAACACTGTCCTACAGTGGGTATAACATATGACTGTATATGATGACGTCTCTTCCAAAGAAAAGAAGTTGCAAATAATGGGCATCGTTTTGGGTTTTTAAAGATGATTATTAAAATCACACAAAAGGAAGCAATTGAGTGAAAATGACTGGAGGGCAAAGGAAAGTGAATTTCACTTAGGAAAGTAAATTTTCCCTTAGAGTAGTGGAACAAAACTTGCAGTTTCCCACATGCCTGGGGAAATGTGCTTCGATCAGCTCCTCTCATTTTGCATTTCCAAAGGCACTGGGCCAAACTGAGGAAGTGGAATCATGAACTATCCCAGGTCCAGGGAATCGTCACCAGGGCTCACTTTGCCTCACCATCTTCCAAGCAGGCTGCCAAGAAAAGTACCAAGCTTCCCTGACAGGCAGCTCTGAATGCTCCCCAAAGCTGTTGTGATGCTCTAATCCTGATAAAGCTGTGAAACTGCAAGCTCTTAACGTACAGGTTTCTTTTGTAGAACTGTTTCTGATTTTTTTTCTTTTAACACAAGGCTATTTCTAATTTCAAGTTCTGCAGGCTGAAGTAGGATATCATATACTTTCTAGAGTCTGATGTAGACATTAGGTACAAGGCGAAGTTGCTAGGAGACCACAGATGGAGCAAGGAGCATTGCAGTAACGCAGCAGCTTTTCGCACAGGGCTGATGAGAACGCCTGCATCAGCAGCCAGCCCTTCACAACTTAAAACAAACCAGACAACCTTTTGCCGCTTACGTAAAGATGCACATTTGGTGAGGACCATTAAATTGCTGCACAACTAGCACAACACAACCTGAATAATAAGCAAGGCACGAAACACTGAAAAGGATTACACGGATAGCTCTTGCTATTCTCTCTCAATGTTTTTGGGAATGGTCCCTTCACTTAGAAAATAAAAATTCCATTAACACAAACAAATGTTGGCATTTCCTATTTGTGTCCTGGACCCAAGCGGCATATCACTGAAATACAAAGGGGAATACTTAATGAACCAGCAGAAGCAGCTATGCACTCTAAAATTCATTGCCCATTTCCATGTTATTTAGAAAAGTGTGTCACTCACTGTGACCGTAAGCCATTATAATCCACAGAGCCCTTTTGACTCTTCTGTGCCCTTATTCATGAGTCAGAGATCATGCTTATTAAGATTTACCACTTGGCAAGCAGAGAGTAGAGGTTTATCAAACTCAGGCTTTCATTGTTCCAGTCATCATGATCACAAGTATTGAAATAGACAACATAAACCAAAACTAATGCAGCTGAATGGCTGTAAGGTCACTTAGACAGGCTAAACTAATGGTTCTACCCATAAAGCATTATTCATCACCTATATATGGAAAACTGAAGTACAGAAAGTCTGAATCACATCTAAAATTCAAATGGAAAAGCTGTGACTGAACAAAGTTGTGAAACTGTGTTTCAGTTCAGCGCCTTCCAATGGGATCATCCATCCTGAGAGGTCATTAACCTGTTCACTGTTGAGGTAGGACTTACCTGACAAATATCAATTCATATATTTTATTATAAAGTCAACACTGAGAGAATGTCAGATGAATACAGACTAAATTTACTCTCTTCATTTAAGAGGGAGCTACTGTAACAAGTTTAGCTGTACCTGTTCACACTGTCAGTGTTTGAAATTAGATGATGTTAATTCCTACACTGTTTGAGTGCAGCTTACAAATCCAATAACAAAATAGCTTTGGCAATGCACATCTGGAAGTTAGAAGCTTCAAGTGTGTCAACTACTCCATCTTGACAATAAAGAAACAATGGAGCTGAGTACCAGATTATGTGCCGTGCAAATGAAAGGTCCCATCTACATCACCTGAGAATAATTTAATCAAATTGAAGCCAATATCAGCTGGAAATTTTCTGCACTACTCTATTTAGAGTATTTCACAAACTAGGCATTAGAAAGTGAGCAAAAAGAAAGGTGAGGGTATGTATTTGCTTCAGTTTGTGATTACAGTATTTAAAGGTCTAATTCTTACGTTATGGTAACATAAAAAATTTCAAAGATACATGACATTTTTCTGCTATAGCAAAACATTTTACAACGTGTTTTGAATTGCTGTGGTAGGGCTCGACCTCTATGTTTTAGACAAGAACACCTGCACACAACTAATCTAGATAATTGTAGTTAATTTCAGCAGCTTCATGTAAATCATTTACTTTTCCTCTGTGAGTTCCCAGCTCTTATCTCTTCATGACCCCATTACATACACCTTCATACACCACAAAAATAAGCAGATAATTTTTCTCTTGGGAATTCTCATTAGTGGAAACTAGGTATGTTCTGCCACAGCAGCACTTTTGAAAAAGAACTGAAAAGGAGGTCTTTCTCTTTCTTTGGGATATACACTGCACATTGATTAATTAGATAAGATGTGAAGCATGATAAAAAGTTATCCCAGCAACAATATTCTACAGGAGTTCTCTATCTGCACCGCAAACTTTCACTGAAGGTCAATGCCCTGGAGAATTCTTCTTACATTATTATCTCTACCTATTAAAATTATTGTAATACCACTTTATCCAAAAAAAAAATGCAGTAAAACATGAAGCACATCCTAAACTCAAGTAACACTCACAGGAATGTATGAGGCAATTTTAAATCAATATTTTCAGACTAAAGTCATAAAGCACTACATAGTTGTACAGAATATAAATCAAAGGAGTGTTTCCAGAGTAAAATGCTATGCTGAAAGGATAAAAATATATATAATATTCTATACACAGTGTCTATGGCAGAAGTTCTTGAGCTAAGGCCTTAGCTCATTCTAAAGTAATGGGATTTTGCCTCTAGTAGAACCGAGTTTAAAAAAATCACACAGGGACCTGAAGCCTTCTCCATCACTCACAGGGGAATGATCAGCCCAATTTCTGTTACAAATATTTCTTTCTAGGAGGGCAGGCTGTGTTACAACACTGATGATAAGATTTGTGGGTGCTGCTATAATACAGCTCGCTCTCTCTTTCTGCAAAACAACAGTTTCTCATTACCCTTCGAGCCACAGACTTTTCCCACAGGTATAAGGAGTGCAGGCACAGAGTTCCATCCTGCTCACGCATTTGTGCTGCCCCTGGCTCTGCTGGAAGTGCCGAATGCCTGAGTTTGTGTTAGCTGCACACCATGGCACTCTCATCAGCGTGCTATGAGCTCTGACTCAGAGCAGGGAGCATCATCTGGATATAAACCAGACCTGCTTCATTCACCTGGCCACCATCCTGAGGTCCATCACTGCTTACTGCCCACACTAACTGCTCTAAGGAGCAGATTTTTCATAAAGTGTAGATGGTTGTACAAACAAGTTATTTTTGTGATCACTACCATGAATACCTTGTATGATAACTCTGTATCCAGATAACAACCCTCATTTGGTCATCTGCTAAAGTACTTTACAGGTGAAAATCTTATTCTAAATTCCTGTCTATGTGACATGGTATTTTTTTTAATTTATTAATTTACTTTTTCATCCTAACTTTCTGAAACTTTAAGTGTCACTTAATAAGATATCCACTTCTATCAGAGGGGTGAACATTTCAAGAACTACAAAAAGTAAATCCTTGCATTCTGGTGAATTCAGCCTTGAGATGGCATCAAAATATATCCATCAAAGTAATTTAGAAAATAATTATATTCCATAAACGATAATCATAAATTTAGACATATCAAACCGAGTAACCATCAGTAATGGAACAGTACTGTTTACTCCTGAGATCAGAAGGTAGCGACCTCCTATTTGTAAGAATTATGTTTTGAAAAATTGCCTCAGACTTACTGAAGCACTTGTCTGACTTTTTCAAAATGGCTTTTAGACTGATCTGAAGAATAAAGCCAGAATTTAGTCACAGCAAATCACAGAAGCTGTCAAAGTTATTAAATGTTGGGCACAAGGAAAGCTGCCCTTTGATTTCAAGTTCTTTTCAAATACCCAAATACTGATGAAGGTTTTTCAGTATAACAGAACAAAATCTGCATTAGGCTTTTTTATCCAACACACTTGTCAAGGACTCAGAAAATGTGACTTGTACTTGTTAACATGAATCACAGATAAGAATTAAGGTCAAAATACAGTCAAAACCCTGCATTTGTTTTGCCAACTGTTATCAACAGGACCAGCTCAAAGTACTCACAATACAGTACAACTGAATTTTCTGTTTAAAAGTCAGGCCACATATAAATATCTTATAGACTAAATTGTGTACTTTGTTTTTAATGTTACTTAATATTTATAGATTTTAATGACAAGGCTTAATTTTAAAGGCTGTCATGCCAAGGTTCTGAGCTGAGTCTATAGTAATCTTTACAAATACTTATGGGTTCCTTGAACTTCAGGTAAGCCCACCTCCTGGCTGCACACAGGACAACTTAGAAGTTAAGCCATCTATCTAAAAGCATTTTCCACATAAACATGCTTAAACACATTAAACACAGGCTTGGGGCCATGACCACTTCCCTGAGGAGTTCGTTCGACCACTTGACCACATTTTCCTTATATTCAATCTGAACTTCCCCTGATGCTGCTTTAAGACATTTTTATGCACATGGAACATTTGCCAGTGGGAATCTGTGGCACAACGGGCCCCTTCATGGTTTTTTTAAGTGAAAAAAAACTGCCAACAAAAATACAGATCACTCTAGCCAATTTAACATTGTCTGGAAGGCAAAAGTCATGCCAACTGAATTTAGAAATAATTAGTATATTTTTAACTGTGATGATCATTGACATAGCCACTAGGAAAAACTATGCATTCCTTGCCACTTGCAGGAGGACTTATATGAGTGTAGAAGCTCACAGCATAGACATCCACATTTAGGTTAAGTCCATAGATTTCCCTTACAGACAACTGAAAAAGCACACATTTTTAGGGCATGATTCATCTCATCCTAGAGTAGACACCTAAACTAGGACAAACTAAAGCAGACTTCTCTGAAAGTTCTTAGTGAAATAGTTTACAGGGTAAATATATCCATGGAAAAGTAATCCTAATGTTAATATATTTTAAGCCAAATCAGAAGATGCCTCTATGAAAGATAAGCCTTCTTTTTAACCACAATTTTTAGGTTACGTACAAAGGTAACAACATTCTACAATTTCACCATTTCCCCTGCCCTAAAATCTACTACACCTAAAACTGAAGACAGGACAAATAAGAAATTATTATAAGCTTCTCAGTACTTCTACTTTCAGCTTAAGTACGATGAACTTACTTTCTTCTTCTGAATTCTAAAGGAAGTTTATTAGCACTTTCTGAAAATATTTGGTTATTCCCATCATTTCATTATATACAATTTTCCTCTGCAATGTCTTTATAGTCTTTCTTTTACAGGTTTTGTTATGCAGATAGTGAAAATATGAAGAATTTTCTGAAAAATAATGAGTGGCAATGAAAATAGTCACAAAAAGTGAGTCTCAGAGTAAAACATACACCTTCAAAATTTCCTTATAATTGCAGCAATGAGTCAGAAGAAAGTGAAAATATGAAGAGGCTCTGGAAAACAGCCATCCCAGCATGTACCAGTGTAGTTTGCACATATTAATCAGCTATAGTTATTGGAAAAACAAATAAAATTAATCAAAAATAATATGTATTAGTAGGATTAAATAAATATCTGTTTGGAATAGTCTTACATCAAAACTGAAAATGCTATGTCTTCTGGTACCTTCAGTCTTTTAATGCTTATTTTGTGTTCAATGAACATTCACATGAAGCTTTGAAAGAATTTTCTTCAAGATTCATAGTCCAACATTTTTTTTCAGAACAGTATTTTTTTTTACTATATTGGTATTGAAAAAAGCAAGAACAGCAGAGGAACTTGAAAATGTTACAAAAAGACATCTGGTTTTCCCCCTCCTGCTACCTCCTGTACCAAACTAGGTGAAAGAAATGGCATAGCATGGGAAGGAAGCACACTTACAGTGAGAAAGAGCAGGCAGTCTACAGATTCTTCATTAATGCAGGTTTGCACCGATTTGGAAAAGAGGCATGTGGCCTATTAGAGCTGCAGATATCCTGATGCAACTGTAAATTCTCTAGCAATAAGCAGATTTATACCAACAGAACGCAATGAAGTGAATCAGGTCCATGCATCACTGACTAGCTGAGAATGAAGAGCAAAGGGGTTACCTTAATAGGGCTTCCATCTGGAGTGAGAACCTCTTCTGAAAGCTCCATCATCTTCAGTGCCATCAGGGCAATGGCTTTGGCATGACTAAGGCTTTTCTTATGGAGCCCTGCTGCAACACAGTACGCATCACCTATTGTTTCCACCTGCAGCAATCAGACAAACCAAGTGTCACAGTATGATAATGAGAGGGGAACCCTGCCATTAGGATTGCAATCAAATAGTGTTGCTTAAAACATGGGAGCAAAACATCCATAAATAAGCAATTAGACAAAAGAGCATAATTACCTGAGTCTGCAAACAGGTGCAGTCAAAACCTGACATGCAACAGCATAGTAGTTTATCACCAGTATAACCAAAGAAGATCATCTAGAACAGTGTATGGCATCAGCTGAGATATGACAACATTTCCCCACAGCAGTAACACAGAAAATTGCATTTTCCTAAATAAGAAATTGCTTGCGGCTTCATTTCAAACTATCCTGGCTGAATTTGCTGCTGGGTAAAAATAGTGCTTCATAATCATAATTCATAATTAGTATTTGATATGCTAGAAAATTATATCAGGGAGAGAATTAGAAAAAGCAAAATATCACCATAAAAAACAATGAAGACTATCTAACTTCTCATTAGTGGGCAGCTTTTCCTGGTATAATTTACAAACAGATGCTACTGCTACAGACTTCTGACTGCACCTTTCTCCCTTATTTTCAAATAAGAATTCGTGTTTCTCTCTACTATGCAGGCTATCTTACTCTGCATTCCCTACCTGTAGGCATGAAGTTCAGCACTTCATGCCTTTGGTGTCTTCAGACAGGCCTTACTGCTCTCTCTTACCTCGATTTTCTTCAAAAAGAGCTGGCCCCCAGGAGGAAGTGAGAGCAAAATGAATTGCAGAAGCCCTCTGGCTCCGGATAAAGGCAGCCTGAGAAACACTGCAGCCCTCAAAGTCTGCAGCTTTAGTTGCAGCATGGTGTTTTGCAGCCTGTTTGCTCACACATCTGTAACATTCTCGCACAAAATCCATTAACACGGGCCCAAACAGACCCCAAGGATTGGTTTCGTTTTTGTGACATAACTAATCTGGCTTTCACCCTGCACACAACACTACAGAAATGCCAGAAAATGCTTCAGCAAAGACTAGAGTGAGAAGAAAGCAAGCACTGAGGAAGGAGTTATTCAGAGAATAAATATAGCTGATTCTTCTCTCTGCAGGGAATCTACTAAGTAGTAGACCTGGACCTTCTCAGATTAATTTCCAGTCTGGATAAACTGGAAATGTATCTCAATACAAATAGTACCTGAAAAAGTAAGCATTACATGTAAATGTACCCAGAGCATGAACCCAGAACAGAAGTATGAGCTAATACTTCCCACAACCAAACTTAATCTGCTGCAAGCCCACTGTGAAGTTTGCCACCTTAACCTTTCTGGCTGATTGTGCAGGAGGATGTAAATATAGATAAGAAGCTGAGGGTTTCTCATGAGCTGACACAGCCATTAGAGCTCCTTCAACACCTCTGAAAGCTCCTAATAGTACTTGTATCTAGAACAAAACACATAGGAGCAATCAATATTGCTGTCTGCCTGGCTGTTTTACCCAAGCCATATCTCAGGATGTCTGCCCAAAACAAGCAGAGACGACCAATGCCCTGCAGTTTAGGAGGTTCTTTTTCCAAAGATAAATGGATGGGAAAGTATATTGCAATGGCTAGTGAAAATTGTAGAAACTGGGCAAAAAAAATAACAAGCACAGTAAGAACTATCAGAAGTTAAAAAGACAGTCTGGTAGAAATAGATGGTAAAAAATTCTCTAAATTGGAAGGAAAAATTAGCAGAAATCCACTGTCATTCTTGAAAATCATGAATAAACATCAAAGATTCAAAGACTCAAAGGGATTACTACAGAAAGAGCTGAGTCTATGATGTCAAATACAAAAATTAAATACAAATTTTGCTCCTTGTTGAATGACCTAATTTCAGAATGACTCTTCCACTAAAGTTGGTTGCATAGATCTGGGATCATATACTGTTCATATAGTGTTCAGACAAAATTTGTTAGCTTCTTCCCTCTTGGAAATTTCCATAGCTGTAGCTTAACAGCTTAATTCCACACACTGAATGTACTGTTCTACCAGAAAAAAATGGGACTGAAGCCGCCTCGTGTTTATCTTTATATAAAACCAAAAATCATAATAATGCCATTACTCTTTAAAGTGCTTGTCCCTATAGAGTTCATCTGACAGCAATACTGGAGAACCAGGGGAAGGACTAGGATGTCTCAGACTGACCTGGTAGTTTAAACTGTATGGGATGAGTACTGACAGGGTTGTCTAATCATCTACCATTCTGTGACCCTGTTTTCACTTCTAAGATTTTCTCCAGCTAACCATTTAAGCTGAAATTTTCATTATGAGTATCTCCACCCAACTTTAACCTTGGTTCCATCCTTCTTCAAAATCAGATTTGACAAATCTTCCAAAAGTTCCAGCAGTTCTTGTAATTCAGATTGTTCATGGCATTTTCATTTGGTCCTCTTGTATGGAGTCATAAAACCATGGAATGGTTTTGGTTGGGACATTTCAAGGTTATCTAGTTTCAGCTCCCCTGCCCTGGACAGAGACATCTTCCACTAGACCAGGCTGCACAAAGCCCCATCCAACCTGGGCTTGAACACTTCCAGGGATGGGGCATCCACAGCTTCTCTGGGCAGCCTGTGCCAGTGTCTCAACACCTTCATTGTAAAGAATTCTTCCTTATATCCAATAGAGTCGCTTTTAGTTCATAACCAATGACTGATGTCCTGTAACTAGAGGCCTTGGTTAAATGTCTCTCTCCATCTTCCTTATAAGCCCCATTTCTAAATCAAAGGTCACAACAAGATCTTCTCTTTTCTAGGCTGAACAACCCAACGCTCAGCCTGTCTTGACAGGAGAGGTATTCCAACCCTCTGGTCACATTCATGGCCTCCTCTGGACTCCCTTCAACAGCTCCATGTCCTTTTTGTGCTTAGGATGCCAGAGCTGAATGCAGCACTGCAGATGGGGTCTCATCAGAGCAGAGCAGAAGGAGAGAATCACCTGCCTTGACTTGCTGGCCACATTTTTTTGATGCATCCTGGAGTATGGTTGGCTATATGGACTGCAGGTGCACATTGATAGCTCATGTCTAATTTTTCACCTACCAATATTCCCAAATCCTTCTTTGGAGGGATGGTCTCAATCCCCCAGTCTGTATTAATACTGGGGATTGCCCTGACCCAGATGCAGAACATTCACTTGGCCTCACTGAACTTCAGAAGGGCATGTGAGGACATTAAAATAGAGACTGCAATAAGAGTGACACGTTGCACTTCAGAGTATCAGGCTGGGCCCCTGAGTGAGTCAGATGCACACATGGAAGAAGGGAATTTCTCTTGTCTCAGCTGAGGAGTAGCAATTGGACTAGAAGTAAAAAGCACTGCTTATAGCTTGCTCCAAAGTGTCCTCTGGGTAGATCCTGAAAGTCTGCACACCAGAGAGCAACCTACTCCATAAATATTCAAGTAAATGTCAATAGGATTAAAGGAAAAGGCAGGCACTACTCAAAGTGTTTAAAAATTGCTGCACTCAGATATATTTGATATTCTTCAAGATGATGATACACAGCAATAAAATTCCAGAGGAAATCTCTGCCATGTGATAAACTAGATACTGAGTTTTTGACTTTGTAATGTGACTATTAAGATGCATTAGTAGCAGTATATTTGATTTTTATATTCTTCCTAGATACATATGCAGGAAAAGATATTTTGCTTTCAGTCTTGTAAGATTGAAATGCTTTATCAATCAATGCTTTTAATTGTAAGACTGGAATGCTTTATCCCGCTTCTTTTACAAAATTAAATATATTCTGTTCTGAATATTAAAGCCATTTTTGTACATGACTGACAGTTTACCATTGATAAGATTTAGTTGGTTTTTTTTTTTTCCTAATTAAATCATAGTTTCTTACTGCTCTTAATAGTGCTAGCTACTCACTGGTTGCCTGGCCTACTGTTACCAACTTTTCATCCCTTTTCACTGATTTACACTTATCATAGCCAGCTTCACTGAAGTTTTCATTAATTGGGAATTAATACACAACACCATAGAAGAGAAATTGAACTTGGATTTCAAAATTAGACCAATATCTAAAAACTGCATCATAGAATTTTTATTCTTAAGTAACAAATGAAGAATCCAGGAAATATTGCAACTACTTACACTGCTATACAAAAGCCTCCTCTAAAGCCTTCTGTAACTTTCAAGTCACTGGAAATGTCAAAATGTTTTCCAGTCAGGCTCTCAACAAATCTCATATTAAAGTTAATAATTATTTGAAGTGGTTGTGTGTACTCTACAGTTCAGGAAAAGTTTCTAGACAGAGTTAAACTTTCTAGCAGTATCATCACTGCTGAATACTGAAGAGTAATAGTGCGTAACAAGGGAGGGAGGAAGTGTCTTCTGCTTTGAGAAGTCATTTTCCACATACCCAGCTTCTGTTAGCCCTCCAGAGATACTGTACGCCTGCTTTAGATGTGAACAGTAATTTTTACAGAAGGTGAACCCTATAGTAATTGTCTTACAGTCATTTATTCTTAATTCGTAATAATTTGCGATGGAATATGACTTGCAGATCAATTTGGTAGCACAGAAGTCAGAATGCAATTTCTCCAATTCTAATGTGTCCAGAGAACAGAGATTAATAACCTGGTCCCTGGGCAGCTCCAACAGGTCTCTTCCACCTACCAGTAGCTAAACCTTGTGTTAACTTACATTACTAAACTAAGAAACTGGAAGTTTTACCAAATTATGTTCCATGGGTATAAAGTCAGGGTATTGTTTCAGTGACAGTTTTTAAAGGAGAATGTGGTGCATGGAAGTAACATCCCTGCTTTGCATCCTTCCTCATGAATTCATGAATACGCATCAGTCATTAGGTTTGTGAACTTCTAGGAGTAATGAAGGAACTGAAGTGCCACACTTCATTTTACAGAGTGACACACATGGGGCAGAGATACCATTTTGTAAGTGAAACCTGAAATAAAAGGCTTAAGATTTTTCATCTAAAATACTCAGGAATTCAAACAGTCTAATGAGTCCTACTTAGAACCTTTTTCAAAGCACAGCTTGGAAATAAACATAAAAAATATAATTGCAGGGTCACTCTGTGGCAACTCTAATCTGAAATTCCTACTGCAATCAGAAATATTAAATACATTGAAAGAAATAGCTGGAGGGAGAATTGGCTCTAGTTTTAGTCCTATCTCTCTCAGCAGGTTTCCTGTGAAAGCCTAATATATAATTCGTATTAGAAGTATTACAGTGGAGAACTCATTACTATTTTTTTCATGTAAGAGACATAAATAAGTCTATGTGCAGTTTCTGTGTGTTTTTCTTGGGTTAAATTATACTCATATCAATAAGGTCTTCTTTGTTTACAATCAAAATGAAATACATACCAAAAATGGATCTGAAAATTAAAATGTTGCTGTCTTTTTTCAGGAAGAAAATCTACATTTAACAGCATGTCTTTTGTAGATCCTTCACCTTCCTCTGAAGGGTACTTGTGTATTCTTGATTTCATCTTCAAAATACTCACAGGGCTGCATAGGTATTTATTATCTCACTCTTAAGGGTTGGAATATTAGTAACCATTTAACCTAAAATAATTTATGTCCCTTATAGCCTATTCAACTGCGTTTTTTTCAAAGTAAATTGGAAATAAAAAGTTAGACTGCCTTCCAGTTCAGGATAAAGAACTACAGGATATTCCTGCTCCACAGAGATGACCAGAACATAGGATTATTTTGGAAAGCAAATATGTAAGAACTGCATATCAAATGTTTGTTCAAGGCTTCCCTTCCTCAAGAAAAGGTTCATGTTTGAGAAAAATATATTATGCTGCTCAATTTTTGTGTGTGTGTTTTCCATTGATATATATGGATAATCTATATAAGTGTATCATACACACAAAGTTTAGATAGAATAACCAGATTTAGATGTCCTCCCGCCATATCTTGATTTCTTAGCCTTCTTTTTATAGAGTAACAGATGTTTCTTCCAATTGAATTGAGTTTCCATATGCATCAAATCCTGCTTGTGGTCTCCCCCCTTTCTGTTATTTTAATCACCAGAAATATTTATTTCTGCTTAAGTAAGTATGTGTTCATAATCACTGTAATTTTAAGTTGGCAAGAAAACTTGGAATATTAAACAATTTCTCTATGCTCCACACCCTGTTTACAGACACAGGGTACAAAGTGTATATGCTATATTTAGCTGAAGAGAAGATCATTACTAAATTGTTTCTTATCACATATGAGTAATCTGCCAATAGCCTGAAACTATCCTACTGCTGGGAGATACTCTATAAAACTTCGTTTTATAAAACTGAGATAATAACAAACAGCAGTTGTAATTATATCAGTTTCCTCTTAAAGAGCTTGAGAGTGAAGAAAACAGAAATAATGAGCAGGGAAAGGGGTAATGATTTAGCTAGTTGCAGTTTTAATGCTCTTCTGTTCATCACTTAACTATTCTCTCTGAGAAAACTAACTATTCTAGTTTGTTTGTGGGTTGTTTTTTTACCTGCACTGAAGAGCATTATTTTCCATCTTAACCTACCTCTTCTTTAGCCTGTTGCCTATGCATGTTTACCCTCTCCCACCCAAATACAGACACAGCATTCTCAGTCCATAAAATGTGTACTGAGTAGTTAACAGTTTTCAAAATACAGTATGTAAAAAAAAAAAAATTTATAATTTTTAAATATATCTGTCTTTTCTAAAAAAATCTGTGGGGTGTGTTTCCTGATAATTTATTTGCACCTGCAAATTTGCACCTGTATTTTCCTGACATTATTTGCACCTGCATCAACCTACAGTTGATGCCAAACTGGGGGGACAGGTCATTTGCCAATTTGCTCTAGGGCAGGGCTGCCATCCTGAGTGACATGCACAGGGAGGATGAATTGGAAGCTTATGAAATTCAGTAAGGACATGTGCAAAGTCCCATCCCTGGGAAAGAATTTCTCTGGAACTGATAGAGCCAACTTCCTGAAAAGCAGCTCTTTGAGAAAGACCCTGGGGGTCTTGCTGGGCAGTAAATGGCCCATGGGCCAGCAACGAGTCCTGGGAACAAAGACAGCCCATGATAGCCTGGATGTATGAACAGAGACCAGGAGAAGTACCAGTCACCCCCTGCTCGACAGGCTCAGATACCTCACCCAGTCTGGGGCTCCTCAGAATAAACTGGATCCAACCCAGTAGGGGCCAGCAGGATGGTGGGGGCTGCAGCACCTGGGAAAAGGGGCTGGGAGAGCTGAGCTTGTCCAGACTGGAGCAGAGATGGTTTCATGGCACTTGAGGGAATAGCAGTGGGCTCTCCACAGCAGTGCAGGGTGAGAGAGCAAGAGATAAAAACGACATCAGCATCCTTATGGATTAGGAAACAGGGAAACCTGTGAAACTTACTGACAACAAGGTCTTACTCAGATAAAAAAAGAAGCTTTTTAAAGCAAACCTCTGCAGACAGTAAAGATTTTCATAGATGCTTCTGTAAATATAGGGATAAGAAACATAATCATTCTATTTTAGGGCATAAATCTCAAAATGAAAATGCTAGAAAGAAGTTTGCTCTATATACCTGACACATTATAAGTAGCTCACAAGGTATCTTATATTTCTTCAAGCAGCCACATTCAGTACTATCAAGCACAGCCCATCATAATGCATGGGTCTGGCAGATTCTACTGTAATCCAAGCTTAAACTATATAGTATGCCCTGTTCCCAAATACAGCTATTAGTTATGTTACTAACTGTTTCAATGGGGAGGCGCTTTGACAACAATCATCACATCCATTTGTATAACTTCTAGAAAGTCAAGCTTTGAATTAATTGATAAATACTCTCAAGGATCCTATCAAGAGACAACAGAATATCCATGCTCACTTCAGTGGCACTATAACAAAAAGCAAACAAAGTAGGAAAGAAACAACTTGGGTTGATGCTGATTGTATGAGAGAAATTTAAATGCAGTGAAAATTCCTTTCGCTCAGTTAAAATACACTCTGTGCGTTAACCATAACATGGCATCAAACTATAACATGATTAAATAATTATAAAGCACATGAAAAGTAGATGACAATAGCAGGGAGAAGCAGTATTTCAGCCATGCAGGAAAGTTGCTAAGATGTAACAGCTGTAATCTACACAGGTGAGATCCAATTCACCTAACCAGAAATATGTCTAATACAGCAATTTGAATATGAGTTATTCACTCTCAATTCTCTTCATAATCAATGAACTGAATGGGAACTCCTGCAGTTATCTGACCTGTGCTAAGAATCTCCCTCAGGAAAAACATATCTCACACTTTTAAAAATTCACACCCTATAAAATCAAACTTTCTTCTGTTGACTGTGAGGATAAGTCTAAATTACTAACTCTATGCTGTAACTAGTATAGTCTCACCTCTACCTCAGAACTGCAGAAAGAAAAGAATTAACAAGACAATGTGAAGAGTCAGAAGGGCAGATTGGACTTGGAAGATCACAGAGGCAGGTCAATGTCAGAAGAAGGACATAGAAAGTTCTGGGAAATCAAACAGTCCTTTAGGAAAGCTGGTATGTTGTCTGATGAACCAGTGGAAAACCTTTTTACAATTCAGTTTCCTTTCCAGTCTTCGAGATTAGTCCAGAACAGCATTTATTGGAGGTATGAACCTTAAGTGATTCTTATGATGACCTTAACAACAAAATCAATGCCTTCTAGTATATTAATCTTGATTTGAAAACCTGGATTTAGTTTCTTAAGGAGTAAAGTCAGAGTAAGCTCTATATGTACTCCTCAGCCTAGACTTACTGGAGCACATCTGAACTTCCTGCACACCCAGGCTGCATTTCCATGGTAGCATATAAATATAAAAGGAGATGGTTTTGTAAGTTTCATCCCAGCATGAATCCAAAGAGGAGGATGGGAACAGACACGGCACTGGAAATTATCAGGAACTACAGTAAAGACCTATGCCTTCACAAAATGGTCATTATCCTGTTTATCCATATTTCATTCCATCTGCAAGACTGAACTATACAGTACCTCAAAACTATGTATGTCTTTCATGAAGGCTGAAATGTCTTCCCTCTAAAGGAATACAGTGAAATTCAGCCTTAAGATTAAATTCTTGCAAGTATAACTGTAAAGGAAACCTTTGAAGTTATTAGTATCTCCCAAAGGGCTTTTTTTCTCATCTGTTTTCTGCCATAAGTTGTACAGCAGAAGAATAACAAAAGGGCTGTGGTATATGGCAAAGCAGTGCTTCATTCTTAGCATTTGGGCTTCATTATTCCTGTCCACGACTCCTAGTTCAGCAGCAAACAGGATGCTTTTTTAACTGGTTTGGGACAAAGACTTAAGAAAATGGAGATTCTCTTCATTTTAGTTTTAAGTCAGAAATCTCAGCACTGATCACAGGAACAATTTATTTGATATCCATACTCTACCTCAAGATGTCGTTGACATCTCCCATATTTCCTTCTACCCAAATTGTTCTCCCTATATCTCTGCAGATCAGTAAAAACCTTACAACATTCTCATTCATGATGGAATTCACATTATCAAGTGTCATCACACAAAAATGAAGCTTCAGTTCAATCTACTCATCTATACTCTTTCTATAGTAACTGAAGAGAAAAATTAATTTCCAAGGCATGATGTGTTCCATCCTGAATTCTGTAAATCTCTTTTTTTCCCATTTAGTACAGCAGGATGCAAATGTGTGTATCTTTGCTTTACTGCCTGCTTCCTTGCCCAGACTGTCATTTGATATGCAAGACCCTTCCCATGTTGTCATCAGCATGCTTTTATGGGCATTGGCTGAAAAACAGATTTCTGTGGGCCACAGGCTTAGTTTGTGAAACTTTCAGAAGACTCAAGGGGAGCTCTGCACCTTTGAAAGTGCACCACAGTGGGCATGTTCCTGCTCCCATAAAGCATCCTGAGCCAGGAAAAGCACTGCCTGAGTGTGCTGACTGCTAGTGCTACAATACCATTTGTCAGCACAACAGCAAGATCCTGCTTAGCTAAAAAAATTCTGGATCTTGGCATGCATATTTTGGCACGCAGGTCAGGGGATGTTATTAATCACCAAGCGGAGGGAGAGCAAATGTTGGGCAGCTTATGGTACAAAGACTTGAACAAGTCATTTAATCGAAAATACAGATTCTAAGGAAAGAAAAAACAAATAAACATGTCGGAGAGAAACCACATAAGGTTATTTCCCTGAGAGATTAATTGTGTGTGCTCTTTCTCTGGAAGTGGTGTAAGTGCAGTTCAGAAAAGCCTCCTCTGAGTTTGGCCTTGGGATTCTTGATCCTGAGGTAGCTCTAGATCTACATTTCTGTCCTTTTTCAAATTAATCAACACCTCTTTGGCTTTTTGCTGTTGTGTGAATACAAATTAAGGCCTAATTCTGTTTACATTTTGAAGTTTTCTCTACATTTCTTCTACTGCAAAGATTTGTCAAAAAAGCTTTAACACCGTTGAATTTTGCAACACTGTGAAGCTTAACAATATTAGTCAGCAGTAAAGCACTATTTATAGATTTTCAAATCTCTGGTATATTATAAAAAACTTTCTGCTTGGAAAGGATTTTAAAGTTTTCAAGATAGGATTTGAGAACGCACTTTTTCACAAAGACTGTCCTTCAGTTCCTACTTAGTGTTTCACTCTCTTAGCTCCTGTCTCTAATGTTTTCAAAATCAACTCCTAGGCAGTGAAATCCTGTGCCCAAGTTTCAAGGTAACTTTGCAATACTTTTATGACATGACATTCTGGTTTTGGAAATACTTCAGAGAGAACTCCTCCCATGTGAGAAGGGATGGATTACAGGTGTCCACCTACGAAGTTCAGAACTCTGTTCTTCTTGTAAAGCTGATTTTTTAAAAGGAGTGACTTCCTATAAAACCAAACTCCTTTCCCAGGAGCCTAATTAAGAAGCAATTGCTCTTACCAGGCCTGAGGGCATCTTATTTTTAGTGAGTTTAATGATGTTACATTTAGGCAAGTTCAGGAGCATTTTGCAGGAAGAGCTGTGTTTGAACTCTTTCTATAGCTCCTACTTAGCAGTCTAAGCACAGATCTTTCAATATGCAATACGAGGAGGAACTCTTTCATCTACACTCAGAGTGCTACTTCCTTTACAGAAGAAAAAAGACAAATAGAACTTGCCGTGTAGAATTACTCCCCAGTGTTTTAAAAGAGGGGGTTTTATCACTAGTTAAAATAGGGTCATGCCAGAAGACTTGCAGTCTACACGACATCAACATCAGGTTTGCACACAACAGCCACAGAATACAAAAGTCATAGTGCATAAATGACTTCTCTCCTCTGTAGACAATTATGAAATTGCAAAAATCAGACCAATTATCTCTGATGAATAGAAAGCGTCCTGGCTGGCATTCTGCCTTATTGCAACGTCAGAGTACACAACTGTTTAACAAAATAAGAAAATATTAAAATAATCATGTATGACCTAAAACACACATTTCAGTTTAATGTGACTGCTCCTCTCCAGATGTAAGAGTGGTCTTAATTTGCTATAGATATTCCCAGTATTTAAACTCCTAGTGAACCACAACTTCCCCAAGGTTACACAAGCTTTAATTTGTGTGTCCTGAAATTCCTGTTATCTAGGAATATTTCTATTAGCTTACTTAAGTATCCTCCATGTTCACTTAAATAATTTAATAAATCAAGGTACAGTTATGAATACTATTCACATGAATGAAAATATTGCATCTTGGTATATGAAAATTCAGCCATATGTTGTCACAGTTGTGCTATGCATTCTCTAGATCTAGCACAACACCAGAATGCTTAAAAATTAAAAGAGTCAAAGCAGAGGGAAAGCGAAGTTAGTTTTCTCCAGTCCCTCAGAGGTTCTAAAATTTAGAAGGTGGAAAAACTTGACAGAATAAAACAAAGGACAGAGCATCAGGGTGACCTGTGTGCTGCAAGAGGGGATGCCCTTAGCTGTGGTACCTGCCTAGTCACAGTATGTGGGCTTGCTCTTCAATATGGAGCAGGGAGCACATCCTTCTTGGCCCTATTCAAGTTAAAGGTCAGCTCATAGCCAGGCTTCACATACAAACTGAGGTCTTGGAAAGTGTTCCTAGGGCCTGTAAATTGGACATAGACTTTAAGGCTCCCACGCAACTTGAGAGAAATGGACCAGGGCAGTTACAAACAAATGTGTGCTTTCCAGATGAGAGAAAAGTGAAAGCAGAGAGACAAAAAAAAGAAAGAAAAATAGAAGGAATTATATACAAGTATGGTATTCCTGAAGAAGGAGAGAAGTAGTTATATACAGAAACAGAAGTCCTAGGCTCTTTAGAGGATTCTTGGGTGATGTATTGCAGGAGAACATGCACAGATGTTTTAGTGCTTTGTGCAAGGCTGTATGTTTATAAAGCAAAGAATAACTCTTCTGGAGCCTGAGTGTCTGTTTGCTTCATTTGCAGATCTCCCTAAAGACAAGAAGTGTAAATTGTCCACAAGGCTGGAGAAAAATACATGCTTAAAGTAATGGGAACTCTTAAAACATTTATTGAGTTCTTGGGTGGTGTGTTACACCAGATCTGCAGGGAAAATCCGTGGAACTTTTTGTGTTCCATTTTTGTTTGGGTTTTTTTTGGTGTTTTTTTTTAAGTTGGATTTTTTTTTTCCCTTGATCTAGGAACACTTCTGAGTTCCCCAAAGAGATAGCTGCCCCAGCTTCATTCTAACTTCATATTGGCATGAGACGCCAGTGCACCATGAAGTCCACATAAGGGCAAAGAGTCCAAGGAGGAGAAAATGTCATTGCCTGCTCAAAGACAGAAGAAAGAAGGTTCAGGAACCCTCTGTGGTGAGACTCAAACAGAGCAGTGTGCTGAAGGCAGCTCTAACAGGCTGGGTGGCACCATGGAGAGAGCGAGCTTCTGGGCAATGGAAATTTTTTTTGTATTACCCATTTTCATCTGTTACACATTCAAAACCCATTGACTTTAAACCACCAGGAAGAAGCAACACCTAGTGCACTGATAATCCTCAGAACTGCACCATTCCATTTTTAAAAAAGGTATATTGCAATATTTTGTGTGTATTGAATTACTCATGTAAGAGTATCATTGTCATTTTACATATCTTAATTGCATTTCCTGCATTTTGCAAATGCCTAAGCTGAAGTTTAGAATTTCAAAACTTCTTAAAATGGCCATGTATTTTTACTGAACTTAAAAGATTAAAACTGTATGGAAAGACGGCAAAAGTAGTAGCCCCAGATTTTACAAGAAAACTTGGGGAATATGTTTTTTAACTTATGAAGCAAAGCCTGGAAAACTTCAGAATAGTCTGAAGCTCATGACCCTGCTTATTGAAGTATTCTTTAGTCATTACAGCACTGATATTAAGGTTGAGAACCTATATTTGAATACAAGATGTATTAGTTCTCAAGAGGGGATAGTCATGGCACTGAGAATGTCCTGGTATTTTCTGTGAAATGAATACAGATTTCTGCAACTTAAACTACCAGTACAAAAATGTAAAGCGATATTCTTAGAAAATGGGAGTTTAAAATTAGGTTCCTAAAAGCCTATATCACAACCTAAATATAAACAAAACTGGAGAGTATCAGTCTTGAATAATTGCAGGACAATCCAGATTTGCCATCATTTTTTAGTCTCACATCTTTACAATGAGCAAACATTAAGTCTGTAGACAGTGTTAGGCAAATAAAATCAGAAAACAAAGACCATGTTGCCAGGAATAAAAGCCCAAGGAAGCTGTGTGTGGTACCACTCAGACAGAGTGGCAGTTTAGCCAAATAATGAAACAAAAAGAAAGCAGAAATTCACATAACAAAGCTGTGGATTCCTACTGGAAAATTAATATATGTAATTATATTTTCTTACATAAATACTCAATAAACTTTCAATTAAAATCTTTACAACAAAGATACATAGCAAAGAAATTGTGGCAGCTAACCATGGTTCATTTTCAAAAAACATTTAGGACTCTCTGCTTAAACATGGAAAGTGGGACTGAGCACTTCACAGAAAGTGAAGTATAGTGTCAGAAAATCTGCAAGTCTTCAAGGACAAATTCTGCCCTATTTAGAGAATGGACAAAGAAACTAACACCTACAGGATCAGGCCTGGTTCTGCTCTGTTTGGCTTGACATTACCCAGCCAACATATATAGCCACGCAGTCAGTGCACACACAGACAAAAAAAACATGCCCAGTGAATGCTGCCCTCACACAGCAGTTAAAGGGTGCAAGAGGAAAATGTTTCAGAAAGGAAACTGAGGGGAAAAGAGCTGAGAAAGCAGGCCGACAAAGGCAGAAGGGAACAAGAAACAAATATTTTAAATGAGCCAATGTCAAATACATATTACATGAAGGAGAAACAGAAGCTGTGGGAATCTTAAGCAGGGAAGATTTCAGATTGCAGGGTTAAGTTTTAAATGCCAGCACACATGGCTGCAGCATATCTAAATAGCATATTTGATACAGAGATGGCTTAACTGAAGCATCATTTCCCAGTACTTGGCTGATAAACAACGGGAACTCAGATGCAGAGAAAAACAGGTCAAAAGAGTCAGGCCAAAAAGTACATATTTAACCCAAGCCACAGCTTTCAAAATCTACTGAGATGTCTCTCCCATGACTTCTGCTCCTGGAGTCCATGTTTCTACTTGCATGTCCACAAACACCAGCTTACCAAGCATCTGCAGCTACACTGCTCTGAACTTCCCTCCCTGCTTGACAGCATCTTTTTCTCCCATTCCTCAACTCCAAGCCCAATATAATTATCTCTGAGATTCAGCAGCACCAGTTTCCTAATGCGTCACCAGGTCTCAGTTTTTTCACCTTCTTGCCCTTCAGTGATTATCACGAACATGTCCCTCCTAATCTTTTCACCAAGGCTGTATGTCAGCAGATTCTTTCCCGGGTTTCACTCTCAAAAACACAGATTCTTCTAGATTGCTAAAACTGTCACCCAGGCTCATAACACCGTGCATCTCAATTATGGCAATGTTCTCCCTCAGCCTGAACAAATGTAATCTGTCATTGTTGGTACACATTCAAAATGTTGCTGTGAAATTCATTTTCTGAGCCCATCATCTGTCTGTGTCATTCTTACCTGAGCCTCCATCCATTGGATAAGCTTTCCCTACCTCATCAGTTATAGCTACTTACTCTGATTTCTAAGAAATTTCAAAGTTTAACTCATCACCCTTCAGCCCCCTCCAAGTATTTTTAGTCTGTATCCAACAGCTCATTATACTCGCCCTCTATGGCTGATTAGTTAAATGTGAGGATCTTTGTTCTTTCTGTGTCATATTTCTTTATAAATGAAAATATTATGTTCATTTTCCGAGTCCAAGATTAGAAGCATTGGGGTTTGAATACAAAATTCTGTAACAGTAAAGCTGGGTAAATAATTTACAGCATCAAATTTATTTATTGAATTTTGCTTAATTTTATGTTTACAAAATGGTGAATTTGATATTCAGATGTACCCACCAAATAATCTTTGCAAATTATTCCTGCTATGCTGCTTAAAACCAAGCAAATTTAAAATTTGATGTATTTAGGTCACATGATAAATTTCCGTAGCCTAGTTACACGAGTATATCTTTGAGGTGGGCTGGGTACAAATAGTGGTGATTAAGCATCTAAAATTCACTACCTGACTTCTAAAATTGTAATTGTTGTGGTGGTGATCATTCCTAGCAATAAACTTTGCTTCCAGAATATCACCTGAAACAAATAAAAAAGATACAATCACACAAGCTAATTTCATTTTAAAATGCAAATCTTTTCTTTCAGAAGGATTGCTATTTTATTTTTAGCCTGATTCCCTAGTGAAACAAAATTTGGTTCACTACTTGAGTTTTTTTCTTTGTGTAGTACTAAACTGAGTCATTTTCACTTAACCCCTCAGAAATTTTTTTAGACTTCTGGTTAAAAAAAAATAATTTAAAAACCTTTGGAGGGGAGGGAAAAAAGGTACATACAGCTCCAGAATAGCCACAATGCACACTGCCTTGCTTATTAGTGGGCAGTGTGGGAATCAGGGGACTCGTAGCAAGGGTCCAGGGATGGAGAGAGTAGGGAGATAAGGAAAATTCAGGATGAAAGGATCTGAGAAGGAACTGCTTATATTATGGCAGCAACAGTATAGAAAGGGTGTTAGAGCTGTAAGCCATTCTTCCACAGAAAAACAGGTTTTATTCATATCTTTGCTCACAGAATTACATGGGAGTCTTGACATGGAAGTGCTTATACATTTTTATGAATGCATAAATCTCATCTTGCCTAGATCAACATCTGTGATCTTATTTCACTGGGCAGGACAGTCTTTTCACAAAGTAACATCTTTCTAGCCACAGTAGCACAAAGCTAGGTGAAAGGCAGAAAACCATGGTTTAAATGATATAATATTCATGACCTAGGCATAAATATTTCTTCTTAGTGTTCTCACAGGACTCAACCAACCTTCCTTACAGTCAGATCATAGAGTTTTGCATACTTTATATCCTATTCCCATGTAACCATAATTTTCAACAAAGAATGTTCTGAATGCTTCAAAACAGCTGAAATTAATCACCTGGGAACACAGTGAGTACACCCATGTGAACACACATCATGTGAAGCAGGGTCACTAGGTATCATTCCTGACTCTGGGTCAGAAGTTCCTCAAGTCCTGTTCTCAGAGCTGGGTCATAATCCAGTGCAGCAACATCAGACTAACACAAACTGAGATCGCACTCACCATCTTTTTTGACTGTATCACCATAACAATTTTCAAATGAGGGCTGGTACCTTCAATTGCATTCACGTCCCAACAAGGCCTTTGGCTTCTGGGCATTAGTAAAACAAACCCCTAACACAGGAGCCCAAAACTTATTGACAGTGTGCTTGTTTACTTTGGGAAAGTGCCCTACCAACCTTTAGCTATACCATTTTCAGTTCTATCTGCGGTATGTGCTGAAACTTTTCAGCTATGATTATTTAGGTGGGTAATAATTATTTTTTCAATTCTGTTTTAAGTGCATTAAAGGCTAAAAATGAAAGGGGCAGTACACTTGTGACACCTTTTTCTCTACAGCCTATCAACAAATACTATATGAAACAGTTTGAAAATGGTTAGTTTGCAAACCTCAGACATATAATAAAGTCAATATATAATTTTACAACACATTTCTTTTCTCTTGTGCATTAACATATAAAAAGAAACTTGCTCTATTTCTTCTATCACAAAATAAAAGGCATTCCATATACAACACATTTTGTAGGTTTCACAGGATAATTACACAGCTAATATCTTTGGTGCATTTATTAAATTCTACCTCCCCTGTTTTTTTTCTCAAATACATACTGGACACCAAAAACCCATTTAAGAGAAGTGAAGATGATTTCTGTAACAGGACCAACATGTGTGACATCTCCTTTGGAGCATGGCACACCAGTACCTTATCCCATTCATTACACTTACTATGCATAGACATCTGCTGTACTCTTCCTTTTTCTTATAATAGCTTTTTTAGTGAATGCTCTGCTCCTTATGGAAGATTTTAGTTCTTTCAAGGGAAAAAAAAGTGCCTAAATCCTAAACCATTCAAGTTGTAAGTGAGTGCCCCCCAGTAGCTTAGGTTAGGATTCATCACTGTGCACTTTATCCTTAGGATGCTGTGGCTGATGTGTCATCTAAAGGAAACCAGGATATAATACAGGAGATGTACATTTCTATCAGGAAATGGGATATGAGGCCTGTATTCCCATGGGAGTACCATGATAATAGTTTCATATTAAAGCATTTGAGTTTCAATGGTCATATTTCAGATTTGGGTTTTTTGCAGATAAAACAAAAATATTAGATAGGGAAATAAGGAAGAAAGATACTGGGACTCTTTCTGGCTTTGTTTCAACCAGCTTTTGCTAGGTTAGCACTTGAGCTATTACCTTGTAGATGTCAAGGAATCCACACTGGTGGTCGAAGCGCGTGTAAAGCTCGTTGAGCATGCTGATGACCTGCATGGGCGTGCACTGAGCACAGATGGCAGTGAAGCCAACAATGTCCGAGAAGAGCATGGTGACATCATCAAACTTCCTGGCCTGAACCTGCTGCCCCTGCCACAGCTGCTGAGCCACCTCCTCAGGGAAAATAGAAATAAGGAGATCTACTGTCTTCTTTTTCTCCTCTTCCAGGGCTTGGTGTGTACATTCTAGCGTTGCCTTCAGCTTATCCATTCGTTTTTTCAAGCCGTCCTGTGCCTTTGCTTGCTCCCCAACCAATATGACATCACGAGTAGCATCATGGATAGGTATGTCCGAGAGATGGAGGCCTCGGCCCATGAGTTCATCCAGCTTGTCCACACAGGGGGAACCCAGAAACAATATTGAGTTTGATTCCGGCACGTGAATCATTTGTCCTTTTATTTCCATCACCTGCAAAAAAAAGCCCAGAGTTTAGAAAAGGGGAAAAATTAGCTGATAGATGCAGATCCTCATTCTACTTTCTCCGTCTTTCCTTTTCAGCTAAAATGATAAACTGTAGCCTTTTATATAGAAGCCTTTTGCACTCACCTATTCAAGTAATGAGACTCACACAGTCTGCTCACCAAATTGAGTCAGAAAATAGCCTGAATTGACACAAAAATATTCCTAAATCAGACGTTGGATTTTATTTGTACCCAATTAAATAAAAAAGCAAGAATATGTATTCTCGGAGTGCCATCTAAATAATGCTTCTGGAATGTATGTGGCCTTACAAGCAAATTCCAGACTTGTTCTTTCTCTGTTACTTAGCCATGAATTACAGAAAGCAAAGAAAGTAATGAGAAATTGCAACTGTCTGAAAGCTGGTTAGTGAAATGAAGTACCTTCTGTTCTTTTTCAGCAAAATAGCTAATACAAGTAAATTGTGGCCATTATATAGAGGAATCAAATAAAAATAGATGTGAAAAACAACTCTATAAAATAACAAATGGCATGAAATTATCATACTAGCCCTCCTGTTTCCTATTTTCCTTCTCATACATGCAGCAGAGTTGAAGGCTGATATTCAGTTAGAATCTGCAGATTTCTTGGTGATAGAGATTTGTCCAATTTCTATTTGTGGAATAGTAGAAGGAACAGTGAGGAAGGAGCATCAGGTGGTTCATCACACTGGTTTATAGCTTTTGCATTTGCCTGTTAAATGGCTCGATGTTTTGACTGCTGTCCAAGGGTTGATATCACTGAGGCCATGGATTGTTACCTCTTGCTCCATGATGGCAGTCAAGCACAAAACTACCAGACTGAAACGGACATTGAAAACTAAATTAAATCAGACAAAGTGTGTCTCTTTGTAAATACACATTGCCATACCCTCTGTCATGAAGAACAACTCCATTAATGTTTCCATTCCAGGACTGCACAAAGACCAGGACAATACTGTGCTAGGTGATCTAAAATACCCACAGCCCTTAACCCAAGGATCTCATAGTCAAAACAGGCACAACACACAAACCTTGTGCATCTCAGCACAGGCACTGTAATGCCCTATATCTCTGTTTTTCTATTCTACACAATTCTTGAAATAAAAAGGTCTCCTCCAGCCACCATTTCTTTCATCATGTAGGCATTTGCTCACTGTCACATGATTCACTTATCATTTAATCCTCCTTCCACCCCTAATCCTACCAAGCAAAATAGAAAAACCTCCATCAGGGAATCCAGAGGTGTCTGTAATAATGATGTGATTTAAGTGTCCACTGGCCTGAAGGCTCCTGCTGAGGTGACAGCTAATCCTACATGATATTTCCATGTTTGGAGGAGATTTTAGGGAGCTCCTCTTTCTATTAGGGTTTTGTTTTTTTTTTCATCAGGTAATATACTGTCATTGCAGAATCTATGGCAACATGGGAATTGAGCCTATCCTGTTCCCATTGCCCTCTGCATCTCTGCAACAGCTTCTGATGTCAGTCAGGGAACTCAGCAAGTGCAAGTAAATGCAAGTAATTAAAATTGTAAAAATTTCTAATTTATGTTCCTGCACACCTACTAATATTTACATTTCTAAGCCCTGCTTCCTCAGCTTCACTCTGGGACATTCATCTCTGTAAGAAAGTTAGTCAGCTACCTACATGAGCTGATTTAATACTTTGTGGCTAAGTGTTCTTTTTCTACTTTTGAAACATGGCTCCCTGGGAAATAAGATGCTTTCTTCATGCATGCAACCTCATGCTTTCAAAAGGGCACATGCAAAATTGTTTTACCTCCAAAGTACAAGTTGCCAAATATGAAACACATGGTACAGCGTTTCTAAATTCGCTTCCTGTTTTGCTCCCTTTTGCCAGAGAGTTTTCTGTTTGTAGAATTTCACTCTTGTGCAAAATAAAAGTATCTCATATTATCACTTGCCTCTTCCATCTCCGGGTGAAAACAGGGTGTTCTCAGCTCAGGAGGAGAGAGTGTGACCACAGACCCTGGCTGAACAAGCCTACCCTGGGGGTGAGCTGCTTGTCAGCAAGGTAAGGCACCTGGCTTGGAGTTGTGTTTCTCTTGTAAACCTGCTGTGAGACTAGAAGAAAATTAATGCATCCCCCTGTGCTCCCACTTCGCCTCTGTCAATTTGAGGTGTTAAACTCTTTGATGTGATCTCTGTCTATGTTAATATATTGTGCCAAACTTCCCCGGGTGGACTTTTCTCAGGAAACACTGACTGAGTAAATGATGTACTAAAAAGGCACTCTGGAGTCCTCTGCTCTGCTTCTGAGTAACCCCAGGAAAATTATCAACCTTGATTTCTTATTTGGCCTTTCAGCGCAGCAGGAAAAATGCTATTGACCACCCTGTAACACACTTTGAGACTTACGTGTGAAAAGCAATAAAAGACAGACAATCCTGTAAAATGCCTAACTAATAATAACCAAGTGAGCTGACCCCCTGCTTCAACAAGGTTGAGTGTTTTGAGAGCATTTTTAGAAACATTTGCAAAGATAGTCTCCCTACACAACTGATTAGCTTCCTAAAACTGTCAAAGGTTCAGTGCTATTTCAGCTTTATCCCCGGAATATTATTATCACTTGTTCTACTTAAAAGGAATTGTTGATGTTTCCTATAACTTCTTTCATGTTACATTAGTGATTCTGTCATCCTGCTCTCTCGATGACTGATGGATGTTTTAGAAAATGGCCTGCCAGTCTCTTCAAGTTGCCAAATCAGGGAACAGGACAGCAGACACAAAGCTGCCCCAGCTTTCCTGGGGAGAAACACTCAGGTCTTGTAAAGAGAAGAGCTAAGACTGCATCATTCTTCTCAGTTTTTGAAAAGCCCTTTCCTTTCCAAACAAGTTTCAGAGATGACTCAGACTCTTTCTAGCAGACTTCAGTCTGCAACTGTGATCCAGCCTGATCTCCAGCTCTTTTCTTTCATTATCTTTCCTCTTATATTCTTCTTTGTATCTTAAAGTATAGCTGATGATATAAGATATCAGGTTTACCTGAAGCTTGCCATAATAAGTCACACTTCTGGGCACCTCCCCAAAGCTGCAGAGCTTTACACCTGGACCATAAGCTTACCAGCAATCAGGGTGGCATCATCCATCTTTCTTGTAAGTGAGGAAAGATCAAAAAATTTCTGTCATCAGTTGTATTTCATCACTGCTACATTTCATTGCCTTCCTGTCTCTTTAATTATATTCTCACTGAATAAAATGAGAATAATTCCACAATTTTCAGAATATATTCTCCTGATTTACAGTGGTGTAAGAGAGTATTTTGAAATAAGCAATTACATATCATATTTTACAATATTATGTTGCTGGGAAATGACAAGGCAGCCTAAGTAGCTCTGGGATGAAAAACAAAAAACCTATTGCTGAATTTTACTTCCTCTGCAAACCCACTGCAAAGAAAAGGAGCAAACAGCTCCTGATTCTAGGGAACTCTTTCAGCCTCTCTCCCCGAAGACCCACCTTGGGTCAGATTCTGACAGATTCTGACAGATTCTAAGCTTCTGTTAAAGAAAATAGAAAGTCTCCTTCTGATCAGTGCACCACCAGCTACTTCAATAGGTGCACAATATCCAACCCTCTGCACACCTTCTGCACACTCTGGATGCAAGCCACCCAAGGATCAAAGAGCTTATGAATCAAATACCAAATCCACTGCCTAATCCTTGAGGAAAAGCACAGAAAAAGCTCTACTGGTTGCACTGAGAGAGAATACTGCTCCATACAAAGATGTATGTCTTGGAATAGTGACTGAGAGAAGGCGTACACATCTCCTCAAAAAGATGAAAGAAATACAAGATGGTATCTTTGAAAAATATCTGGCAGGCTAAAAAATAGTTTTCTTTCTCATCAGGCCAGACCTCTTCTGCTGTCTCTGCAATCCACAAATTTTAATGGAGCTGCTCCTTTGACTTTGATCAGTGCAGAAACCCTCCCAAACTCTGATTATAGTCTTCTTTTTTTAGATTTATTTATTGGGAGTAGGTTAGAAACTTACAGTGTTAGGCCACATTTTCATACACAGTTACACATGCATGCTTGATTTCCTACAATGAACAAATTCAGTAAGAGTAAACAAAGCTGCTTCCTTAACAGGCTCATAGTCTTTTAGAGGATGGAAAGACTGGGACAAAATTAGCTTACGACAAATCAGCCTGGACACCATCATCATCATCACTTCAAGGCACAAAGAGTATAGTGGAACTTTCAGAAAGGCAGTCCAGCTGCTAGCCTAAATTTTAAAACAACTGGACTTCTCTGAATGTCATACAGGATACATGGCAATGTCTCAAAAACACTTACAGCAAGGTATTTCATAATATTTGAGCAGTTAGGGGCTAGGAGGATTTTGTGAACACTGGACAAGGCAACAGTCCACTTGCAGAAAGAAATGTAATGACTCTGCTCATTACGTTTCCATGACACAGCTAGAAGGGCTGAAAGTATGATGGACAGCACTGGAATAAAAAAAAAAAATCTCTTAAATTGGAAAGATGGGCTAAAGCCAGAATTCAAAACAAGGGCAATAAATATGCTTAGGCAGAAATAATCAAATGCAAAAAGTACAAGTGCGATAACTGTTCCTAGGAAGATGGCCCTGAGTGCACAGAGTAGAACAAATAAATGTAAGCCAATATGCCACGCTGTCATTAAGAAAGAAAACACTATAGAGGACTATGTAAACAAAAATAGAGCTTGCAAAACACATAAAGTAATCCTTATTCTGTGACCCCCAACTTTCAGGCCCCAGATGGGCAAACCTGTTCCTTTTCAGTAACAAAGAGGCGGATCAATTTTAGAGTATGGTGAAAAGCAAGTAATGTGAGGAAAGGTCTACAAAATAGTACCTACAAAAAAAATTTGTAAACATTTGCTGGTTTACCCGAAAGAATAAAAATCTAAGGATGGCCATATGAAACTGTATAAAAACACTTAGTGCCAATACAAAGAGGTCAAACTCTTTTACAATTCCAGTGGCAAAAGCTTTGCAGAAAAGTCCCTGGCCATCCTGGTGGACATCAAATTGAACATGATCCAGCAATGAGCACTTGCATCAAAGGCTAACTACTCTGGGCTCTGTTAGGAGGAGTGTTGCAGCAGGTGGAGGGACACGATCCTTCCCCTCTGCTGGTGAGGCCACACCTGGAGTAATGTGTCCAGTTCTGGGATCTGCAGTACAGGAGACACATGGACATGCTGGAGAGTACCCAGCAAAGGTCAACAAAGATGACAGGAACCTGGAACATCTCTGCTGTGAAGAAAGTCTGAGAGAGCTGGGACTGTTTAAACTGGAGATGAGAAGGTTCAGAATGATCTTACCCATGTACATAAGTACCTGAAGGGATCAGGGAGGACAGCAAGACTCTTTCCAGTGGTGCCCAGAGACAGGACCAGAGGCCATAGACACAAACTACACAAAGGAGACTCCCCCTGAACATCAGAGAACACTTTTTTTTATACAGGGTGACCAAGCACTAGTACAAGTTGCCTACAGAGGTTGTGAAGTTTCCATCCTTGGAGATACTCAAAAGCCACATGGATGTGGTCCTGGGAAACTGACTCTAAGTGACCCTGCTTGAGCCGAGGGCTGAACCAGATGACCTCCAGAGGTTCCTTCCAGCCTCAGTCTATGAAATGACCAAAAAGTAAAAAGCTAAAATTGGAAAACATGAGTTTAGTATGGAACATTCTTCTGTTCATAGGAAGAGTGAGAATGGAAACATCAAGCGGTGAAGAGTTGGATTATCCATTAGTGGAGATTTGTGAGAACTGTCAAAGGTGATCAGTCTGTCTGGAAAGCAGAGGAATGAACCAGTGACTTAACAGAAATCTAGGTAGAAATCAGAAGGAGAGAGGTAGAAGGATATCATTTTGCACTCAAACAAAAACTACACAAGTTTTTTCTGAGGTAATTAACATAATGCCAGTGTAGATCGTGTGGAATTCATTGCTTCAGTCAGTTTACAACTCTTTCTACAGGCAACAAGAGAAACAGATGCTTCTGGAATAAAAGTCGTATGATTTGCATGAGACAACTATGCCATGGTCAAATGAGTCATGCCCCATGTGTAGAAATATCTACATTTCTCTGTAGTGAAGGGAGCACAATGCTGGAACATAGATGCCTGTACTGGTCAGTTAAGTCTACCTCCTGTCAGAATAAACAATTTATAGGAGTGAATGTAGTGCTGTGCATTGAAAGACACATAATTGCCAATATGTAAGTACATTAGGGGAAATATGAGTTCTCTGTTGGTTTAACAGATTTCTGTATTAAATGCTCCAAACCTCAATTCAATAAAATGAAAACTTGGTATGCCTGTAAAGTTACTGCTGCTCTGTGGCTGGCTGACCACCAGAGCATGACTCTGACCTTAAAAAAAGGAACAGCCATTACAACCTCTCCAATACTCGTACTCTGCTTGTAGAGCGGGGTGAGTCAGACCCACATCCAGCAGAATTAGCCGTGGAGAAAGATTCATGAAAATGAGAAAAAAATCATATTCTAATGAAACCCTGATTTGCTATCTTATCTGTAGACAAAAATAACACCATTACACTTATTTTTTATTGCAAAAAACTAAGAGAAATACATATCATCTCCACAGAAATTAAAAATAACTTTTCAATCGATGCCTGATGCAATTGAATAAACTAGACAAGGTTTGCTCTGCACAACTCAGGATGTGCTTGGGTTCTTGTGAAATTATAACTCTCAGCATTTGCTTACAAGTCTGTATTTCCAGCTCAATGCATTGTCAAAAGAATATTATTCCACACAGCAGCAAAGTGACTGTTAAAATTTTCTCGTTATTTATAGCAAAGCCTGGAGCATTTCATAACGTGCAACAGTCTTCAGACCAAAGTGACCAAATTTAACATTTTCTGTATGTCATAGATATCTCACAAATCCAGACTGGCAGCAAAAATATTGTACCTTTAGGAAATCCAAAATTTTGGTGGGAATACATTCATTTTCTACAATGTAAAAGAGAGAGAAAGTGATAATGAGAGAAACATTAATATCTTTCACTTGTAAACTTGGATCTCTAAAATAAGTTCTTAGTCTCAAAAGGGGAAGTGTGGCAGATTAAAAGCAAACAAATTATGGTTAGATAGGATCTGCTCCACAAGAAGCATAGGTATGCATGAAAAATCAAAAGCGTGGAGCCACCTGTAAGGACATGTGAAACGGGGAAAGGGGAAGAGGTAAAGGAGACGACTCTATCCTTAACACATTAGTCTGCCAAACCAACAAATGGCAACAGTAGATTCCACCTGAAAAAGGTCATGACGATTTACAGTTTATCTTCTTTTACTTCAAGACACAGAAATTACTTTTAAGAAGGTACTCCTGACTGCTACTTGGATAAGTCCAAGATAAATCTAGCCCTGTGGAATAAAAACAACGGGAAAAGGATTCCTTCAAAGGAACATCTATCTTCACAAGGCAGCAAAGAGCCATAATTCAACCCTATGTTCTCCTCGGTCAGCTTCCCTCACAGATGCTCCCAAGCGAAGGAGTGGGTGAACTCAGCACTGCAGACAGACAGAACATGCCATGGGCAACACCAGACAGTTGCTAAAACAAGAATAAATTCACCAGTGTTTCCAAGAGAACTCACAATCCCTTTGAACATCAACACACCAACAGACTGAATTTTTTTTCCCTGAAAAAATACCTTCACATACTTAAACACAACCTGTGTGAGTCTCAAAGGCACCATTGGCCTGACAATCCTTGTCCAGTTCCCTAGGACTCCCCTGGCCGTGCCAAGGGGCCTGGACTCCATGTCAACCCCTTGGACTGTCAGTCCTGCCTCAGCAATGCTCTCACCACCCTGCCCTGCCTGGCCAGAGGCCCATCCAAGGGACCAAGGCCCAGCCCAATGCCGCCCTTTCCCGATCCTCAGGGAGGTGCCAGTTCTGGTGCTGGGCTGCTCCCAGGTTCCCAGTCTGGGTGCCTGGCACAGGTCCTGGCTGCTAGGTGTTGCCCCTCCACCCTGCAGACTCCCACGGCTCCCAGCACTCGGGGGCCCTGGCCCACGCCGTACCCTGACAGCGTCCATAAAACATTTTACCTAGAACGCCAATCAGTCAAGGAGCATCTGGACAATGGTCTTGGCCACATGGTTTAGTTTTAGGTAGTCCTGTGAGAAGCAGGGTGTGGGACTTGATAAACCTTATGGGTCCCTTTCAACTCAAGATAGTCTATGATTTTGTGGTCTTCATTTTACTGCAAAATCTATTTCACCCCTAAGATTGCTTTCAGGTTGCACACACTTGGATTAGCATGCTAGATTTTTAGGTATCAATAATACATCTCTCTGCTACTTTATTAAAAGTCAGGATACCCTGTGCAGATATTCAGCTGCCCATCTTACTCCAACAACACAGAGTTACAAATGTGCAGCATCAGTGTTAAAAAGTCTGCTTTGTTCAGGAACACAGCAGTGGAAACAATTTTCAGAGATGTGCTTATTTGTTTAGAATCATAGAATGGCTTAGGCTGGAAGGGACTGTAAAGATCACCGAGTCCCATCTCATCTGCATCTCATCTGCACAGGCAGGGACCCCTTCCTCTAAACCATCTTATTCAGAGCCCCATCCAGCCTGGCCTTGGAGAATTCCAGGGATGGGGCATCCACAGACACTTTGGGCAACAAGCTCAAGATCTGTGAACTATGGAAGTGGTGATAGCGATAAATATGCTCCAAGCCACACACTTGCATTAATTTTGCCTTTCAACCAAAGCAAAATGCATTTTTGTACTTACAATCCCACCACAGTTTGATTGCAACAGATCAACCAAAGTATAAGAGAAATTTCCCATATTTATTATTCTCTCTGTGTTTATGAAAGACAAATGAAAGAGGTTACATTTCCAATTAATGTTTGTTTAACATCTAGTTAGACATAAATGCTGTATATATTTACATAATCAAATCTCTATGTCATGCCTGTAAAAACCTTCATAACTGACAAATATTATGTGTCAGTTTGCTAAAGACAGATATTTTTTATTTCTTTCTGTCAATGTCAACCAAGCAAGATCATGGAGGAATGTGTCAGTACACTGATGGAAGTGGAGAGGTTGCCATTTTCCACAGTGTTGTTACTTTTTGGATTAGTTCCCTATTGCCTTCAACCCAAGATTTGTGCAGGTGCATGAATCAGTCTTTCACCTAATCCATCCACTAGGAGTGTTCACCTCCTAACAAGAGCTGAGATGACCTGCTAGCAGAAAGTACTCTTACTTATGTGGTATTTCTTGCTAAGTATTTTTCTCTATCAGATTCAGGTTCACTTGTTTCCTTGTGGAAATTGCTTTTTAGCAAAAGCGGTGAAATGGTTAAATAAGTGCATATGTTTATTCATGAAAACAGTAGGCAAGCAGCAGCAGAAGCAGTTTTCCCCTTTGATCTGTGAGAACAGATATATATATAGCAACCATTAGGAGATGTAACATTTCATCATCAGCTTAGGTATCTTAGAATTCCTGTGATTAAAACATCTCTTAGCCCATGCACTAGCTAGCTTGCAGAATTTTTCTCCTTTAGGACTTAGACGATCTGATTCTTTCCTTAATTCATTTTAAGTATATAAATCTGCTCAAAATTCCTGCCAGCACCACACCAAGGAAACTGATGAGAAGTGGAGTCCTCTGTTGGTATTTTTTACTTTGCTTTGATTTTTATTACCCCATATATCAAGTACTTTTGCAGCTTTGATAAAAGACTCTATCAATAGAATTTGGTATTGGGATTAATCAATTCTGGTCTCTTGGTGCATTATAAATTTCCAGAACATGAAGAGAAGAAATGTCTTCTTTTCCCAGTCCAATCATTCTTAAGTTAGATGTAATAAGAAAGACCTATTCTACCTCTCACTGACATCATTGTAAATATATCAAGCTGGTTTTAGTGGGAACTGTACGAGGCCTTTAAAATTACATTTTCTCTATTTTTCTTTAAAAGGTTGAATTTCTTTTAGTGTGTTCAACATAATTCCTTACATCATTAGGAGACCTTTCATACATAACTTGCTGTAAGAAATATATTTGAGAGGTACCAGTAAAAGACAATCTTCATGTGGATTCTCTTACAGGCTACATTAACGAATTTGGGAAGAATGCACTTGCCTGGTTTAGTAGTCTCAGGTTAAGGGTGTAATTTTTAATCAATTCCACTAAGTATTTTTTTATAGCCCATCAAGAAATGAAAAGCAAAAACATTAAAATGCCTTTAACTTAAATATAAATAGAACATAGAGTGTGAGAGGGAACAGTCAGATGTAGTGAATATTCTAATTTCTGTGCACATTAAAATATCTGTTTAGTTTCCATTTTCTTCACTGCACCTAACTGATTTTTCCTTGATATGGTCATAAAGAAAATGAAGAAGAAAAAAAAAAAGTTGAAGGTGATATTTTAAAACCAAAACATGGTCAGTCTTTTTGCCTTGACTTTTCTTCCAGAAATTTAAGAAAGAAGTTAAGCAAGTTGTTTCAATGACTCAGGCTGACAAGAAATAAGATTTTCCCAGGGTCTTAGCTGCTGACTATTGCTGCATGGGGGCCACCAAAGCCTGGAGGTAGCATGGTGGAATGGGGTAAGTGTGAGTGTGAATGAAAACAGGAGACCCAGTCTTTACAGCAAAGAAGGACAAAGGAAGTGATCAGTCTAAAAATATTAAGAACTGCTGCGTCACGAAGCTCCCCTCTCAGCTTGTGGACTCCTGACCTTGATACCTCAGGGGAGTTTTGCACAACTTCTCAGGGCTTGCTGTGGGTAGGCAGATCACAAGCCAGCCAGCCAGCCCCAGAAATCACAGGACTGCCCTAGCAGTGCTCTGCCTCAGCTGAAGCACCCTGCCGAGAAGCAGAAAATATTTGCTCAGGCACAGCATGATGCTAACACAGCCACCTTGCTTTTGGAGCATGGCCAGCTTACCCAGGACAGGCTGAGAGGCTGAGTGGAGCTAATGAAGAGCTGTCTGTACACACATCCACAGGATCAACTCTAACCAATATATAGCCAATGCAAATACTGACCTGCAGCTAATCTGGAGATGTGAATTCCCTAAAGAGCAGAGCACTTGATGAGCCTCCCTATTTTCAGCGTTTTGAGTCCCACAATTCTTTTCAGTATTAAAGCCTTTTAAGTCTAAAATCTCTGTTACAAAAATCAGTTTGAAAAGACCTAGATGCCTTTCAAAATTTCACACTTTGGATATTTACTCCCTTTGGAAGAGTCAGGAGGGGAAAGAAGCAGAGAATTCAGGAGTGGTTAAGCATAGGAAAAAGCAGTGGGGAAGGTTTTAAGATTTGGTTATACTCATCATTATCATACTCTCAGCAGTAACTGATTGGTAATGAATTAAACTAATTTCCCCAAGTCAAGTCTGTTTTGCTCATGACAGTAATTGGTGAGTGATCTCTCCTCATCCTTATCTTGACCCACAATTTTCTCTCCCCTGTGCAGCTGAGAAGCAGAGCCCTGCCTGAAGTCTCCCATGAAAATGGTCCCATGAGAAGAGCCAAAAAGACAACACTCCATTTGAGGAAATTATTTTTCCTACCTTATTTTCTTCAGGTTTTACCTGGAAATTTGCAGCCTTTTAGGCTAAAACTTTGAGCTAAATTTTACTGAGCATCTGTAATACATGTGCTCTCAGTAGCTGTTCTGCATTTTCATTTATTCGGGTTTACATGGCCTATCATTGACTCATGTACTTCATTTACATGCACAGGCTCTCATAACTAGTCTTTTGCTTCAGCAAAAGTCAGGTTCTACTTGGATTCAACAAGCAATAAGGCTGGTGTGCAGCCTAGTTAATGTACTATGTTAAAATTATTTTGCACTGATACCAGAAATTGCTAGAGTGCTGTAATATCCTAGAATATGTAGATTTTTCCTACATTTACACTAGAAATCCTCTATTCTAAGCATTATCAGTTTATGTTTTGTAGTACTCAAATTAACACAAACGCAAAACCAAGAAATCTTTCCCTAGTTTTCAAGTACAACTTGCAATATTTGGCTAGACATGGTGTCCTCCAGAAGGCTTAATTTTTGTAATTGCATTATTTCTCATCATCTTTTAATAAAGTATTAAGACTATAGAGACCATATAAAGGAATATTAAATGTCAGGCTGATGATTCTATGAAATAAAACACTGGTTGATGTACTGACAATACAGAATATTGGACTTCTCAAGTGTGATCATATGATTTATTTATAAAGTTAAACTAAGTTAAACTAATTCTTTCAAAGACTCTATTCTTGCACAATATTCCATAAGAATAATAATAATAATTTTTAAAAAGACAGTAAAATTTAGCAGTCCTTAATCACACTGCAACAGTCTTTTGATTTAAATCAATGGCATTATTCACAGATTAGTTGATTTCTTAAAAATAAGAAACTGTTCTTATATCTGTCGAGGAAATGAGAGAAAATTATTATGATTACCCAGCTTAAGGTAAGAAGAAATGACACAGAAAAGCAGATTGATGATTGCCTATTTCTGTGTTAAGACACAAATTTTCCCACAAGACAGTATGAGATCTTTTGTTTAAACAAATTTTCCAATTGCTTTCAAAACGCACGGCTCTCCAGAAGGGATGCTCTTGAGCTATGGCAATGAAAAGGCCTAATTTGAACTTGTATGGAATTAATGGGGAGGCTGTTTTTGAGAGCAGCACACTCTAGGACATGGGGTCACAAAGGAGTGGAAAATCCCTCCTTTCTCAAATGACCAAAATACATTCACCTTTTATTGCAGCACACAAAACATTCTAGGTCCTATCTACCGATACACACAAGCATATGTTGCATCGGTGGAAATAAATGGGAAGTCTGGCACAAACAACTCTCTGATGACATTTGTGATTTATCAGTCATAGCTAAACAGTGTAACTAGCCATTTTCCCCAATTTCTTCCCACGCATGTTTGTGAAAGGAAATAACACCCTTTGCTCAACCGGCAAGAAAATAAGATATTGTTTATCAAAATTCTTTTTGATGTATTAGTGACTTGCGAAAAGATGGAAGAAGGAAATTTCTTTCTTTCCTTTCTGCTTTGGTTGATGGCCCCTCAGTCAATTGAAAACACCTTTGTATTTCATACACAATAACCCGATTGAAGCATGTTAAATGATCACAGATTACCAAGGCATTTCAATTGCTTTTAAGCCCCCAGAGTAAAAATCCTGACAGTGAAATAAATGGATAAACAGCCAACTTAACTATGTAGAGGTCTTCACTGCAGCTTTTTCCTATTCTCTGAAATCATATACTATTTGAACATGGATGACCATATATATAAAACACATTCTCTGCTGATTGCAAAGGTTCACAACATCTTAATGCTCAGATTTCACAAAAGCAGTTAACAGTTGAAGTCAAGAAAAAAATGAAATCAAAGCTTATTCTGTAAAAGCTTTCCAGAGACCAGCTTCCATATGCTGTTTTGCTCACTTCAAATCACCAGATGCCTAAATTCTGCAAAGGTCAGTCAAATCTCAGAGTTTCATGTGTATAAATCAACAACATCAGGAAAACTGTCTTGGATTCACACAAGGAGAAATTACAACAACATTGCTGTCTCAGAGTGCCTTAACATTTAACCTTTTATATCAGGACATTCTTGTTATAGAACTTAAAATTTCTGATTTTGTATTAAAATCAGATCACACAAGAAATGAAAAATTTTGGAGATGCAAGATTGTTCCAAATATTTTCATTTGTTAACAGAATTAATCTTCCAGAAATAACCCTAATACTGAAATTAATTAGTGAAACAATTTGCAAAATATTTCTTCTGAAGTGAGAATCCCAACTAGCATCTGAGAAATGGATTTTAAACTTTACTGTTTTTTATAGTTGGTGACAGTTTTATATTCAAAGCTGTTGAAGCCACACAGTTCCAACAATGCTGACTTTAGCAAGCTCTTCAGTCACCCTCGAAAATATTCTCTCCCTAAGGTAAGATTCTTAATAGAATCTTAATAATCTCTTAATAGAGATGCATTCTTAATAGTTACAGAAGACACTGACAGTAGCTGGTCAAAAATACCCTAGCAAAATACCTTTTTGTGTCAGAAAATGATAATTCAAGGAAAGAGATGTTTTTCACAGGTATACATTACTTAAGCCAAAGGATAAAACAAAAGATGTATCCATGTGGAATCAAATTCAAAACTCTTCAATCCTACAACAAATAAATAAAGTGATAAATCATAAAAGTTATGGTTTTATTGAAACAAGCACTTTGAATCAAGAAAGGTGGTAAGGTTGCATAACTTGAAGGAATATGTCTTACTATATACAGATTAAGAAAATTATATTTTCAGATATATCCATACTATCAGATTGAAGTTAGGTTCAGGTTATAAATATTTTAATCATATCTCATTTAGTGATATTTGGGCCAAGAAGAATAGAAACATCTCTGTCCTGATGCAACACAGCAGACTTCTAAAAATCCATTTCAGATGAATTCTGGGCATACCTTTCCACTGAACATTCTTTATCAAACCAATCTGGCGTTCTGCTAGCAGACATTGATGCCTATGCTTAGGCTATATAATGCCAAAGTGATTTCACCCTCTTTGTCTTCATTTTGACTTCTGCACACCTAGGCAGGTAACATCAGACCATATTTTACTGGGTTAGACCAGCAAAGGCCACATGCTGTGTTTTCTCACGCTGATGCTGCTGTGCTATCACTCTCATTAAACAAACAATTCCATGAACAGCCTGGCAAATAGTATCAGCTTTACGCACCTACTGACTATCCAGGCTGAATTCCTAACACAGAAGTAATCATTTACCTATGCTTATTCATACATCAACCTTGGAACAGAATGTGCTCTTCTCAAAAGGAGGTTAATAATGTACTTTTTACTGGCCCTGTGATAACACTACAATTACAGCACTAGATTTGCTGTGTTAGTCTAATCTATGGTCTTTCTGTTCTCCTGCCCTCTGCCTGCTGTTGACCGACACCAGACAGCCCAGACTGAATCACCCGGGCTGCTGATGTGCTTTGTGCTCAGGAGACATGTTTGGTTTTACGGGGTTTTTTGGAAGCGGTTTGGGGGGTTTTCTTTGGTTTTGCTGTTGTGTTGTGGAGGTTTTTTTCCCAAGAGCTATCTTAAAGAAGTGTAAGAAGCTGCTGCTTAATGAGAGGAGGAAGAGATCAGGATTCCAAACTGACCTAGCTAGAAAGCTAAATACCCCACATGCGATGCTAATGACAAAGTCACACTGGGAGCTCAGAATCAGCAAAAGCAGAACTTCTCTCCCATTTAAGCAGCTTTGCTGTGAGAAGTTCTCGGCCTTGTTTCAATGCAGCTATTTTTTGGCATTCTGTAATCTGTTTTTGACTTAGCCATTAACTTCCTTCCCTTTCTTATGAAAACAGATGGAAAACTCTTTGATGGGATGACTTTCATTAGTCTCTGTTTGACAGCGGGAGTAAAAAGTTTTAATGCCTTCAGAGTGTCTGGTTTCATCTCTTTGGTTACTGAATTTTCCAGGTGATCTGAGACCAATTTCCAAGTATCTTCTCTCTCATCAGACTTACTGGTAATCAACAACAATCTGCTATCTGTATCATCTGGCAAAAACATCTTTAATCTGCAAAGGAAACTTGTTTTTCTAACACAGTTCAGTCATCATACTTGTCTCTAGCCTGCTTTGATTCTTGTATTCCTTCTTCCATATCATTCAAAAGAAATGGCAGCACTTAAACCTAACAAAATAAGACTAAGAACTAAATAAGAGTTCAAGTCTATTTACTATAATATCTTGACATTTGATTTTAACATTGATTTTCTTTTCTCTTCTTTTTTTCTTCTCCTTAGTAAATTCTGGCTTTTGTAATAAACTTTGGCTAGTGATTTCAGGAAACATCATGTCCTCATTTTCAGTAGTATAAATTTAAAATAATTCCCACTGCAGTAATCCAACTTATTCCAAATGTGCAACAATATAATAAAGCAGTACTTGATTTACAGCTGCTTCCACAAATTGACAGTTTACTGGCATCAAACTTGATACGTTTTTATTTCTCCATGCAAAAGCCAAAATGAACAGCTTTTTTTCATAGGTTTCAATTTGATTTTCCTTAGTTTTTCTTAATTTTAAGTAGTCCAATAAATATACATATATTTGAGAACTCTGTCATTTTACAGATTTCTGCTACTTCTTTCTAATTCTAACCACAGAACATAAAAAGTCCTTTAATTGGATGGATCAGACACTAAAATACACAAGATCTGTTGCATTTACTGTATGTCTAGCCAGAGATTCTGTTTTGATTTACTCTAAAGAAGTCTCATCTGTCTGTAAAAGAATACAAGCTTCTAAAAGAAAGGTGGGTATGTGTACTAGGGAAAAAAAAAAAAAACAAACCATAAACAAACAACCAAACAAACAAAGTGAGGAAATTATCAAAAATAAAAAAAAGCACCTGCTTCTGGCAACCAAGATTGGAATCTTTAAGAGAAATTAAATTATGGGATGAAAAATATCTTTCAAATACTTCACATTCAGCAGCTACCATCACACCTGCATATCTCAGAGCTCATATCCACCTTTTTTTAACATTGTTAAACACAACTGAGACACAACATTACCCACAGTGTTGTGTCCCTTTAGTGGATTCAGCCTGCCTCAAAGCTATAACTTTTTAAATGATGGATCAGATTGTGATGTAGTGTTACTACAAGACGTGCTATTACAAAACTACTCTGGATGTCTATTTCATGTTTATATTCTTTGTAGAATCTAATTTAATTAGTTAAATGTTCATAATAAGGTATATGAAAGCAAACAGTAGAAGTGAAGTTCACTTCATCCTTCCTCTTGGGGTGCAAAGACAGCCTTAGTGATTTACAAAAAAAGAAGAAAAAATTAGCAGAACAGAATAGATATAGTAAATATACTGAGAGTAAATATTTCTGTGTTTCAAATTCTATAATCTGCAATGTAATTTGTGGTCAGTAACATTCATTTTCAGCAAGTATGAGTGTTTGTTTTATTCTGTTTTGCATGGAGGAGGAGTAGGTTCTACAAAGGAAAGAGCATATATTGTCTTTAAAAGAAATCGAAGTAAAAAATTCTTAAATACAACAGAAGATTCATCCTGATATAGCTAGGAGCCATTCCTTTCAATCTTCAACAATTCAAGACCATATTTAATTTGTTTTCCTAACCTTGCAGCATGATTCCTCCTTTTCTGGAACCTATGCAACACCAAGTGTAAACAGATACACTACTAAAATGTAGTTTCTGACGCACATGTACAACCACATAACAAATCTAAACTTGGCTCGATCATCTTTTCTTGCCATGTCTTTGCGTATCTTCCTAAAGCAGCCTCGGTAATTACTGACATCACGTGGAACAATTATGGACATTGAATCAAAACAAAAGGCAGCAGATTGCAATAATTTTAGATGGTAATGAATCTAACATTAGATTATCAGAACCCTAATGAGAACCAAGGTGGTTTGAAACGGCATGCTCAAATCAGAATTTAATTTTGTATTCCTTTTGTAAAGAGGAGTAATTTAAACTTCCTGAATGTGTTATAATCTCTAAATGACATGGTGTAATGGCTTTTGCCTCACAAACGACGTATCAGAGAGGACATACATAATTTATGTTGAATGAATTCTTATAACGTACACAGGTGGAAAACAGATATTTAAAATATATATATATAAATATATATAAATCTGCCAAAATATAAAGGAGGTGCCAAGCACAAAAGTCAGTGGCCCCTTTAGCTATTTTGTATATCAGAACTTGTAAGAACAAAATTATCTTTTTCCCTCTTTTATTGTTTGAACATATTCCAGATTTCTAAGCACAGTCTAAGCATGGTCCCTGCTGGTTTGGAAAAACTGCAGCAAAAATAAGTATGTCAAAGGCCATATAAAAATTCATGCCAAAGAAGTCTTGGCTCTAAAATGTAATAACTGGGATAACCTGAGAGCTCCCAGATTATCAAAGCAACCACTCAAAACTGTTTTTACACAGAGTTAAACAATATAAGGCTCCTTCTAAGATTTTGTATTAAGGCTCTCCCATCTGTCTGGAAAAGACCCTCTCCTTCCCTGTTTTCTTATACCTATATTAGAGAACATTTGTTATCTCAACCACAATTTCTTCAAGCTAACATCCCATTTTCAATGAAGCTATGAGCATGAGAGTTTTGTCAGATTTTGCTGTTCCCTTCATAGTTTTCTCTTTCATTAACTGTGAGTTGACTAAGATCCAAATTATGTGGTTTTTGATATTCCACCTTGTGGGTGCTGTAAATAATAAGCAGCACCTTGTGCACTTCCTACTTTAGGATCCAACCCTTCAAACAGTTACAATTCTGTCAGCAGTCACAACTTCTAGGACAGTTAGGGAAGAAAAAATGAGCCCTGGATAGTGATACATGTCACTTCATTGCTATGTTTAAATCTCAGGATAAAAGATTAAAAGCCCCAGGCAAAGAAAAACTCCTTTTTTTGCAAGATACTGTACGTTTCATGTCAGTTACAGCCTATTATATATTCCACCTGTTTCCATACTGAAGAAGAAATCAATATTGGGAAAGTCTTATTGATAGCACCAATTATATAGTACATTGCCTCACTAACAAGAAGCATGAATCCAACTGCGATAAATCCTTCTCTCACTTATACTGATCTCTACAAAAATAAGCCCATTGAGTCAATGCAGTTAGACCAAATTCACAGCACTGTGATTGAAAGCAGACCTCTTTGCTTTCTTGGATGAGTGAAAGAGGATTTGGCAGGGGAAAAGAAACAATCATGATGCAAATTCCAACTCTCTTCTTACTGAAGAGGTCTCCCTGACTTCAACAGAAATAGGATCAAGCCAGTGTTCAAGTCTAATCAAACTGCTCTTTTTTTTAATCTAGCAATTATTGTCATGTTGTCGAGAAAAAAAACAGCTATTAAAAGATTATAAATGTTGAAAGGATAATTATAAAATATAATCTCTGGAACCACAGAAAGGAACTAGTTACATTTATGTAAACTAAGTCTCTCAAAAAAATTACTAAAGAAGAAAAAGAACTGCTAAAAGAACAAAACACCCCTTTCTGTTGGATGCTAATGTTGTTGATATTTTTCCTCTTGGCTGAACTCTGCAGGTAAATTTATACTTAGTAGATATAATAAAGCAAAAATAAGAAATTATATCATTACTGTTAGCCAATCATGTCCAATTTCACACTAGGTGTCATCCAGCAGCGTGTGCCCCTAAAGTAAAGAAATGAAGTTAATTTGGCACACTCTGTAGCGTGCCTTTTTGTCACAGGAAAATGCTGAAGCCATCTATTCCATTAGTCAAGAGGTTTAAAAATCCTGAGACTGTGGCTCTTACAGCTCAAACTGAATAGCCAAATTAACAAGCTAAAATGCATCTAGACATATGGAGAATGTCTTTCAGTAGCCTGCCATTTACAGACCAGACTGCATGAAGGGACCTACATTAAAGGATATATTCTGATTTTATTGTAACCTCCCTTGGCTTTTTTTTTGTTACTGATTTACAGAACTGAACCAGGAGGTTGGTTTTCATCAACATACATTTCCCCTCCTTTCTTCAAAATGTGCAGCTTGAGAAGTGAGCTACACAAAGTCATTATCACTGTTATCGCAATCATTACTGCTGGCTAGCCAGGAAGAACCAAGAGCCAGCTCCAAAAAAAGGATTTAGACAACTTAACTAGCACTGCAGGAGCCTTTCTGCACAAGTCCCAAGCAGCGCAGGGCCTCACACAGTGGTCTGGAACACATGAGCTCCCTGGGCATCTCCCTGCTGACCCTACACATGATGGAGGGGCCCGTACCTATGCCCAGAGGTGCCCCAGAGGGGTCTGCAGCAGCCAGCCTCCTGCTTGGTTCTCTTTCCAGATGAGGCCTGTGATTTTAGTCCTCTCCAGCAGCTAAGAGCAGGCCCGGGCTGGCAGAGCCCACTCTGCTCTCTCCTGGTGTGTGCCCACTCCCGTGGGTCCCACGGGAGACTCGCTGGCGCTGCTCCCGTGCCAGCCGAGGAAACCTGCCTTGGGCATGGGATACAGGAGAGCAGGGGGAGATCAGGGCCACTGCATGGCTCAGGCAATGATACTCTGGTTTTGCATTCGCTGATGAACCACTTGTCATGATCCTGGGTGTGAGGTAAATAAAACGAACTAAATAAATGTGCCTCTTCCTAGCTGACACATCTAATTCTTCATGTGATTCAGGCCGTAACAACTCCCAAGCATGGCACTGTTTTTCTCCTTTTGAGTCCCACCTAATTTTAAATTAATTTCCTCAGAGCTAATCACGACAATTCATCAAACTGGACTGCTAAAAAGGAAAATTAAAAACCTCGGGTAACAGTGCTTTTATGGTACATTTAACAAATGTATTTCAGTTTTTTCCTCCAAAAGAAATCTGATATTTCTACAGGAAACAATAACCTCTGCTACTCATATCAAACCTAAATGGCTTTGTAATGGCATTATTGCAAAAATATATTTTTTTAAATGTCACCATCATTAGGATTTGCTGTGAAAGTGAAATATGCTGCAAATAAGTGTCTCATTCTAGTTGCTCTTTACAGAAAATGAAACATGCCAGGCGGACAGCTTCCAAACATGCTGCAGGATTTGATTCTGTCATTAATAACTAAGATTGACTAGGAATTTAAGCTTATCATTTGCCACTCATAACAAAAATTGTATTATCTTTTCTGCAGGAAATAATTTAAACATGTTCTGATCTGTCCAGTTGAATAAAGAGTCAATACACTTCATTTCTGTACCAAATATATCTTTTGAGACGAAATAGCATTATCTGTGGTCAATCCTCAAGTTTTGGTATATTTTTGGCAATTCATCTCTTTTCAGGGAACCATTTCAAGCACATTCCAACCTTCAAAAAGGTTCAAAAATATGTAGATGAGATTCAGAGTCTTGCACTAGAACTGTGCTGCTGTGCAGAAGTAAGACTTTGTAAATTTACAACTTAGTAAAGGTGAAACAAACTAATGGAGAAGAATTTTCCTTAAAAAAAAAAACCCAAACCACAAAAACCCCAAAACAACACGAAAGAAAACCAACTACTGTCCACTAAAAATGAATGAAAAAGAGTAAGCAAAAAGTACACTTCAACAGTCATGAATATGACAAATCCCTGGTAACTACTCATTCAAATACATGGTGAACCATCATCATCACGAGGGTGTTATTCTATGATACAATCATGTGTCTTAGCATTTCACAGTGGAGCCTCACTTCTTTCAGCATTGCTAATTGTATGAATTTGAGGGTTACACACAAATAACAATTTATGCATCTAATAAGCATGATGCAACAAAGCATAAAATGTGGGTATTAAATTCACTGGCTGGCACATTTGCATTAATAGCATTTGAAGTGTTCTGTGGTATTGCTCTTGGCTTCCTATTGCTGCTCCAAAAGAGCACAGGTCTCCCACACTTCCACCAGCCCTGTGAGACCTTCTCATGTGCTGTAGGGCATCTCAGTCACACCAAATTAATTTGGTGTAGACAACTGAATTAAGCACCAGGTACCTGTTTTCCTGTGCACTGCCTGGGGAGATGTGTGTGCCTCAAGAAGGTAACAGCCTGTATATTCAGCAGGCAGACAGACAGACTGTCAAGAACAGTGATAGAACAGTGGTGAATATGAGATTTAAGATTTTTCCTATTCGCAGATACTCCAACAACGTGTTTTCAGGATTCAAAATTATCTAGCCAAAGGTTTTCTTTAAAGATCAGGGTTCATTTGAATTAACTTGCTGCAACTTCCAAACTGACCTTTGAGGCTGCACAGAAAAGAATGTAAGGGTCATACAGCATATAGCACAGTAATTATGACTGAAACATTTAATTGTTTCAGCAAAATAGTAGATTCAGATGATACTCCTCTATTATGGTGTTTTAATTTGGATTGAGATCTCACTTCAGGAGCAGACTGCTCTCTAGGAGTTTCCCTTCTGAACTCCACGTTCCAAAGGGCAGCCAGCCCATGGGACCAGACGAGAGCCTGTCCACAGTCAAACCCACAGAAATACAAATAATGTCAGTGCTGAGTACTCAATAGTAGCTGTTGTGCCCTCCAGGTCTGTTCCTAGCGTAGATACAGTCAGCTCTCATGACTGTCTGATTCTAATTCAATGTTTATATAAAGTAAAATTCTTGAATAATTTTGGGAGCTAATTTTATATAGGCTAATCTGCCTAACATGCCCTTTCTGACATGCAGTTTTGGCCTCTTGTACTATGCCATCTTAAATTTATTCCAATTTGCTAGCATATGTATCTAAAGCTACTTTCAGAAACCAGCTATGAAATTGTCATGACCTCAGTTCCTCTTTGCCTAGAAACTCAGGCAGTCATCTTGCTCAAATAGTAAATGAATGCAGCACACTTCTGACAGACTCAATGTCTCTTTACCCAGTTCTGAATGTCCATGTAGCAGAGATCTGCTGCAGCAGAGGATCAAGCCCTGCATCTTTTCTCTTTCTCAAATAATCACCCTGCCAGTTGCCATTAGCAGGTGCTGCTTATCTATCACAAATACATAACTGCTTCAGAAAACAATCCATTTCCGTGGTCACGGATTTCTATTTGTTTTACAACATATGATGATACCTAGGATTTTCAAAACCATCTAAAGTGTTTTGGAGTCATATTAAATATCCGTCTGGTCTTTATTCTAAACAGCTACTGAAAATGTTGTTGCATTGCCATTGCACGTAAGATTTGGTCCTTACCTCAAGTATCAATTTGTCACACCATGTCCTGTGGTTGCAAATAATAAACTGAGTTGGTATTTTGTCCTCAAAGCCAGCTAGCTCTGCAATTCCTGAATTACAATAAAGTCCATTATAAAACTGGCATTCAATGTTTAATATGTCAGCCCTTTGGCAAGGCATTAAGTTGAGACACAGCAGAGTATTTTTCCAGCCCACATACAGTATTTTTCAGTAACCATAATCTATCTAAGTTTTTTAAAAATTATTTGTAAAACAGAAGTTATAGTACATCATCAGTCTCACATGCTTTTTTTGCGTGCTTATGAAATCTTCGTCTTAAACCAAGACAGTGTCACCATGCACTTCACTAAAACAGAGTGAATATAAATTGCTCATGGCATTCAAGTGCACTTTTCCATCCCTTTCATTAGTTTGTTTCACAGGTCATTACAGACCCACCACTTGATCTTGCCCACTTCCCTGTGGGAGACAATCCCATCACATAGTTAATTTTCCTAAATGTATGAATTGCCATTTTTGAAGCAGTTGGCTTTTTGAGCACATGCTGCACGTCATTTCCACCTGCTGCAGCCCTACAGGAGAGCCAGGCGAGCTTAGACATGATAAGGCTTCTTGCCACCATCATACCAACAGCAAGGTATGTCCAGATGGTAGGCAGCTTTCCAAATCACTCAGGTGAGTTTCTTTATCCTCTCACACTTCTATTTGTGGAAGGAACAATGAATTCACAGGTCTGCCACACCAGCATATGGTGTAAAACATAAAACTCTCCACTAAGGAGAGAAAGGGCATTTTCATGGAGGTAAGATGATGTCTTTATCATAATTTTCCTCACACTTAGGATGCAAAGAAGCTCTGATTAAAGAAGAATAGCCTGAGAAAGCTGTCAGAAAAGCTGGTACTGGAAAAAAGTGGGTGTAATCACCACATAGTCACAACCAGCAGCCTGGAAAGGTACTGAGTAAGGGGGTCTGTAAGCTCTTGAGATACTAATGTTCAGCTGAGTTCAAGAAGACATTTCATTGTTCTCTTCCTGTTTTGCTAGCAGCTCAGTCAGCTAAAAAGCTTCATGTTTGACCATGTGAACTGTAGGCGAGCAGAACATTTGCTCGGTCCTAATCAGTTCGTTCATTATGGAATTACTGAAATAGGACTATTTCACACCTTGATACACATACTAGAATGTAAATAGGATGATTTATCCAAAGTAGAATGGAATCCTATTGAAAGGAACACTCAGCAAAAGGTGAGAGCACATGCAACACTTGGAAAGCTTGTGGCAAAGGTTTCCATAAGAAGATAGGAAGGAAATACATCTGTTGGATAGGATGGTATTCTGTCATTTCAGAAGCAGGGTAAGGGAAGGAATGGAGAACACAGAGTGATCAGTTTTTCAGAGGAGGTGCATTAAGAGGATGATATTTAAAGGAATTGCATTTGGTTTTTCCTCAATGATCTAAAAAAAAAAAAACAAACACCAAAAAAAAAACCCCACAGCAATACTGAGATGGCAAAACTTGAGAGTTAACAACTATAAAGTCAGCAGCCAGAAAGGCTGGAGGGGATCTGTAATACAGACATTAAAAGTACTGAGCTTTTAAGTTTAATGATCCTCTGTCATAATGAATGAGAAAGGCGACATTCATTGAAAGAAGAAAGAGAATTAAAGGCAGGATAGGGAATATTCTTTTTAATTAACACTGAAAAATAACCTTGTTCAACTATTGGAAAGATTCATCCAAGCAAAGGATTTGGTAATCACTGGAAAACATTTACTCCTTTATATGGATAATAAAACATCCCAAGTTAATCCATAAAAGACTGCCTTCACACCTCACACTAGACAGAAAGTCAGAAAAAATTTCCCACCAAATAAGTTAGTGTGCATTCCACCTTTTAACTGCCTCCAGTTATATTCTGCCAGTGTCTCTGAGAGAGACAACATCCTGGATTAAATCAGCCAGTCATATGGCACAAACAAATGGTTCAGAAATGCACGTCTTGCTGTTCTTCAGACCATTATATTCTCCTGAAAAATGGTAACGCAAGATGAAAATACAAATGCCTGGTAATCTTTATGTCTCAGTAACTCAGACATCTTCAGGCATCTTCCTGGTAGAAGAGATTTAAGGCAATTTTGGTGTTACCCTCATTGGAAGAGGAGGAATCCCAGGAATCTGAGAGTGGTTCAGAACTGTCAGGAATCTAGATCTCGCAACTACAGAGACTTGTGTGATAGCTACGTAATTCAAAGGGGCCAAAGGACCCACCTCACACTAGGAGCCCCTCAATATTACATAGCATCAGACAGCAGACTTATTGCCTCTGGGTCTTCAGTATTTCTCTTGGGTATTTCCTAAAATTCACAATGCCATAGGAAAAGAGCAATAGAAATGTAGTCATCACCTTTGTCCTCACTTTATTTGCCTTCTTTTCCCTTCAGTATCATCTTCTAACACATTTCCCATCCCAGACAGACATATAGCTAACCTCAGAGGCACTGACAAAGCCACCATGGGCTCAGGTATGGGGTTCACTGAGTATATTCAGAGAATTAAGGCCTTTCAGTGAATACATTACATATACATGACACACACATACCTATGATGTTGTGTTGTTGCTGGGAGGTTTTTTGGGGGGTGGAGGGTGGGCGTGGGGGGTTGAGTGAAAAATTTTAAGTATAAATGTTCACAGGTAATCAAGCTGCCCACACATAATGACCTGTGTCCTTCCACTGTGGGAAAAGTGTTTTTCTTGTAAACCTAACTTAAGCAGATGGCAAAGGCCATCATCTGTTTTATTAATTACACCTGTGAAAAGCTGTTGAATGTCATAAGCTAAAACCAACTAATCATTTCAAATGCATTACCCTTCACATGCTGAGAAAGTTAAAAACCAGTGACTAAAAGCTGCTCTGTCTGCATCATAAGCAATACTACAAGCATCTTTTAATACTAAAGGTGACAAACATTCCCCATTAACAGATCTCATTTTCCGTTGCTCATAAATTTGTCATATTTGAACCATTCAGGCTAAAATTTTCCATTTCCAGTATCTCCTGCAGATTGTCATAACATTAGAGAATTTGCACCAAAATGGTTTGGGCCATTAAAACCCCCCCACCAAACAAACAGAAAGTCCTCATAGTTAAAGCAAATCAATCCTAATATAGTAGGAAATAACAGCCCTTACATTGGTGATTTCCAGTACTTTTGCACATAGGAGCACGAATTTGAAATTTACCATCTGTATCAGGCATGTGGTTATGCCATTCCATCAACTCATCCAAATTAACAGATGCAGCGACCCTGTAAAAACGTGTTTATCAGACAGCTGGTAGCACATTTCATCAGATGTATGGCCTGTGTTGCTATTGTCTGAACAGACAATCCCAGATCTCAGATACTATGTGCACTGCTGGGTAAAAACACAGGAACTGAGTGTGAAGAGATGTACCATAATTACCCACCTTTCTGGGGGGAAAAAAAAAAAGTAAAATGCAAACAGAATCTGTTCTATCAGAATATAGATAAGAAAAAATAGATAAGAAAGATATAGAGATATAGAAAGAGAGAGAGAGAGATCTAGAGATAAATAAGATAAAATTTATCTTTTCCCAAGGGTGTATTTTCAGGCATATTTCTCACTGTTTGGGAGCCAAGTTATCTTGTATTTGCTCAACAGCAAATACTTTTCTTACAATATAGAAATACTATTTATATTTTTGGTAGTCAACAGTGCAAAGTTCTAGCTTTCAAATCCTTCAAATCCACATAATAAAAAAATAAAGCACTCAGACCTGAGCAATTTATTGACAACCTTTACAAGCAAAAACCCCCAATAGCCGTATAAAGTTAAAAACTAAGAACACTTAAGAATATTACTGAAGATGCAGGAAGGACCTATGTGACTTTCAAGCTTTTAACTCCAAGTTGCAAAGAAGTTAGGTTAATAGACTTCATTCACAGAAAAGGTCCTGCTGGAAATACCAAATCAATGATAACCATTCAGAATTTTGAAAACTCTCCTGTATTTCTGGGGACAATTTTCCCTATGCTCACTTCTGAATCATAGAAATAATAAAAACTATCAGCCTCCCATTGATTGCAAAAGTGTCAGTTATATAGTGAGATAGACACTTTTTCCAACTGATCTATGAAAGCCAATAGCAATACAAGAATCCAGAAGCAGTATTCATGCAGAGACTCTTCCAACTACACCTCAACTTAACCACCCATCTCTATAATACATGATCTGAACAGTACTTTTAAGATTTGTCTCCACATTTCATCTACTGTATTGAAGTTCAAAAAATACACAAAACCCAAAATAAACAAACCTGGAAAAATTCCTCACAGTTCCAAGTCAAGGTGGCATTTTCACTGAAATGTTAACTGCGCCACATGTAAACTATTCCAAAGCTGTTATGCAGGACTCAGTAGGAATAATGATTTACCCGTGCAATGCTATTAGCACCACAGTATATCTTCAGTATAAATCATGAATGAAAGATGGATAAACAAAGAAGATCTTACCAGAATATTTTGCTTTTAAAATAACAAATGAAAAGAAAATGGAAAATCTCAAATCGAGGTAAATACAGCAAAGGTGAACTTTTCCATGTAAGAAAACAAAGTACCCTGTAATAATTCCAAGGGCTGTAATGTATTTGTATTTAACAAGCTGTAGGTAGACAAAACTAGTATGTAATTATCTTGCTGGAGGAATATTCATAAAATGCATACAAAGTCACAGAAACATTAGATTCAGAAACAAGTTGGGTATAGGAATGGCTACAGTAAAAATACACCACGAAGAAAGCAGCTGTAATCTACTATAACCTATGCTGAAGGGCATGCTTTACTTCACAATAACTCTAAGGTATCACACTCAGCAAAAGCTGTCCAAACTACTTTACATTTCCCAAAGCGTGTGCAGGTGAACCGCAAGGCTGGCAGAGTGCACGCCCTATAAATAATATCAGTGCCCTTATGGAAACATTTTCCTGAAGCTGATTCTTATCATCTTGTAGCTGATCCGTGTACCTTTTCACCCTGGTCTCTAAAGTAACATAAATATGCATGAGTGCAACACTCGCAAACATGAAGCCATTTACTCAAATTGTAATAAAGCCTTTGAAGCACTTTAAAAGTCAAGAGCATGGCCATCTTCTGGAGGGTGCCCTTTGCGTTAGAGATGTCAGGCGTTGCAGGCAGAGAGCAATTACGAAAGAAAGTTCTACAGAGGTGGAGAAATATGGGCAAAGCCACAGAGAGTGAACAAGAACTGAAAGTTCACACGTACTGCTATTTAATTAAGAACCTCTATGAATAAAAAATGTTACTGAAAATGCTCTGTAGAAAAAAATATACCAAAAAGGTTAATTTAGCTTTGTTATAAAAGCAGTGTGGATGGGATGTCATGCCACCTTTTCTTCTGCAGGCAAAGATGACACGAGGGCAGTGCAAGGCACACAGAGAGGTATTTAGCCGTGTCACCATAGGAACCATTTTGCAGAAGCGTGTAGGAGCGAAAGAGCTTGAGTGATGGAAGCATTTAGTAGTGGGGAAAAAAATCAACCTGAAATGTAAAATCAACTACAATGTACAGCTGGAAGACAGCTGAATCTGTGTGGTGCCTGAGTAAATCAAGATTAGAATGGAAGCCTGGTTCAATTCAATGCAAAGACATTGAAGATGCAGAGTGAAATATGCAGTAATCACAGAAAGGAAATTTAAAGCAATCCAAAGAACTATACAATGAGAAAAAATAAATATCTTCCACACATGGCAGTGGAAGCAAGCTGTGTTTCCTTGGAAACATCAAAACAAAAGTTATGTGACTTTCAGTCAGCAACATTTCCTGAGAACAAGTTAGGACCTACACTAAGAGTTTGATCTTAGTACTATGTACATTTTATGTAAACCAGAGTAATTGCTCTGAAATGAGTAGAATAATTCTAGTATAAAATCAAGAACTTGTTTTTCAAATATGGAGTTAATTTTATTGACAAAGATTTGTTTTCATTATTATTTGGTTTTGAAAATGAATCTACTCCAATCCTTAAATGTTGTCAATATTTGTAACACAAATCCAACCCAGGATTTACAGCACATGTTTACAGCATGTCAAATCAAATATTTTTGATTCTGAGCCACCCTGAATGTCAAAGATTTAAAATGTTAGGGCAAAATGTTTAAGCTAATTCCTGTTAATAAAAAACCCTACGCAGGGAATGTGGCTTTCAAAAAACACATCAGTAGCAGCCAGAGAAACAACATAATCGTCACACACTTAAAGCAAAGCACCCAGAAACACAAACTGATGCAGTGAGCATCAGCTTTCCACATGTGTCACCTCAAACCTCTGAGCTCCCAAAAGGCTTCCTGGCTTGGGACAGAAGAAGACTATAAGCTAAGCTATGATTAAACTTAAGGGGAGAAAGAACAAGACCATTCCCACTGGTCTCATATGTCAACTGAGAGTCTTTTACATTAATGAAATCTTCCTCTGCCTAGGGCCTGGTCATTTATACTGTGTATCTTGTAACAAGCCATCAGGACCTAGATTACTGTGCCTTCAACACTCTGCACAACAATAAACACACACGAGATAACAACAAATACATGTAAACAGCAAGAGAATGGCTCCAGCCATCAGGGGAGTGATGTATTGGGACATTCTTGCAAGTAGGAGGGCTGGTGAAAAATAAAATCTGAACAATTTAAAACAGTACTTGTTTGTTTTATGAAAAAATGAGCTGCAATCACAGGATATTGGAGCCATTAGGGTACTAAAAATATGCAGTCACTGGCATTATAATGAAAAACAGTCAACATAAGAAAAATTTTGTTTAGTAAAGTCAGAAGAACGGAAAAAAACCCCAAAAATAATTGTTGATGTTTACAGAGGATGAAGTGGAAAATGAAAATACCTAGAATATTGAAAAATTAGTAAATTACAGACTGGTTAACAGGAAGACTACACAGAGGTACTAAAATAGCTGAATATAGCTAAAACAATGAAGAAATTAGCTGAACATAGCTACAATCCTTTAGATAGTTTACTTACCTAATAGCTGTGAGCAATTAATTTATTCTTTCCAAATTAAGTCCTTGTTACTTACAAATGGGACCAATGCCCATCTTATTAGACAGAGCTGATCTGAAACATAGCTAATACCTCTAATGTGTCCCATCATCATAATACCTCTAATGTGTCTCTAATTTGCTAAAGACTGACTCTAAACAAAAACTCTAGATTTTAAAAGGAAGTATTATTTGTTATGAAATTTTTAAAAAGCTGGTTTGATTCTTTTTTTCGGAAAAAGATAAATATAGTGACATTACCAAACACTGAATACAATTTAAGCCATAAAGATTTTCATAGAAAGGCTGCTGAATGTTTTACCTCCTAGAAGAAGAGAGGGAAAACACTTACTACATTAACTTTACATTAATCAATGTAAAAAACTCAAAATGTGAAGGGATAAGGAGGAAAACAGACTTTTTAAAAATGTTTGCCAGGCTGTATAGCCCCTTAGATGAGGGCATGATGGAGTCATAACTAGTCTTATAAAAACAGATGCAGGTGCATGTGTGGTAAAATGGAATCAGAGGAGATGCGTTCAGCAGAGCAGCACCACCCTCGTGCTCTTCCCCAGTGAGAGCCACCTCACTCAGCACCCCAGAACGCTGATTCCTGACCCAGAAGCCAAGAAACAGCTTGTGTGCCTATTATTTGCAAAGTTTGGTATGTTGACATAAATTCTGAAGAACAAAGTCCATGAATTATACGTTCCTTGATTCTGGGAGAGATGTGGTTTTATTTGTTAAGTTTATTTTTTTACGTTTTAGTGTGCCTAGGAAAGTAATTAATTAGACTGATACTTTGTTGTGCTCTGTAACAGAGAAAAAAAGATGATCCTGCCTCAAACAGTATAAGGTCCATATTAAGTTTGAGGGTTTTTTCTCTCTCAGATATGAAGGTCAAACTTTTATCTCAAATTCCATTTCTTCCTTTATACTCTGTCTGAAATGGATTGTGTTTCATGCAGTCATCATCACTCATAAATATTCTTTGTTTCATTAAAGCAATTCAAATCGAACAAAGAATTACAGGACAGATTTTGGTTGCAGCACTTCATACTTATCCTGCTAATAGCTATAAGCAGAACTTTTTTGTGTGCCTCAAAGACTCAACTTGTCTGTGAGAACAACGCAGACCTGCCTCAGGAGGAGTACATAGGGGCTGTATCCCAGCAGGTCCCTTTCCATAAATCCTGCAAGGAGCTAGAATTAGCCCAGACCTTTTACATTGTCAGTGTAAACTGAAATTTAAACCACCTTAACCCATAAATAAAAAGGTATTTTTGTTCCCTCATCTCCTTCCTCCCCATCAATATATATGCTATTCTAAGAAAATTCCAAGATCCAGACAATCAAAATGTGGGTTATGGTAATAGTTTTATACTGCAGAAATGGTAAATCTAAAAAGCAGTATATCTAAACGGTGGATTATGAGCTAAATTGTAAAAAGGGCCAGAAACAAAAAGATGCACACATGTGCCACTCATGTATCCAGTGCCTCACAGTAGAGCAGGAACACGGCACGGCCACTGACTGCTCTGCTCACCAGGGTTTCACATGCCATTTCTGCTTCTGAAGGCTTGCCCCTGCAGACAAACCTCCAAATGCCAAACACAGAGGCCATCTTTGCTTTGGTTTTTAAAAATAGGCAATACAATTTTGTGACAGTTTTATTGAGCTTTCTATGGCCTTTTCTCCTGACAGATTCAGCTCTAAAGAATGACTCTGAAGAGCTGCCACTGCTACCCTGACTGTTCCAAATGTGTTCTGACATTGCCGTATCTTCCTTAGGCCAAAGTACTTTTTGTATGTGTAACTGCTTTGCACCCGTGCTTCCTAGCATTCTGGAATTGTCTTACAACAGCTTTTTTCCTTATACTCATTTGCCATTAAATCTCACCTATTAAAAAAACCCACAACTTACTGGGTTTAATATGGTATAATTTTCTTAGATATTCTTAAAGGCTTTTAATTGGAAGGGCTTTCTGCTGTCCCAGCAGATGGATCCAGCTCAAATTCATTGTTGACTGGATCTGAGAACAAACTATAAATGGTTTGGATTGTGAAAATTATATTGGGACTGCTGGTTTGGCCTTGTATCAACATAGCATGGCTTATCATGTGATGTTGTATTTAGCCAACAGTTTCATACCAAAACAAAGAAAACATTTTGTTCTTATTGGATATTTGTAATGGCCAAATACATCAACTTTCTCAAGTCCCAGTATCGTATTTATTACTATAGCTTATCTCCCCTGCGAAAGAGTCCATTAATAAACAAATAATATTTAGGCAGTCACATCATAACTCAAAAAAACTTCAGAAAATGTCACTACACTCTAGTCATCAAGTTATATGAGAAAAAATTAGACCTTTTGAAATAATTTTCTCTGTTCCTTTCTCCCTTCCTACTTACATCATTGGTGACTTATTTTAGTTAAAGAGACAGTGAAACTTCTAAGTTACATAGTACAATGAGGTGGTTTGTGGCAGACCAGCCTCTTTATGGATATAAGGAATGGAAAATAAAAATAAAAATATTTCACATCTGAACAACTCATCACACTTGCTGCCTTACAGAACAGGGAGCCTGGGTGCTGAGTTTCATGAGTGAGCCCAAAAGGATAGGGCTTTTCACCCTCCAGACCTTGTGCAGAAGATAGCAGGATTGCCAGATGTACAAAAAAGATTCAGGACTTTCTTTTCATACAAACAGTATTTGTTCATATCTTGGTTCAGATTTGAAGATAGAGTTGTAATAGCTCCACTCTATTTAGTACTGTGCAGTGTCTAATATAGACTCTTACTGATTTAACCAGAATTCTGTACAGACTATGAACACTTAATTTTACAAAAAAATCACACACTGAGTGGATTATATATGATTCAAGAGATCTGTATTCTCAAAAACAACAGAGAAAAAGAAATTTTAAAACTCTGCAATGTAGTAAAAACTTTATGGGAATTTGCCAGCCAGTAACAGTAGCATCACAAACCAGTGATGCCAAATGAGTAATAAGGGCAATTCAAGAGCAATTCTACCCTTCATGGGTGCTTCCTCCAATGCCTGCTGTCCTGAACAAAAATCTAAATTACTGAGAAGTAATATTATCTTTCACCTAGGAAGACTTTTAATGCAGTGCATATCAAATTGCTTTTCATGTTCTACATGAATAGGAATATAAATAAGGTTTTATTTGGCAAGATGGATTCAGAGAAAGGAATTGTTTCATTTGACACTGGTAGGCAGACTCTTCAAAAGAAAATTTTTGCAAATGCCTGACAGGACACAGCTACACTACACACCTTTGCAATGTGAACTCCTAAAATCTATGTTCACTTTTCATTTCTCAGTGTTTTTCCCGATACAAGCACATGTAAATAATGATATCTATGGCCTCACTACTGTTTTTCCATCTACTGTCACAGTGTCTTCAGAAGGTGCACTGTGTTACAATGTGCACGTTATAATCAGCTAAAGCACATGGTAAATAGAAGGATTACACACAGTATGCTTTTCTGAATGCAAACATGGCTACATGTCATATTTTAAATATTATATTATTAAAAAATTCAGAAGTAAGAAAATTCTCAAATTTTAAAGTGGTATAGCAAAAATATGTGCTGATGACTTTACCCATGTGTTCCTATTTACTTAGCAGAAATCTTTAAATAGAAAATGAAGACTCTTCAATTATAAATAAAAAAAGAAATCTAGCAAACTGATACTCTTAGAAGTAAGTACTTTGGTGGATTATCAGCTGCATTATATTGCATAAGTAAAAAGATATTTCTTCACCTCTTCTTTTCAGAAGGGCAAAGCAGGTAAGAAAGATTGCCATAGAACTGTTCTTTCTCTCTTAAACAAAATGCAAGGTAAAAGAAAAAGAGATTTTCTGCATTACAATTTTGATTTTAGCATTTAGCAGAATGGTGGTCTGTAATTCCAACAAAAGGGTACTTGAAGGAATGTATTTTTTTCTCTTTTCACCTTAGCTTAAATCCTGCCTGCCTCTTTTATAGTAATTTGCACAAATCCTGTTGAATTTAGTGGAGACAGGACATTTCTTCCAACAAAGATCAGCACTTTTAAGCATTTGAGCACCAAGCTCTTGTGCAAGTGCAGTGTCAGGTTCAAGACTCTCTCTGGCTATCTCAGCTCATTGTTTGCCTATATAAGAACTCATTTGTTTCCTACAGCTTTTTAGCTTTTTCCAAATCCCTATGTTTTGCAAAAATGTATCTGTAACAAACTTAATAACAGTAAATGGGTCCCAGTAACTAGGGCACTCAGGTAAACTTTTCAAAATGTTTCTGATCCCAGTTTAAAACACACCTTCCACTCCCACTCCTCTGGGAGAGGTTATTTTAAATCTAGATCACTTTCATGAACAAGAACAGAGAGTTATATTATTAGAGCTTCTCACAGATCTGCAGTAGCAGATTGAAAAATATCCTTTACTGATATATTTCTTCAAAGGGAATAAACCTACAAATTAAATTAATTTCTCAGTCTTAATTCTGCTAAGGGGAAGATGAGTTTACTCACAGCCTTTATAATCTGCTGTGGCATATCAGTCTTGTTCAGCAGAATGCCTCATTTTTGTTAATTTTCTCTAACTCAAGTGGGAAAGCACCAGGCAGCCTCTCGGTAGATTACTACATACAAATACAAATGCTTGAAGAATTACACAGGGAAAGATCTGTTAAGCTTAAACACCCAAGGTAATTTTTTGTGATTCACACATCACTTCTTTCAAAGAAGTAAGCCTCATGCTTTTTAATCTATACAAGGATCAAAAACTATCTCTTTTTTTCTAATTCCAAAACACATTATCAAACACTGATCATCTGTACTATTTTCACTTCAGCAGACACAATTCAGAAACACTTGTAGATACCCCAAAAACGTTAATAACTCTTCAGCTTGTTAGAAAATGGAATCTGTTTTTCCTTCGCGTGTAATCCTACTGCTTCCCCAGTCATGTGCGAAAGCTCTGCTTGAACAGCAGCCACTAACACTGGCTGCATAATCTACTGGATAAAGCAATTAACAGAGGGACACTTAAGGCCATCTCTGATCTGGCAACTAGCTATTTCTGTCATAAATGTGAATATAGCTAGGAAAAGTGTTACAAAAAAGTCTCCTTTCAGGAGAGGATCCTCGGTAGGAAAATACTCTTGCATCTGCTTAAAGAAGACTCCTGAGTATTGGCTTCTGTGAAGACTATTCAAGGGCATAAAAATTTGCAGTGGTGTTTCCATTAATTTGGATGAATGACTGGCACAATTATTTTCAAATACCAGGGCTAGCTGCCTCTCACCAGGCAAGGACCTGGTGAGACTCTGAAGAACCTCAGCTGTGCTTTGTTCATGGAGAAGCATATTGCACATGGAAGCGCTGCCCAGAGAGAGCAGACGAGGATTCCCTCTGCTACAAACTGCTCATGAAACACAGATAAGATGAAGGGAATAACAAAGGGATTATAAAGTAGTCAAACGGAGAGGTACATGTCCCAGAATACTTTTTCAAAAGCATTCAGTCTTCACAGCAAGTGAAGAGGCAGGGTCCTGGTTTAGAGAGCTGGTCATGCAAAGTGGAGAGTATGAAAATGAGTGAAAGAGTCAGAGAAGAAGATATGATGCTCCTTGCTTTGAATATAGTCAGCTCATTTAATTACTCACTGATACAGTTAATTTGAAACATTATTTTAAAACCCATTTATTCTTCATCACAGCTCTTTTGAGAGAAGGTAGCATTAGCTGTCTGCTAATATACAATATGACTGATCTGACTCAGTGATGCTCAGCTGCGGCAAGATTGGGATGGGCTGAATGGAACAAAAGGATATCTGTAACCATTTCAAAAACCAACAGCACTTCTGGAAGACTCAGGCATGCAGCAGTGATCCTCAGTCAGCTGAGATATGGAAAGGGCCTGAGGTCTGAAATAGAGCTTCCAGGTGAGAAACAAGAGCTCAACCAGATCTTCAACATCCCTTTCTCGATGTGATCAGTCTGGCAGCAGACACACTTCTATAAGATCATTAGCTCTTAACCAGCCACTCATGCTTTGGGGGAAATGTGGACAACTTCCATGCCCAGAGACCCTCATGAGGATGCTTTCCTGGTGATACTGATTAGGCTGTGGACCCGCTGTCGGGGAAAGCCGCAGCACTGCTCGGCCAACAACCCCCTGGCATCAGCATGGCTCGGGCATCATGTCACTCTACCAGCCATGACTTGGCTCCTCATTCACTGGCCACATTGCACCAGTGTAGAGGTGGATAGAGCTCCTCCACAAATTCCAGCAAAATCCCACACAGTGCATTTTAGAGTTATTGTTCCTGGCCAGCCCTGCCAATGGCGAGTTCAGTGTACCGGAGCAATGGGCTAACATGTCCTTCCAAGTTTCACCCTGCAAGACTACTTGCATAGAGGCACCTTCTTGGAATCTTGTGAAGATTCAATGCCAAGAGCTTTGCTGATAGGATACTTCATAGAGAACATTTTTATCTATGCCACAAAAAAGCCAAGAGATGAAACTCTTACTTTCATCATCTCAAACACCTCACTCAGGTGTTGCTTCCCTTAGCAGATTGCAGGTTAATTCCTTGTATATCATGAATTTTTAAAATAATGCCTGCATTAAGGTATACTAAGATTCATTATAACAAATATTTCAAGTAAAACATCTTAAAACAGTATCTTTGACCTGCCCTATTTTCTTAGATACTCTGGTGAAATTCTCCTTGCCTTCACACAGAACTTATATCCTTACCCAGTAATCACTCAGAGCAGCATTTCACAACTTCACTGTAAGATCTCTTAGTGAAAGGAGCCTTGGGTTTAGCCTACAAAAGCCATGTGTAGCTGCCAACAAATCCAGAAATAAACATTTGGGTGGGTGATCGATCAGTTCTTTCACCTCATAATTTTGTAGAGCTCTTCTTTGGCACAGGTGCAAAACAATATGTTAGTCACTTCAGATTATTAACCGGAGATTTTTTTGACATTTCCCATAATTAATGGTACAATCTCTGCTTCTACAGTGGCTGCAGAAAGAAGTCTTAAAATGTCAATCAAATTAACACATTCAAAAACATGAACCTTCAACAACATTTTAAGTCACAATTTGTTGAATGGTAAATTCTTTTCTTAGACAAAAAGGCTTTTTTTTCTAAAAAAGAAAAGGAGAGGTTTATTTATGATTGCATCTCTTTTAAACTAAAAAAAAAACACAGCAATACAGTATTGACGACATTAATGACTCCTATTTAGAAACAAAAGTCTAATTCCCAGAACATGCCATATGGACCGCTTCTGCTACCAAAAGAGTTTTATACTCAAGGCATTTGTAGGAACACTCACCAAATATATTTCCTGCACTCCATCATCATCATCAAAAGCTTTGGGTTGGAAGGGACCCTAAAGATTATCTAATTCCACCTACCCTGCCATGGACAGGGACACCTTCACTAGGCCAGGTTGCTCAGAGCCCCATCCAGCCCAGTCCTGAACACTTCCAGGGATGAAGCATTCACAGCTCCCCTGGGAAATCTGTTCCAGTGCCTCACCACCCTCACCTTAGAATAGATGAATCAACATCTATTCTAAACCTATCCTCTTTCAGTTTAAAGCCATTCCCCCTTGTCCTATCTCTACATGCCCTTGTAAAAAGTCCCTCTCCTGCTCTGTTTTAACCCCCTTTAGGCACTGGAAGGCTGATATAAGCCTCTCCCCAGAGCCTTCTCTGCTCCAGGCTGAACAGCCCCAGGTCTCTCAAAGTCAAATGAGACTTTATTTTCTTCTCCTTACTCAAAATAAATACCTTCTTTCAAAGTAATCCTGTTGAAACTGGGCTGATGATAACTAGTTAGGCGAATCAAGATGTGACATCTTACTTATCCTGAGCAAAAGTACCAGGTTTTGGTCCCACAGTAGCAGCACGACATACTGAGTTTAGAATTGTAACTAATCAGTTCGGGGTCAGGAGATCCTGACCACAGCCACTGGTATTTCTCTTCGGTTTTATGCTGTAAATTTTTATTCTTTTTTTTATACACCTGCACACCTCACTACACCAATACTTAGAAAATGAACTGGTATCATTCTACTAAAAAAAATGTGTAATTTCTAGACAGTGCAAACAGTGGGTTGCTAGGATGGTTCTTCAAGTCCTGCTAGTCCAGTGTGGCACCCTGGTGTGTTCAACACATTCAGTGAGCCCTTATATAATTATATGACACCATGGGAAAAAAACAGAATCGGAGCAGTAAGTCAGTTATTTTTAAATACTGTTTATGTATTTGTTAGTGTTATTCCCATGTCCCTGGAACTCTCTGTGGAGCTCCCCATCACCCAAAATGGTTCCAAAAGCCTTTCAGGACCCTCTGATGCTGCTGAACTTAGCTAGGAAACCTCTCAGATGTTTCTGCATTTTTGGCTGACAGAAAATATTCTCTGTTATTTTATGCTCCTATTCCCAGGAACAAATGCCAGAAACTGACTGTTCAAGACACAGAACAGAAGTTATCCAATAACTGTATTTGAAGCCTTCCTGAGCAAAGAGGAAATAGACTGAATCAGCAGTCCTCTGAGACGAGTGAGAAAATTCGATGCCCTTTTAATGATATGTTCCATGCTTCTTTCACATGAAAATTAAACAACACTGCTTGTCTGCACAGCACTCACATCGCTGCTGTAGACAACATTTTTATAGCAATTTTTCCTTTAAAATGAAAAACTAAATACAATTCAGTGAAGCTGAAAAATCAAAGTTCCTTCAATACGAAGTATCTCCTTCAATACCTGCCAAGCATTGGTATTTTTCCCCTCAGTGGAGCTGGAATTAACACAGCCTCATCTGTTCCTTTCTTGGTAGCTCCTCTCTACTGGCAGTAGCAGAACTCTGAGAATACAGGAGCCCTTCATTACTTTAGCCTGACTTCTACCAGGTGCAATGTCCATGGAGGCAGAATGTACTTTCACAGGGGAGTCATCCAAAAGTCTGCACAGCAAAGGACTCTGAGCCACAGCAAGCACAACCAAAACAATCCCCAGGCTCTGTTAATCCATTCAAACATTCCCACTGCTGGGTGCCTTTGAGATAACCAAGCAGAAAATACCAACGGTTTTACAAAAAAACCTGCAACAATTCTTTTAAGTTAAACATTTAAAATATAATTAATTTAGCATTCACTGGAAAGTGTTACACTAATACAAGAAATCAGCCTGTGCTGTCTTGTATGAGACCAGTTTTAATATCATCCCTCTCTGAGCAAGGTTGTCCTGATGAGGAGAAGCTACTTGACAACTGAAGTAACACAACACTCCTTCTGGGGGGATAGGATCAGCGGAAGGAGGGAACATAACCGCATCTCCTGATCCACACCTCGTGCCCACCCCACAGCCCACATCTCAGCATCACTGAACTTCCCTGCTCAAATAGAGCCAAAACAGCACCATCTGCCAAGGTGCTGTGACAGTCTACCCCCACCACACACAGAACAAAAAAGAATTCTGCCCAGTTTTCACTTTCTTCCTCTAGCCATTGGGCATGACTACACTTTCATTTTGTCTTTGGCCCTTCGACAGCCACGATCGAGGATGTCGAAGTTATCTCAGTTTGAATATCTTTGCCCATTAAAATACCTGCTTAAGAAATTGATTTACTAACACTCTGTTTGCAAATTTGGGGTCGTTCTTCACACTCTTCCAAACACAGCACAGGCCAAATATTTTTAAGCTCTAAGTTTTATTTTATGAATTTTCAGAGGCAGTTATCTTTGTGACCCGTTGATGTAAGCCATCTTTTTAAACACTTCAATATGTTATCTGTACTGTCTCAAGCAGTACCCTCTAGACCTACATTTTCATCAGAGCAGACATTTTTGAAGCTACCAGTTCAACGTTTGAGGAGGGAAGTACAAGACTGAAGTACTGAGACATGACATGATCAGATCCTACCAACTCCAGTGATGACAGCAATCCACTAAAGCCACTCCACTGGAATGTTCCTAGGAAGATGCTGTCAGAAAGATACAGAAAATAATAGCTGAAACCATTTTTATGAAGATCACACAATAAGTTCATAACGACTCCTTCTAGGAAAGGGATAAAAGGATTAAATCTCTAAAATGTCAAAGAAAAAGAAAGGAAAATGAAAATGAAATATGTTTTTATTCCTGTTATAGTTCCATAAATCCTGCTTTTCCAGTGAGCCCACAGCAGAATAAGAATCATTACAGAAAAAAGCTGCTGTCCAGTGTGAACAAGGGGATTGATTTCTGTTCTTAGAAAGAAAGTAACAAAAAGAGTAAACCCCAATATAGATAAAACTCATAAGGCAGATAGAAACTACATTGATCAAAATGCTGAAAATAGTATTTCAATATGTCTTCATCTAGGATCAAATTTTAAAATGTTTACATCTTTCCAAGGTGTTTAAGTACCAAATGTTTATTATTTTTTTGCAATCTGCAAAGAGGAAAAATTTTATTCTTTTTTAAGAGGAAAATTATGTGTTGGGAACATCTTACGTGCCTGTCCTGTGTCTGTGGAAAAAGAACATTTAATTCTTTTCTCAGATACTCTGTCTAAGTTCTCACTTATAAAAGTCAAAGGTTAGTGACAGGAATAAATAATATAAACATTATTTTATGGGTTAAATCATTTCACTCTCTTTATTCACAACAATATGAGAGGCATGCTATATGCTTTTTTAAAGGAAATATATCTTAGATCATCTAGCTAGAGACTGTGTGAATATATATGGTTATAAAAGGCATATTCAAAAAAATGAAAACTGAAACAAACTATAAAATTTGGAGAATCCTCAAGACGGCACATTACAAATCTCTAATTTTTTTTTCTTTGTGATTGCTTAACACAGGCAGAAGAACCTGTGTTCCCTCTAAGCAGTACCTTTGTGGTTTATGTAACTTCCACATCTAGGATATTACTTAGTGAGATAACTTCTTCCTCAGCATGCCCTAAAAACCCTCAAGTGACAAAGGAATATTCCCAGAGTAGCAAACTCAGTTATCTAACCACTGGCTGGCTGGGCTGTACACTTGAATTGTGACTCCATCCTCAACCTTGTAAAGAACTGCAAAGGCTCATCCTTCCTGGGTGAGTACTCCGGCCTCCTCAACCATTTCATCATTGCAAACACATGCTGAAACAATAATTAGCACTACTGGCATGGGCCACCTGCCTGACTATAGGTGATCTGCTCTTATTGACACTGTCAGTCTCCTGAAGACCCTGGAGTAGAGCAGGGTGAATATCAAACATCCTTGGCAAGAGCAAAAGACAGCAAAATGTTACCTAGTCAAACTTTGTCACAGCCAGTACTGCTCAGAGAAATCAGAAACACTGCCCCTGGCCAGGTATTAGCAAATCAGCACCTGGCTTTAGAGTCCTGACTTCTGCAAATCACTATTATCTCTCTCTTTCATACTACTGCTAATTATTCCTAATGCAAAATCTGCTAAGTGTAATTTCATAGCAGTATTCCCTTTGATTAGATCTTATGACCTATAAAATCTACAATGTCTGATTCAGCTACATTCCCAGAATATAATCAGCCCAAATGCAGGTATAAGTCTCAGGCAAAGTATTTTGCTGTTAACTCCCTGTTCTGTCTGGGTCCATGGCCCAGCAAAACATCAGCAAAGTTTTTATTTCATCAAGTCTCAAAATTTCAGAGCTTTGCTTCTGTGGAAATAAAGCATGAAAAATTCACTACAAGATCCATACCCAGTGATTATGAATAAATAAACATATTTAGAGTCAAACCATGCTGTCAACTACAATTTAAATTCAAAAGACTAGAAATTTAAGAGATATGATTGGAGGAAACGAGCCAAGTAGTCAAAAACTGGTCCAAAACTACTAAGCTACACTCAAAACCAAAGAGGAAGGGAATCCTATGGTCCTAATCTGAGGTTTGAAGACAAAATTTAAGGTGAAGGGAAAAAGTAATAAGCTTCCTCTTTTGTTTGGGCTCTCTGGCCACGCAGAACAGTTCTGCAAGTAACCTGGGGTAACTCTGGCTTGCCTTCAGGCACAGAGCATGTTCCAGGAGTAGGGTTAGCAGGACGTGTGGCAATTGCTGGGTAGAAGTGGCCTTACAGCTGAAAGTTGACAACACAGGTAGTGCCAGCCCTGGCATTCTCTGCCCCTCAGAGCAATGAACCCAGTGTTTCTGTTCAGGGGCACACCCAGGTATTCTCACAGGCTCTGACTTCCCACCCATGCACTTGTGAGAGCTCCTGCACAAAGCCCACTCAACCCACAGGGGACACTCCAGCTTTTCCCCTTCTTTCTCAGTCCATTTAGCCTCTGCAAAGAGACAAATCAATAAAACCTTAGCTTGACTTCATGCATTGCCAAGTTTCAAGTGTCAGCACAGGAAGGAGTAAGGCAAAGAGTGACTGAATGTGTCTGCTTTAATTCAACCATCCCAAGGAAAAGAGCTTTTTACTGACATCGCACCCATTCAAATTAGATGGCATGAAAAGCACAGTCACTTGAGAACTCAGATAAGCAAATGAGGAAAAGCATGAAAATGTATTGTGAACAGCTAACACTTAATTTTAGTCAGTGAAACAAAGAGGTAGGAAAAAATGCATTCCTGAAAATCAAACTGAGTTGTGTCTAAGTACTCTCACCTCATAATGTAAAAACTAATGAAATGCATTTTGTTCCAGTTATGACATAGTGTAGTTTAGAAACCCATTCAAAAGTTTTGCAGCAAATAGAGAAGTATAGACATTTTCATGTCTGACCAGCTTCCTTATCAAAAAATTATACAAGTCATAAAAGGGAAGAGTTTACCACGGAGTCAGATTGTTTTAATAGCCACTTCACTTGACAAAACAATTTCCAAAGAGCTTCTTTGTTTTTCAGCTAGCGTAGCTGAAAAGGAAGTATTCCTGATGAGAAGGAAGTATTTTACCTTTATATTGCTACACTTTTTCAGTCCTATCACTGAAAACACTTTCAAAATGACATTTACATCGGCCTGTCTTAAAGTAGAAATATTAACAATTCTGGGCCAGTTTCACAATGGTATTAAAGTTCTCCAGTGCACAACTGCTCATAAGGTAAGTCATGTCATCTGCTGTTTCTCGTAACCCATCTCAGTCTCTAGAAGCAGTCAAGTCAGCCAATCCATCTTGAAAACCATCGAAGGCCGTACATATTTTGACAAACAGATGGGTGGGATATTAGCATTAGCAGAAACAGAAGACACAAATTTGATTCCAAGAGCTCCATGAGCCTGCAAAGCAATGGGAGCTTAGTGTCAAAAGCTGACTGACTGTGAATAAATCAGCTCTAGGAAAAAATTAGAATTCCTAGATCATAAGTGACAGATGTCCCTTATGCCGGAATACTTTCAGGCCATGTCATTCTAATTTTATTAGGAGAGGAGGAAAAACAGTTACAGAGAAAAGCAAAACACAAGATTGTGTACAGTGGGTTTTAAATTAATCTGCTAGTGTCAGGACTGCTTGTTTCATTCAGTTGGCCCAGACTAAAAATACAGAAGAAGGAGATAAAGACTTGACTCTCAGTATAAAAAGGGGGACAGCGTACTTTTGGCACTTAGAAAGTATTATTTTTTTCCAGTTTCCAATGATCAACACACACACACTTGGGAAAACACTCTGGGAAAGTTCTTTGCTGAAGCCAAGGGCAAACAGGCTTCTTTGCCAGCTGCCCCATTCCATACTCAATGTCCACATCTGGCTTAAAGTTGCCAGAGAGGTCTCATCTTCACAGTTTCTGAAACACAGTAGACCTTATGTCCACAGGATGCCACAGAAGTATGAACTTCTCCTGGTTCAAAGGGTGCTAGAGAAAATTATGGAGGATTGGTCCTGAGGGGACTATCCCGTGCCACATCCTGGATACCACTGCCAAGAGGACATGCTTTCAGCTGCTAAAAGTGAGGAGAGTGTTTTACAGAAAAGAACACTGCAACCTGAAACTTTGTCTTACCTGTTTCATAAAGGATTGTCTGTTGGTCACTGTGAGAGTCAGCATGCTGGTCTGGATGGACCTTTCATCATTGAATCACTAAATATGCTGACTTGGAAGGGACCCACAAGGATCATCAAATTCCAACTCCTAGTCCTGAATAGGACAACCCCAAGAGTCACACCATGTGCCTGAGAGTGTTGTCCAAATATGCTTCTTGAACTCTGCCAGGCTGGTGCTGTGACCACTTCTCTGGGGAGCCTGTTCAGTGCCCAACCACACTCTGGGTGAAGAACCTTTCCCCAATATCCAACCTTAACTTCCCCTGACACAACTTCAGGCCATTCCCTTTGGTCCTGTCACTGGTTATGAGTGAAGAGATCAGTGCCTGCCCCTTCTCTTCCTCTCATGAGGAAGCTGCAGACTGCAATGAGATCTCCCCTCAGTCTGCTCCAGGCTGAACATACCAAGTGACCTCAGCCATAAGGAGTGGCTTCCCCTCAAGGCCCTTCACCATCTTCGTTGCCCTCCTTTGGACTCTTTCTAATAGTTTAATGTCTTTCTTACACTGTGGCCCCCAGAGCTGCCCCCATCCCTCGAGGTGAGGCTGCCCCAGTGCAGAGCAGAGCAGGACAATCCCTCCCTTGCCCGGCTGGTGATGCTGTGCCTGATGCCCCCCAGGACACCCTTGGCCCTCCTGGCTGCCAGGGCACTGCTGGCTCATGTCCAACTTGTCATTGACCAGGACCCCCAGGTCCCTTTCCACAGCACTGATCTCCAGGACCTCATTCCCCAGTCTGTCCATACAGCCAGGGTTATGCCATCACACATGGCAAATGCACAGCTGAGTGACTGAAAGGAAGTATTTGCCTTGGAGATGGCACTTCCTTATGCCACAAAAGAAGGAGTAGATGAATAACTACTCGGTCAAACAAAACAATGAAGATGAACAGGGAAAATTCTCACTGGCTTCCACTGACTCAGCCTACATTGTAAAAATTAACAGTTGTTTATTACTCAAAACTTTTAAATCTAACTTTTCAGATAGAGATTTCAGGTTTCTTTAATCTCCACTCTGGACGGATTGATTTTTATTTATTTTGCAGCTCTCTAAATCAGTACACTGGGACAAATTCCTGCTGGTGCCATCTAGGTTACATACCACAAACCTCTCCACCCCACTGACAACAGACAAGGTGCTGGCTCACACAGCCTGCAGCATCAGCAGAGCTATAAAAAGCCTTCACTACCATTCTGCTGGACATTTTATCATTGCAGAGTTGGTGTTTCTTGAAAATCTGAATCATATGTGGCATTTGGAATTTGTTCCAATATAAAAATTTCAGAGGGTCGTTTTTGTCAAATCCAGTGTTTTGTATTTTAAATGTTGTATTATAATTTGTAATGTAAACTTTTTTCCTTAATAAAAGTATGTTATGTCTAAAACTATTGAAAAAAATTTTAACTCATATATAAATAAAAGTAATTGTTTTGTGAGAACACACTTTGCTGAACTGTTAACTGGGAAGTTATGGTTTTAATAAAATATTTAAAGCAAATACACTCCATCAGAAAAAAAAAGTCTGGACACATCCAGTAATGCAGTTTTAGGTGCCAGCTTTATTCTTAGACAATTTCTAAAGCGCTCAGAGGCCTAAGTCAAAGGCCAGTGAGTATCCTTACAAAAACTGATTTATTTTAAAGGTGGAAAAGGGCTGTTAGTCTGAGCTGAAGAGCAGCAATACAAGGTAAATACAGCTGCACAGTATATGGCAGGGAACCTGATTTCTTTCATGATTCCCTTTCAATTTCCTTGCCAACTGCATGCCAAATGACAGTTTCAGAAAGGTGAGCCCATGAAATGGTGGGCACCAGAAGTGCTGGCAGGGCTCCTCCTGTAAATCTGTGCACCCAGAGGGCTGGGTCTGGATCGAGGTCTCAGGGATGCTGGGTCCCTGCAAGGGCAGCCCCACCTCCTCTCAACCTGCCCAGCACTGATGGCTCAGGAGTGGCACGTGAGGAGGACGTTAGCCAGAAGAGGGGAAAGCAGGAGAGTCAGTCTTTGTGTTCCCATTCAGCTGAAAATTGAAGCAGCTCCAGCCACCTCACAGTACTGTCAAGGAGAAGAGTATTTATATCATGTCACAGATGGCCTTGTTCATTACTACAGTCTGAAAATGAGTGCACTCAGGATGTACCTGTCGGGAGCTCCCAGCCCCTGTCTGGGCAAGAAAAGGTGGGGGACACCAACCTGCACTGCATGCACAACTCACCACGGGGTTATCAGCTTCCTCACATGCCAGCACCCTCACCTCACTGGATGGGCTTGACATGGATTTCAGAACACTCCATCACATGAGTTCAGACTCAGCCCTCTTAATATAATTTCTCATCCCATATGTGACTCCACTAACAGTCACGGAACTTCTGTGAAATACAGTTGCATTAACCATGTGTGAAGCCATAAGCTATCAACCCCAAATAGTTAATTGTCACAATAAATTTATTTTTTATTGTTGTAATAAATAATTGCTCCCATAGAGAGGTATAGAATGAGTTTCCTTAGAGGGGTTAAACAGCAAACATTGTGACCTTGTTATTTAGGGACAATATCCAAAATTTGGAAAATCTAACTGGATGCTAGCAAAGGTCTCTGGTTAAACACCAAAAAAACCCCAAAGAAAAAAAAGACACTAAATAAAAATTAGAGTGAAATGTGAAAAACAACAGAATGTTTGTATAAGAAGTAGAGCAACAGGGCCCTTCAGCATCTGGGTAGTACCATACCATAAGAAAAAAAACAATAGCAAGCATTTAGCTGCATGGGAAAACTGGAAACATGGTGTTAGAGATTGCTCCAAAAGCTAGGTGTCCACATTCTTCAGGTGGGGACTTCTTCTTTTTTGTTTGGTCCCTAGAACAATGGGATCCTGAAAATACTCTGAGCTCCAAAGAACAGCTGGTGACATACCAAATTAACAAAAATTTGCTAAGATATTAATGCATGAGGCTGTGCTTCTGCAAAGGCAAACATACAGCTCTGCAGGAAGGGCTACCTATCAGCCAGACCTCACAATCCTTATATCAGAAATTTAGGATAGTCTTATTTAGTCTAATGATTCAAATACCAGTAAATTGAAACACACAAATGAGCCTTTAAATAAATTGGACAAGCACTAAACACCCTGAAAGTCAAGGCAGGTTTTTTGGTTTGTTTTTTGGTTTTTTTTTTTTTTTTTGCTTGTAGGTGTTTAGTTAGGGAAAGATCACTATTTGTGACTTACTTTCATCTGAACACAGAGCTGGTGTCAGGACTAAATAAAAACTCTTCTCTTATTCTGTCTTTCTCACTGCAAGTCTGAAAAAATATATAATTTATGTATTGAAATGAAAATAAATGTCTTTTGAAAAGAGGCTGGAACATCCTCTGTTCATTGCAAATTTATTTTTGAATTTATTTTTGAATAATACATTTTTGATTTTTTTTAAATGCAGTAAGACATCTGAACAGCTTCAACACTGCAGCATAGTTGTCCAAATCACATGCCCACAGCTGCCATTTAAGATAACCAAGCCTGAAAATTGTTGGTTATAGCAGAGTAAGATTTATTTTTTTGGAAAAAGATAAATAGCTCTAAGTGGGATGCGATTTCAGTATGAACTGAACAGAGGTGTGTGGCAGAGAAATAGGGAAATGTCTAAATCAGTTACTGGTGACTTTTAAGCAGGGCCATGCTTACAGCCACTGATCTATCTGCCTAATATTCAACTTCCAAACAAGCATTGGCAAATTGAAAATAATTCCAAAATGCACTAAATGGGTGGCATGAGCTATGGAAAATAATACAGCATGCAGTTCCCAAGGCTCAGTCTACTTTTTTTAATCATAAAGGACTTGAGCATGACATAAACTGTATTGCTATGTCCCTCCTCTCAAAATCTATGTAAGCAAGTCAACCACAGCCTATGAATCTGTGCAACTTGGTTTTTTTTTTTAAAGAAGGGTATATCTAGCAAAATGCATCATATGCTGAGCTTTTTTTAACTATTCCCAAGGAAAAAATTTTTGAAAATGCATATTAAATGGGTGAGACGGAATAAAATATCTCTTCAGATAAACTGATGTTCTCAAATTAACTCCCGTGCCTGCAGGACAACAGCTCCCCTGCATCCCACCATCACCCTTTTGCCTCTCATTTACACCTCACTTTTCAAGATACAATTTTTCTCCTAACTGCTGGCAGGCAAAGGATATCCTTTACTGCCATCCCCTTCCACCTGTGTCTCTGGTGTTAGCACTGACTAATCTAAAATCTGGCCTCCAGCAAACCTCACTCCTGCCACTTCTCCTAAAAGCAAGCCACAAGCCTATGAAACCTGTCCAGGTAAGTGAGTATTTTGTGTGTTTAACTTAAATAGGGAAAAAGGCTTTGAAAGCGTCCCTCCCCCACCTAAACCTTCTTCCTCTTCAGAGTGATTTACAGCAGATTCAAGAAGAGCAGAAGACAGTAAAGGGGCTATGACTCTGTCCTGGGACAGGGGAAAGTTTCTTAGAGGGAACAGGTATGTTTCACATGAAGTATCATAAAACCTTTCAAAGGAGAAACAAGTGTGTCATAAGGTAGCTAAGAGCCAACACTTTCACCCTTTCACACCACGTTTCCTTTTTGTAATTAAAGGCTAGGGCGACACTGAGGACAGATTCTAAAAAATAAACTCTCTTTTGGTTTTCAAAAGGCTGAGTTACATCAACTAATACAAAATGAAAAGCACTAGTTTATTTCTCTTGGGGGAACATATTTCCAGAGAAAAATGCACCAGACACATGTTTATTGGTGCCAAAGTATAGTGCCAAAGAGGAGCTGGAAATATTGCTGCTGTAAGAAGTAACTATATTTTGAATTATCATAGACTCATAGAACCATTGAATGGTTTGGGTTGGAAGGAACCTTAAAGATCATCCAGTTGCAGTTAGGGCAGCAGTATTTCCAAGGCATCCACACACAGACTTTCAAGGCTTTAAGGAAGTTTTAATGTTGGCATTGAGTACAGGTACTTTGGTGCATAAAACCTGGAACCCTCCTTCACACCAAAAAGCTTTCCTGTAATTCATGTATAGGCAGGGAGATAAATTCCATCCAGCCACTGGAGAACTCCACATTAAAGACATGTTCTCAGCTTACTCAACCGAATGCACTGAACTCAACACAAGGCTCACTGGTTAAGGCAGCTCTCTCCTAAAACTGCAGAAAGAGGCTGCGTAGGAGGACAAGTACCTATTTGAATGACTGGAATGCAATAAAACTGGCATAAGTGACACTTGGTACCACTTACAGCTCTGGTTTCCTTGAGTGCAGGGTGAGAGGTAAGAAGAAACCTATAGGAAAGCAGCATTCCAAAACAGGGAAATAAGATATAGTAAGGTGGCAATGTGAAACCTGCAGTGAGACTCTATCAGAATAAATACTTAAAGCTAGTCCCTAGTAAATGGCTTAAAAACTATTCTTATCATAATATAGCTGGAGTGAAATTACTAATCAAATACGGGTATTTTGTAAAATTCCTCACCCTTTTATTCAAGTTGTGCTATTCAACCCCACGGTGCAGAATTTTCTGAATGGAAATGTCATGATTTGCTACAACTTCACAGGCAAAGCTTATAAAATAATATTCAAAAATATTCACTTGGCTGGGGAATATCGCTTAGCCCCTGTTTGCAAGGCATGAGTGAGCTTTCCAGAGTACACAGAACTTGAGCTGCTTTTCTCTGAGCAAAAAATCCTCTCCCATGACACACATATAAGCACATCCCCTTCCAAATTAATATTCTTACCTTATCTTTACTTTCAGAGTCAGAATCCTCAAGTTTGGTCCGAATGACAAAGGGTGTAGATAACCTCAGGAGAACTCGCTCAAATGTGGCACTGATTTTAGGAGAGACTATGTCAAAGCAGTCTTGGAATTTCAGGGTTTTATGAGTGTCACATCTGAGCTGCTTCCTAAGACCCTCTCCAAGCTGGAGAACCAGCATGTTTGGATCAAACATCAGGTGAAAGGGGAAAGCTCTGCAGAAGGTGCTGATGCTAATCCTCAGGTCTAAGGGGGACTGGGAGGTTCCTGGTGGAAGTGCTTTTGTGGTATTTGCATTTTCATGTTCTTTGATAAGGAAAGTCAAACAACTGCAGTTACCCGGGTTTGTCCCCTCTGAACACAACTTATCATTTGTGACCTGTTCTACTTCTACTTCCAAGTGGTAAATCTTCTTTGCTGCTGCTTTTATCATTCCTGTCATTGCAAATCCGACAATCTGATGTGGATGAAAATAATGAAGCATGAGATTGCCTTCAGGGAGTTCTTTGCATAGGAAAGAAGGAGATTCCAGGGTGGCCTGTCTTCCAAATGAAGTTCTAATATGCTCCAGCAAAGCATCAAAGCCATTGAAGAAGTCTTGAAGGGTCCCACCCACAGCTCGAAGAACTCTTTCATTCTCGTCAAAGCAGATATTGAAGAATTCCTCCCCAAACTTTTCTTGCATTTCCTCAAACTTCAGACCTATAGGACAAGACACTGATATCAACAACATAGTATTGTTACTGTGTCACATTTTCCCTTTTTTTCTCTATTTGCCTGGTACTTTTCCAATGCAGTGAGAGCAGCTTTTTCACTAGATACCTATCCATAGGTTTCTGTGGTGGCTGGGAGTAACCCTAGAAGCCAGTATTTTAAGTCCTCATTCTTTCAGCTTGCTGTCCAAGACAGTTACTAGTGGGCCTGTCTCCTTTTCTCCACTAGCAGCCAGTATCCTTTACAATTTCCCTGACTTTTGCATGTCACATCCAGGCCACTGTGTGAATGGATGCCACTCAGCCATTTCTGACCTGGCTACAAAGGAGCTTTCTACTCCTACAGCCCCTCTGTTCACTGCCTCCGTGAAGGATCCAGCTCTCCCCAGCTTGAAGAATAAGATACTGAGACTCAAAGTCAGTTGTTTGGCTTTCCATCCACAATGCAGAGCCCTGCAGTCAGATTATACTTTTAACAGCTGGGGAAGGGGGATTGTGAGTTTTGCGGGGCTTTTTAACCAAAATACTTTTCTCATTATAGGCATTGGGCACTGCCACAAGATACAAAGAAATAATTACTTCTTTTGTTGCCTGCAAAGGAGAGCAAAGCCTTTTCATTTTAAGCTTCTACCTACATTCACCCATCTTTTAAAACAAATCTGCCTCTTAAGAGCAGTCTACACAGCTAGTAGATGAGCCAGGTCCATGACATCTCACAACGTCACTTTGCAGTTCTATCACACAAATTCAAAAGGTTTCAATTCACACAGGTGATAAAGCTGGCACTGCTGAAGGGATGAAAAAATACCAGTAATGGAAATTTGTATCAAATCCTGTTCCAGTTTGTTATTTACCATTTTAAGGATAACCTACAAAAAATATTTTTGAGATAGTCATTAAGTATTTTCCTCTGTCTTATTTCAAGGAAGATACACTCTATTGTTTCATCAGTATATAATCCCCATGTCATAGCAAAGTTACAAAATTAATCAGATATTTGTATTGTTTTAAGATGTAACTGTATATAAAGAAGTATTAATCAGTTGTCTGTGAATTACAAATATCCAGAGTTTTCAAAGGAAATTAATATAGGAATTAACAACATAGTTTCTTCACTACATTGAAATCATATAGAATTACATTTCAGTCAACAAGTCAAACACCTTAAAATTTATCTTGAATTTGAACAGAAACACGGGGCAGTTATTTCTTTCCTGAGGGCACAACAGGCTCTTTATTTTAATGTGTATTCAGCATGGTTTATAACATTGGTAATATCCCAGTGGATCACTGAACTTCCCACTGTTTAGACTGCTTTTAGGCTTTTAATTTGGGAAGAACAGAGCAGTTAGTGACCTTTATTCCTGAGGTATAACGGGTAGAAGTCATGTTGTTTGCAGACAATAACCTTTAATAATCCCAAGGCAGTGTCTGAACTGCCGATGTACACAGGTATAGTTAACACAATCAATATTCACAAGGGATTTCAGTGTTCCCCAGCTTTGCAATCTGCAACCAAAATTTTGTTTGGACCTTTTATATGATTAATAGCAAATTAAAATGCACTAAATTAAATATATAAATATGACAACATGAGAACATGAAAAAGCATATTTTATAAAAGAAGTAATAGCAATAATTTGGGAAAGTTCATTCAGATGCCATTACTCATAAAGAAATTTGGTCACTAAACTAGGTTATTACAAAAATATTCCCAGGATCTTTTATGACCACAGATGGTCAGCTCTGCAGCTAAGCCAAAAGAAAGTACCTCTGATACAGAATGCCCCCTAATATCCTGACTCAGAAGACTGTGTGCCAATTCCTGACTCATGACCATTACGTCTGCATAACATGGTATTGTAATATCTTACCAAAAAATACTCACTATAACCCAAAAATAATTAAATTGTACCCCATACCAATAATGTCATAACTGGATATTAATAGCAAGTTGATGCCTTAGGTTTTAACTTTTATATTTTTCAAATCCTCTACTGCTAATGTAACTCTGAAGTTTCCTGTAGCTTGTTAAGTGCTGCTCTCTCATGCTCACACAGACATAACAAAGCCTCTCCAGCTTGCTCTCCCAGGACACCCAGACCATCCTAGGCCCAAGAGCTGTAAACCTTCATCTTGGGGAGAGGGGACAAGCTTGGGGAAATTCCATCATTGGCTGGGTTCTGGTTGGTGAATTTATGCTGATATCAAAGTGTGAAGAACTCATGACCTGTCGTCCATTTTGGGATCCACTGAGGCAGGACGCTCTGGAGCCCAAAGTGTACCTCTGAAGGCCTTTCAAATAAACACCTCCTTTATTCCTGTCTAGTCTCTGTTTCTAGGTAGCCATTTAAGGGATCAAAGTAGATAAGAAAGCATCATATTCCTCTCTATACACAAACAGATATTCTACTTTCAAATCTCATTGTTCTGTACAGTGAAGTGTGAGCAGCTTTAGAAGTCTGTCTGTAAAAGTGAGCAGTCTAGCAGGGGCACCTAAGGCTGTAAGATTGCAGAGGCTCTGAAAGGATGGGAACAGGACAGCATGAGAAACCCCTGGGCTATTCATACAAATGGCCAAATCCCTCCCACGAAGCCACCCAAAACGACAGTGCAGGTGAACTGCGTGTCAGGTGTATTGCACAATTACAGGGGAACACTCAGCTGCCCTGGCGCCACTAACTGAAATGAGGTTTGCAGAACTGATCACTCCTGGACTCTGCTGCTACGTATGCAAGCCTCGTCTCATTACCATTACTGGGAATTGTATCCCAGTATTTAGCCACAGGATTTGCTGATTGTCTTAGATTGGTCTTGTTGTCCACCCTGGAGAACTGGACGTTCAGTCTGGACACAACATAATGACTCCAAGCAACATGAATTATACTATAAAATTCGTAAATGACCTGGCTCGAGACATGCAACTACTTTTAAAAACATTTGAGCTTTGAATTGAGTTACACATAGTACCAGCAGAAAATTAGATTAGCTATAATAGAAAAATGGATATGACCAAACTCAACCAAACTGCTGGTCTGTGTTAGTCGTGAATTTTCTCTATAATAACAGGCACTATGATATACTAAGAATGTTAAAATAAGTCAAACAACCTTCAAAACCCAAAAAGTATAATGCACCTAGCAAGGAAGTTTCTTCCTAAGCCTTACTAATAAGAGATACATTTTTGCGTGAAGCATGATGTTTATCTTAAATATCTATTTAATAAATTCCTATCATACCAACATACGCAAACTAATTTTTTCTGGATTTCTTTGCAAAGCTTTTCACTTCAATGGTGTCTTTGTGTAAAGTTGCACAGAATATTTGATATGTATTTTTACTGACTTATTCCTGCCTCTCTTATTGAAACAGATGATGAACAGATGCTCACATAGCACTAATTCTATATATACTTCATTATAACATTTTCACTTGCTACCATCTAGAACGATCCAAATCTTTCGAATATCTTCTGTGGATTCCCTACCCCTATTTCTATATACACGTGTTGTGGTTGAAGCCCAGCTGGTAAACACCACATAGACACTTGCTCAACTCCCTACCAGGAGGAGAATCAAAAGTAAAACTTGTAGGTTGAGAAAAGAATAATAATTTAATACAAGCTTAAGTACTAAGTTTAATAATTGAAACAAAAGGAAAATAATAATAATAATAATAATAATAATAATAATAATAATAATAATAAATAATGATGATAAAAGAAAAAAATAAAGACCCGCACATTAAGAATCCAGGTCACTCCTCCAGTTTATACACTGGGAGTGACATTCTAATGGTGCAGAATGTCCCTTTGGCCAGGTTGAGTCTCGGCTGTGCTGCCTCCCAGCTTTCTTGTCCTCATTGGCAGAGCATGAGACAGAAAAAGTCCTTGGCTTAGGATAAACACTACTAAGCAACAACCAAAACATCAGTATGTTATCAACATTATTCTCCTACTGAATCCAAAACACAGCAATGTACCAGCTACTGAGGAGAAATTAACTCTATCCCAGATAAATCCAGGATGATACCAGATTGGGAGATAGTTTTATTACATGTAGAAAAACCTTCTTGCTATAAAAAAGAATCCCAGAATTCACTGTCTCTATAGTGCATACTTTATTACAATTGGAGACTTCCATGGGCTAGTTTTTATCTTTAAATATTACATTCGGTATGATTTCTAATTTCAGTGTATATTGTATTTCCTTTGTTTTTTTCTTTTATGCTGAGAAAAGACAAACAAAATCAAAATAATCTTATAACCTTCAGGTTATGCAGGGTTATGCATCTACATAAAAAGTCCAATATTTTCAAATTCATTTCACATTCAATTGTTTTTCTGTTTGATTTTACAGTGAAATAATTCAAATTGAGTACAGCATTGAAAATGTGAGTCAACTTCTGTTCATTAGAACTGACAATTTGCTATTCCATTCTGAAAAGCCAGCATTTCCATTCTTTCTTTTTCACTGTGGACCTCTAAGCAAAATTCTCATACAGCTTCCCAGAAAAAAAAAAAAAAGATTGGTATCTGTATGAGGGCCCAGCACTTCCAAATGCAGAGGCCACTGCACTCCCCTATCACCTCATGTATGACACCGAAATGGTTTCCTAATAAGCACTGGCTTGAAATTGATAAAGAGGAAAAGGTCTTCCTTGATCTCACCAAGACACTCCACTAAATGGTAGTAATACAAAATAAACCAAAAATCATCCCAACACTCTCTGCTGCTCCCCAACTGAAGTAATTCATTATTTTGAGCTTCTGCTATTTACAAACCTTCTACTAATATACCGAATGAAGTTCTAAAAATTCATTGGTTTCAATTTGCTTTCCTCCTGGAGAGGAGTCGACTGTGTTCCTACTACTTAAGCTAAGCTGAGAGGACAAATCACACATTTTAACTTTAATGTTTTTTCCTTAGAAGTTCCTTTTTGTTGCTTTTCCTTATAATGTCACTTTTATTCTAGTCCATACTGGAGAGAAATTAAACATGCATATTGGAAATAGAGGCAAAGCAATGACAGAACAAAAATATTGCTACAGGCCTCCAATAAAAAGCACTTTGAGATCTATAATAAGTTATTTTTCTTTGAAAATATGTCTCAAAGACATTAAGAGAAGAGATCCTATACACGTCAGGCAGATCCAAAATTACCAAAGTCTTTAAGCACAGGTTCAAAGTACAAATTAAGTATTTCATTGAACTGGAGCTGAAATAGATGACTTCATCCTGTAATAACATGCTAGCAAAAGGTCTTCACTTTCTTTTCAGCAGTTAATGTAAACTGGAAAAACACTATGAAATGTCAAGGAATTAGTACAATATTTTTAAGTATTTTGTACATTATGAAGTGGAGAAATTAGATAAGAATCTGTTCCCAAAAAAAAAAATTCACAAATCATAGGGTCTTCAGAAACAATCAGGAGATGAATGATGTGATAAAAAAATCAAAGTAATCCATCAACTGGTACAGCAAGCAGAAGCAGTTAGAAGCCATCCAGTTTTTCCTAAAAGTAAATAATGAAGACAATGGCTGCAGAGTGGCCAGCATCTGACTCATTTGGCATTGAAAAATACCTTTTTTCCTGACTTAATATCTTTGTAAATATCAAACCTTAAGGGCCTGGAACAATTAAATATGCAATTCCAGACCTCATACTGTGAACAGAAGAAGAATTTGCCACCTTCAGTTATAACAAGTATCTCTTAAATGTTTTTGGATTATCAAATTTTTGGCATCAGCAACATCTTTTCCTTAAACAGACCTTTGGACACAAAGACAGGTGGCAGTTCAAAATTCCAAAGAATGATTTCAGAATGATTTAGTCTCTGCATTAAAAGGTTTTCTTGTGTTCAGACTAATGCCGAAGGTACATTAGATGAATCATTTGGCTTGTAAGTGAGCCTAGTACCAGTATCTAATTACTGTATAAATGACTTTGATTTTACTTCATTCTGACTGTGAATTTATATCATCCTGGGAACCCAGATAGCATTTTTATATTACCTTTTTGGTGGGTTTTATACAAACACAATAACATCATTTTATGCCCTTACTTATGGTTGTGACACAATTGTAACATCTGTACAACACTTCTCCTACAGTGACATACAGGGCCTGCATATCTTTCAAGATTTCACAGAATATAAATGAGAACTACTGTTAAAAAGAATTCCTGACACTTGTTCACCTATAATATTTATTATCCACTTTTAATGAGGTGTTTTCTTTCCTTGTCCTCTGACCAATGATAGAAATAACATTGTAATTACTTCCTCTTGGTGAGGACCTGATTACCCCTGCTCAGCAAAAATATAAAAGATTCTGCTCCAAACTGTTGACACAGGAAGCTCAGATGAGATATTAAGAACAGGCAGTGGAAGTGGGTTTTGCCCTCATACAGTGCTCTCAGTAGCAGTCAATTCTGCAAGCAAAGCTAAGCTATGTAAAGCAAGATTTTCACTATTTTATGTCCCCCACCACAGCTTGGAAAGCTCACTTCTTATATTTGCCCAAGGCTTACTAATTGAAAACTGCAATCATTAGATTGGTAATTCCTAAAAATTAGACCAGGTTTGTTTCATGGTAACTCTAAAGATTAAACAATCCTAAGGGGTTTTTTCATTTGCTTTTTATTTACTAAAATAAATACATATTTCTTTGAATTAACATAGGGACCAGAACTTCACTTCCAGGAATAAAATTGCAGTGACATCTAAAAACTCTTCCCATGAAATGCAAAAGCACCTCTCATAACTCCTCACATATATAAAGTGCTCAACTCATCTGACTAAATATAGAAATTTAGTGCTCCTTGAGTCTTCATAAGGCATCCAAGACATCTGCAAAAGAACCAACAGATAGTTACTGTATCTGCCAAGATGTGGGACCTAAAGGAGACCTACACATTTCTGAAGGCTTGACAGAGGCCACAAGATACCTCACAGAACCTCGGATGATGACAAACACCTACATTTAGTCAATGAATCATGAACAGAATATGTTCTTTATAAATAGACTTCCACAAGATGCTATTGTACATCATAACTTCAAACCTCTCATTATCTGCTGGTAGTTCATCTGCTTTCTGACACTAAATAGCTCTGATTTGAGAAGAGTGGGATGTCTAAGGCCATTTGGTATAAACGTTTGTCCTTTTCTAATTGAGATGTACTCATCTCAGTTTTGAAATCACATGAATTACATGCTTTTTGTTTAGATTAGTTTTGTGTTGCCAGTGCACTGTAACATCTGCTAAATAACAGGAGCCCTGTGTGTATAGCTTGTACCCCCCAAGGATAAAGTATTATTAGAATCCATTAGCATTGCCAATCCTCTGGGCTGTGTAACATTTCCTTTTACGCCATTTGTAAACCAACAACTTTAATTATAAATCAGGCCGTGTATCCTAAATTAGTTGCATCCTAATGACTATCCGCAGTTCTTAGTGCAAAGGGAAGTGATAGAAATTTATATACTTTCAATATAGAAGCATTTACAGTTCTCAGACAACTCCCAAGCAGTTAGTGTGTCAAACCTTTGTTTACCTTTTCCAGACACTACACCTGATCTAATCTCACAGTAGGCTAAGATCTGTCCTGGCCCCTCCTTTTCAATTATTTCCTGCCTCTTCAAATATAGTATTTTTCAGCAGTTATTTAATAGTTACCAGAATGATCCCAAATTTATTCCTCTTTAACAACAGAGTACCAGAGAACCACAGAATATTCTGAGTTGGAAGGGACCTACAAGGATCATCAAAATCCAACTCCTGGCCCTGGACAGGACAGCCCCAAGAATCACATCATGCACCTGAGAATATTGTCCAAGCACTTCTTGAATTCTGGCAGGTTTGGTGCCGTGACCACTTCCCAAGTGCTCAGCAGTGGAACAATAAGAACTGAACAGCCTTCACCTCAGTGAAGCTCTCAGCCACACTCTGGGTGAAGAACCTGTTCCTAACATCCAGCCTAAACCTGCCCTGACACAGCTTCCTGCCATTGCCTCATGTAATAGCTGAGATTTTCTTAGTTTCATAAAGGAAACACAGATCTTTAACTTTGACAAATGTACAGAGAACTTTTGTTCATGACTTTTATGGAATTATGCCCTTTGTACTAAATGAAGGATCAGCCCCGCAAGATATATTTAGGCACGAAGAGATTTGCCCTATATAAAGCAGCCTGCAGCACATGTTCTCTTTGGTAGTGACAAGCAAATGTCACCCAGAGCAAGAACTCTCTAAAACCTTACACTAACAATGAATTCCACCTCCTCCTCGGTGTCTTGGGGAGGCTGAATCCAGAAACATCATTTATCTCTCTGACAGGACGGGGATCTGGGCCAGGATTCCATACAATTTATCACTAGAGGATTAGGGAATCTCTAGGGAATTGCCACTGCGCCATATCGCCCTCCAAACAGAAGATTCCCAGAAAGATAGACAGACAAGCACAGCCCTCACACCACTTTCTGAAGCAAAATCAAAAGAAAGAGCATTATTATCCCATAAGTTACAAATGCCAAATATGAAAAATTCTTGCAATACACTGGAGTCCACATGTAGAGCTGACTTACCAGCCATTGACAAGTGTTGTGCATTTTTTAAGGAAAATGAGCTGATTGTCGTAAAATTTTAGGAGCCAAATTTTTGTAAGAGATGAAAAAGAATTCTGTTGTATAAATTATTTGCTTGAATTTTAAAAATTGGGGGAGAATGTTTTTCTGTAGTCAGACAGGTAAAATTACTTCTCCAGGCCTTTCTTCTGAAACAACGATCTGATACAAGTGCATTTTTAACTTCCTGACTGTGTGACCAAGTGTTATTTATACAGTGTCTATAACCTGGTGCTACAGTAATGCAATTTAGATATTGAAGTCTAAAATATATAAATGGGCTTTCAAAGACAACACTTCTTCCATGTCACCAGAGACTGGGTATGAACAGCTACTGCTGCTTTGCAGATTTTGCACAACAGCTCTTTTTCTATGACTTTATGAAATTAGGTTACTTTTCATCAATTTTACAATCAAAGTGAGGACAGATTACAGAGTTCCTCAGCAAGATGCAAAGAGGCTCCAAAGGAAATACTGACACCATTTAAAAGACAGATAACTGCCTTAGTAAAGCTCCCTTTTTTTTCCCTGTGAAGGATTGAAGAGTGAAAAATAGTTCATGTTCACAAAGGTTACATTAATTGCTTGCAGTGTCTGAAAAGAGTGTTTGGAGGAGGTGAGGCGAAGGTTGTACAATTTTTATCTGACCTGTGCATTTGGGATGCGAGAAATATCACATGATATATCAGAAGTACTGAGTGAGGTTCAAAAAGGAAAATCGAGCATTTCTCTACTGCTTTGTGAAGCTCAGTAACACAGAACTTCTTTGAATATCTGCCAAAAAAATAAAAAGGAGATAGGTCATGAAGGTTTTATGTCCCAGAATAAATTCCCTACAACAGTAGTTAAGAAACAACGAAAATGTTTTCATCTGTAATTTCCTGTTGCCAAAGTTTTGATCTGCAGCTACGTTAAGGTCTTTTGCTTAATTCTGGAGGCATTTAAGTAAAAATGCAAACTCTGATCTTACTTGAAATCAAATTATTTTAAATCACGAGGACAAAAGTAGTCCCAAGTGAGATTTGCTGTCATTGCTCAAAATGCTGAATGTACAAAGGGTATGAAAATGTCTTTACTTCAAGGTTGAAATGTGAATAGCACTGACATATGGTTTAAAGGATTAAAAAAATCCTGTTATCTCCATTATACAGGAGGGAAATTGAGGCACAGAAAGAATAAGAACTTGCCCAAAGTCAAATAAGAAATCTCTTCAGATATGACTTTTCTCTCTAACCTACCTCAGTATAAGTTTATAGTCGCCTAAGAAAGAAATGTGGTAGTAATTCACATAACATACTTCATCATGGAAATCTTTTTCTTATCATTATTTCTAAAATAAGTTCAAACCACCACTGTCAATCTCCTCTGAACACAGTTTAGCAGTGGACTTGGCAGTGCTGCATTAACAATTGGACTTGATGATCTTAAAGGTCTTTTTCAACCTAAAGGATTCTTACACTTATGAAGGAGACTGTAAAAGTATGCATGCACCAGTTAATAAAAGCAGAGTCCATCATAAAGCTGTCTGGACTATTTTTGAAAGAATAGAAGGTTAAATTAAATATTCCAGCCTCAGAAGCTGTCATTGCAAAAGAAAACTGTGTGATTGATCTGGTATCAAACACGGTTTACACCATATGAACATGATGGACATTGGTTCCTTTAATTACAGTGGTTTAAAGCAGGGAGACTTCTATTAATGTCTAGACTTGTAGCAGGAGCAACTTAGCAAGGAGACAAGGAGAATCAGGTCCCTGCACTGTAGGGAGATGGTGACACACTTTAGTGCTGAGTTGACAAGAGGAAAATTGCAGTATTCATACATGATAAATCACATGCATCGAGCTGAGTGAACAGCTTGCAGTCAGCACTTTCCTGTGAGCAGTGTAAGCACCAGGACCACGGTGTGAAGCATCTGCTCACAGTCTTCCAGGCTTACCAATGATCTCAGCATTTGCACTCTTCTGATGAATAAGGAATGCCAAATGACTATTTTAGAGGGGGTTAGAGGATTGGGAGAGGTGAATCATGTTGGCAATTTCTAAGGTCAGAGAGCAGGAAGCTGCTTCCAAGCATTTTTAAGGAAACATTTTCTTCCAGCCCTAGACAGAAAGTGCCTTTTACTGCTCATATAAATAAACTAAGAGCCAGATTTGGTCCCACAGTTTCTCTAGCCTTCATCACAGTCAGATTCATGCTTGCCTCCTGCCTCAGCAATGCCAGTTTTTCTAGGTACACACCTCCATGGTTACATCCCTCTTTCATAGAGGCTCTTACCAGTCCTTATTCAACCATAAAAATAACTGCGTATGTGAGAATTAATTACACAGCTTCCATTAATTATTTACCTGTAGTGATAGGAGCTACAATTAAAATAAAGAAGCTGGGTTTACTGCTCATTCCCTTATGTTCTTGTTCTTTTAAATTATCCCAGTGTTTTGCTCACACCAAATGTTTTTTTTTCTTCTAAAAACTCATTCTTTAAGAGTTGACCTTGTCCAAGAAAAAGTCTCTGCAAACTAATTTTCAACAAAGCCCACTTTAATACTTCCCCAAGATAGTAATGCTTAGATGTTATCCCTACACCTTGTCCTAAAAGTCCAATCTGCCCCCAATACCTCTGCCTGAGGTACTAGGACTAACATATTGCTTTAAAAGCACAATGAAGGTGAAAAATTATTCATAACTATTTCTTAGAAAACATACTTTGTGTCACAGTGAAACAAGTACTGAATGTCTAGTTTAGCTTTTTATAATATCAATACGCACCTGATAACATGAAAAGTCTCTTCTTTGCGTAAGTCCTGCCTTATCACTCCTAGCATTTGTTTTAGAGAGCTAGCATGGAAATATTTTAAAATAAAGAAAAAAGGTAACTAACACTGGATACATTTAGAATTTAATTTGTTCTAAATTCTCTCCATGACCACACATGCAAGATACAAAATGCCACCTCTTTCTATCAGCAGTTAAAGGCACGCAGAACATCCCTGACAGCACCTAGCACTTTACAGAATAAGGCACCGGATAGCAAAAAAAAAAAAGCATTATGAATGTCAGTGAAACAGAGTCATCTCTCAACTGAACCTGTTTGCTGTTTCAGAGTACACCAAGTCTGTTTAACAGTTTCCAGTAGAAAAGACAGATACGCAGTGCATATCCTCCAAAAGTATTTTAAGTCAGCAGGATACAATGGTACAGACCAGAATGCGAGCAGAGTATCACCTCACCATATTCCCCTGACACAGACAGTTAAATCTTATCTTAAATTATCATACACAGTCAGATTTCAGTGTTGTGCTTCTTGCTGAAGAAAATCTAAGTTTCCAGAATGTTTTATGTCTCAGGTACACCCTGCTGTTGTTTCTCAGGCCCTCTATCCACCAGAACGACAGACGATAAGTGTCTGTTGTTCTGCAGAACCCCTATAAAAACACCAGAGATAATTCCAAAGCATGTCCACTTGCCAAAAGCCTTTGAAACTTCCCTAATCACTGGGTATTGCACAATACACATTCACTGCCTTCACTGACAATCAGTCTGGATTTTCTTAAAGACTCAAAATGTATGTAGAAAAGGAGACAAATGTAGTAACAGTGCACTGTTACGTTGCTATATCCTAAATTTCCATGGTTGGAGCAAAAATTTCTTGCTTCATTGTTGGCATGAGGATGGTCAGTAAACTTTCCTTACAACTAAAGGAAACAAATTCCCTTGGAAAAACACATACCAAGTACATTAGCCGTACACTGGAGAATTCCTGAGACATCTTCAGTATCTTCATTGCCAGAGCAGTCTGTATAGGAGCATCTGTTTGATATATTGTGAAAATTCTTCTCTGCATCTCTGTAACTACAGTAAAAAAAAAAAAATGAAGTTATAACAACTCCTTATACAAATGCAAAGTCAACAAATGTCTTTCAGAAGTGGTGACAAAGAGTTAAGACCTTCCAATTATGGGCAGTTTCAAGATTCAGCTGGACAGAGTGCTGAGCCATCTTGTCTAGACCATGCTTCCATCAAGAAAGGTTGGACTAGATGAGCTTTGAGGCCCCTTTCCAACCTGATATTCTATGATTGAAAAAGATTTCCTAGTCTCTTTTTGTAAGGAACATTACAGTTAATTAAGCAGTCGTCATCTGATGGGATTGTACAGAAGCAGGACTGAACAGCAGTTTACATCCAGATTATGTATTGTTATTCCAAAGCATCTCTAAAAATTTGAGAGAAAAAAATTAAAGATTAAATTTAAAAGCTTATCATGCAAGGCTGTGAATTGGGAAGCACAGAGCAAAACATTATCATGCACCTTTCACTGCCTCACATTAACACTTACCCAATAACTTGATGCTCAAAATGCTGCAGGGTCTTTTGAAGAGTTTGCCGAATGGTCTGAGGCTACAGAAGAATAATTTTAAAAATTGTGAGATTAAGAAATTGCAGCACAGTTCAATTAACAGATCTTTTAATGCACTACTTTTCTCCCATTTTACTCCTCTTTATCTTCTACCTGCCATATGCTCATCGCAATAACAGATATGAAATATTATTATTCATTCCTTGTATCTTACCTCACCATTTAAATAGGAAGAGTTTTACAATGTGGCATAATTAATGCTGCTTATAAGGTTAGTTGCAAATAACAAAGGAGCCACTTCACTCTCAAAAACAGCTCTAAAAAACTATCACTCACCAACGATCTCGCTAATTTAAAATAATTAATTTGAAATAGTCTGCAAAAAAATGCTATTATTTTGTGATGAAAGTATCACCACGAAAAGGTATTGAGTTTTTAAACTCTATATGCTCCCTAGAGCATTTTCTAATAAAGAATATTATAAAGATGCAATTTATTTTGGTTTACTTTCCTGACAAAGCTTCAATCATCTTTCAAATTATCAGGAAAGTCAAGTTCATCTAAAGAAAATCATTACATGCTTCAAGCATTTCTATGCTATTTCACTTTACTAGGTGTTCAACAAACTATGTATGTGCATAATTTTCTTTATTTGCATTATTACTACTACTGCAGTGTTCACCGAAATACTTATGTATATAAATGTTTATTTTCTGTGCTACTGCTGTTGAGGCTATTATTATTTTGAATGAATTCATGAGAGATCTTTGGGCAAATAAAGCACATGAGATATCCATGTCATTTTCTTTTTTGAATTTCCCAAGTCACTTATGGCAAAACATTATTCCTCCAAAATTACTAGTTTGTATCAAATCTGAGGTTCTTCACCTGTCTATTTTGATCTGGTGCCAGAAGTCAGACAGAGATACACAAATGGGATTTATAAGCTTTTCTTCTGTATCAAAAGCGCACACGGACATTTTGATCAGACTCACAACAACACACACTGAAATTTGAGATATTAGGTCTTTTCCTGCCTTTCAGAACAGACATCTAATTGTTTTAGATAAGTAATAGTCAAAATGCCCCTTAATTAGAGGAATTTCATTCTAAAATCACGATCACATTCGAAAGTCTCAAATTTTGCTTACTGACCTACAGATTCAGCAATTCAAAAGCTAAGCTTCCTACCTACTCTTGCTCATGAGTTTGCAGACAGAGGCATCTGGCCGGATGACAGCAGGAAGAAAAAAGGGTATACCAGGTTACACTAGGTTTGTACAACTGCAAAACATTTATTTTCTAATACCAAACTATAAGAAAGTGTCTACACTTTTAAATTAAAAGAAATGCATGCACATAACAAGAGCATAAGAGGGATTATAGGAAAGATGGGGACAAACTTTTTTGCAGGGCCTGTTGCAGTAGGATAAGAGCAATGGTTTAAAACTAGAAGAGGATAGAATTAGACTAGATGTAAGAAAGATTTTTATTACAAAAGTAGTGAAACACTGGAACAGGTTGTCCAAAGAAGTGGTAGGTGACCCATTCCTGGAAACATTCAAGGTCAAGTTGGATGGGGCTCTGGGCAACCTGGTTTAGCTGAAGATGCACTTGCTCATTCCGGGGAGGCTGGACTAGATGACCTTTAAAGGTCTCTTTCAACCCAAACTATTCTATGATACTATGGACAAAAAATAAGCTCAACATAGATGCAAACCCTGAAAGAGGTTTTTCTTGTTAACTCTATATCAGATAATCACTTTACTTCTCTTAACTGGGATCTAAGTTACCTGTTCCAAAAGGCTTTAAAAGTTGCGTGTTCTCTTGTAAAACACAATGGAAGCACCATATGAGTGAAACCATCACATATCAAAAAAACATCCCCTTCTCAGTGGTACAGCAGATGTTGAAGTCTTCAGGCCTAATGGACTACAAATATACTTCATGGCATGTTCTCACAGAGATTCAGAAGCTTTCCTGTGCTCTGCAGGCAGAAAAATCCACTCCTCACATATAGAAAAGATGTATTTTATCAGAGTGGCAACAAAGTAAAACAGAATAGCTTTAAGCAAAGAGGTGAGAGTTGCCATTTCCCATCTCCATACAGCATTTCCCTCAGCCCCTACAAACAGAACATTAGTACTCCACCAGCAACTCCTCTGACGTGAATAGGGAATAATAGAAATGTTTGATTGCTAAATTAAATCTCTGTTCTGGTTGTCCCAAAGTGCTTTTACAGCAAGCATATGGAAGGCAGCAATGCTTGGTACCACAGCAGAGAGGAAAAAAAAACAGCTTTTTGTCTTCTCAAGAAGTTTTGCAGCTTAGAACACCTGAGCAATAGTCCATGGATTGTCTTTGTCTTTCGCATGCCTGGCACACATACTGCACTCCTTAAGCAGGGAAAAATCATTTCGATTACCTCAATATTCCACAATACAAGTGATCTCCTAGTCCTGAACTTATTTCATTGGTAAACGTCCCTTCTCCTGCAGTGCTGAATGGAAAAGAAAAAATCCCATGTTATCTTTCTCTTCTGAAAGCTGAATCAGTTGTCTTGCTGCTGTCACACAATTCTAAACAACCCCATAAACTCACACTGGCAACTCCTATCAAATCTTAGAAATTAAGTACAGACAAAAATAGAATTTACTATTAAAGCACGGGTCATAAACAGAGCTCGATATAATGTGCTCAGAGCCAGAATGAAAACTGATAAAAGGAGTCACAAAGTCTTTCTTCATCTCTGACAAGAATTATTATGACATGTTGCTGTGCATCGTTAAAAAGCTGCTATGCTCACCTTCTCAGTTTGCTGTATTTCATCACTGGTGAATGTCATTTTGCTACAGATGTAATTCTGTAACCAGGGCCACGTCTAAACAAAACAGTGAGAAGAGATACGACACCTGTTTATGGCTGCCTACAAGGGCAGTCTGGTGTATTACTTCTTCCACTACTGATAATGCATTGCCTGTGAGACAGAGAACGACCAGGAAAACATCTCCACCTCTTTTCTGTATCCAGTAACAAGACTGGATGGAGGCAGAATAGCTAAACCTTCTCCTAGTAGCATGGCACATGTGACCTCTCCCAGAAGCATAGTTCTGCCACTCAAGGAGGTAAAAGACAGCCTTTGACCATATAGCTCCTCCACTCCAATGCCATTTGGGTGCTCAGTGCCATTTATTTACGGGTGAGGTTGTAAAACTTCATGGCTACTAAAAATTAAAAGATTTAATGTAAATGTAAACCAGTGACTATTACTTAAACAAATAAGTGTTAACAATTCCTAATATTTGTATGCATCACAAGAGGAATACTCACATCAGTTCATGTGCCTAAGGAAAAATCAAAGACAAATTATTGCTATTCCTAACTGTAAATTAATCCAATGATTGCCGTCCCAGATCACATCCAGGCTCCATGTGGCATGATGATATAAAAGGTATAAGGGAATACTGGATATACTCAGACTGATCTCTTGCATAGCAGACAATAGAGGACTTCCCTAAAATAACTCTGAATTCAGACATCAGGCCATGGCTAACTCTAATGTGTTAGAATAATTTCTAAAATATAACCAAATCAATGAGTCATATAGGTTTGAAAGAACCTCTGGAGGTCTTCTAGACCAACGTCCTGCTCAAAGTAATTTGAGTTAAAACTGGTTCCTCAGGTCATTCCTCAGACGTCTAAGTTTTGAGTGTCTCCAAGAACAATCCCACAGGCTCTCTGGGAAACCTGTGCCAGTGTCTGGACACCCCCATAACATCTCATTTTTTTCCATAATTCTGATTTTAAACTCCCATCTTTCAGCTTTGTTACCTCTCATTCTTCTCCCACTGTGTACCCCCATAGAAAGCTTGGCTCCATCTTCCCTACACAAGCTGCTCAGTTTAGCTGTAGACTGCAACAAGATACCCCCAAAGTTGTCTCTCCAGAAAAGCTGAACAGACTGAAAGCAGCTTCCCTAGCCTCTCCTCAGATGTCTCATGCTCCGCCCCCTGACAATCCTGGTAAGTCTTCTGCTGGCCCCAGTATCAATCTCTGAAGGGCATGCAGAGGTAACTGGTTGCTAATTCGACTTTGTGACTCTGATCTGAGCCCTAAGGTCCAGTCCATATCCCACCCACCCCACCATCCACTTAAGCAGTCTGTATTTCACTAGTTTGGCTCTAATGACACTATGGGAGAACATGTCAAAGGCTTTCCCAAAGTCAAGGCAGGCAACATCCCTTCACCCACTGAGCCAGTCACCTCATGACAGAAGTCAATCAGGCTGATCAGGTACAATTCATCCTTGGTAAAGGGCATAAATGTGTGTAAGGAGTATTGAAGGAAATAAAGGGATAAGATTTTGCCTGGTTGTTCTCAAACACTGCCTTATTACCCCTTTTTGTGCTAAGAGAAGGATTCCAAAAGGACTTGCTCCATAACCTCCCCAAGTATTGAGGCTGATTGGTTTGTAGTTCCCTGGACCCTTCTTGTCCTTCTTGGTGCTGGGTGTGACATCGGCCTTTTGGTCATCAAGTACCTCCCCTGATTGCCATGACTTGAAGTCTTTCCTATCTCCATCCTTGCATATCTCAGTTGTCTCCCATGCCTGCTTCCAACTTCTGTTGTCATCTTTTTCCGCATTTGAACAAATTAACTATTCTGGTGCTTTGAGGAGGGTGTCAAGGAGTCCGTAAAGCTCAACCAGCTTCTTGTGCCCATTTACCCTACAAACTAGTTTCTAGTTTCCCATTAGAGCCTGACAAAAGGAGCTACGAAGAAGCCAAGATGTGCTCTCCTGAAGTATGAGGTAGTGATTCATTCCACTTATTTGTCTTTCCCACTTCTCTGAGTGTTTGGAACTCTAGCATCTCAGAACCACTGCAGTCAGGGATGCTTCAACCTTCAGATCTTCAACCACCTCCTCCTCATTTGTGAACAATAGCTCCAGCAGAGTATCCCCACCCTGTCAGCTCACTGATCACCTGTGTGAAGACATTGTCTTCAGCACACGCCAAAAATCTCCTGCATTGTTTGTGCTCAGACCTATTCCCTTCTAACAAATTTTGAGTTGCCCAAAGTCCCTCATAAATAATAAGCCTTGCTATTTTGAGGCTTCATCTAGCTGTCTGAAGGCCTCCTCTGCTTTCACTTCTTGACCAGACAGTGTGCAGCAGAGGTGCCACCACACCCCCTTTGCTCAGCTGCCCTCTGCTCCTGACTTTCAGGAGCAGGCTCTGGGCCACCTGGCTCTGTCCAAAGGGAACTGCCCACACATAGCTGCCACCTCTTTGCATAGAGTACAGCTCCTGCTTCTCACCTTCGCAGCCTGGCCTTCCTGAAGAGCCTGTGTCCATCTCCCGCAGCGCTCTTGTCCTGAGAGCCATTCCACACAAGGATGTGTGCAATCCCACAGGAGGTTCAAGCTCAGTAGCAACATGGTAATGTCTAATGCCACCTGTTTGCTGCCCATGCTGCCTGTCTTTGGGCACAGGCACTTGAGATGGGCTCCCAATCATGCTGCTTTCATGCGGTAAGCTCAAGAGCTTCTTCCATCTTTCTGCTCACCCTTCAGAGAATGAACCTCCTTCCCCAATAAGCATCATTCAAAGCCCCTTTCACAAGGTTGTGCAGCCAATTAGAGAAGACTTCAGCTCACTTGGTCAGTTTCTTGTTCAGCAGTCCTTGCTCTCAGAGCATATCCCATGTCCATGGAGATCATAGCCCTGCCAGCAACACTACCAACACAGCTACAGACTGCTAGATGTGCCTGCTCCAAGCAGAGCCTTCCCCCTTCACCAGCAGTATTGAGGAGACCCCAGTTGGGCATTAGCACCCTCCACCACTGCAATCAAAGATGTGTAGCCACTCCTGACACACTCAGAGTCTCCCCTGGCTGCACCACTGGTGCCCACATGGATGAGCAGCAGTGGTCAGAGTCCAGGAGACAAACAAGCTTTGGCAGCCTCTTTGCAACACTTATGTGCGAGCCCTTGGCAAGCAGCAAACCTTCTGCAACAGCATGGCAGGCTGGCATATGAGGGCTTCTGCCTCCTCAGGAGAGAGCTTCTGATACCTATCACCCTCCTCTTACCAAAGCTTTTGAGGCTCTTCTGGCTCTGCTGCCCCATCCCAAGTGAGATCATCCCTCCCACCTCTTTACAGAGCATTTTACCTTCTCTGTACCTGCTGAATCACAAGTGGAACAGTGATTAGTTATGCTGCCAGAAGAAACAAACCTCCAGCCTTCTCCATATTTAGTTTCCACCCTGGACTCTTCAAGCTTATCTCTATTTTTTTCTCCTTCAATTCAACATGGAGCTCAGGTTCTTGGCTCTGCAAGGCCTCTGGAAAGATCTGTTCATCCTCCCTACTGTGTACAGCCTGCTCTCTATCTAGTACAGCTCTTTCCCCTGGCACCTCATTGCTCTCTGACCAGAGCACCCAGCTTTTGGCACCACCAGGCAGCAATCCCGGCGGTGGCAGCCCTGCCACAACAGCCCCTGTCACTCTGCCAGCCACCACTGCTCACAAGATGCACTCCTAGGGAAATGTGCCCTTCCTGCTAGATCTCATCCTGCTCTCCAGTAGTGCAAAACTGGTTCAAAGTTGAAGTCTTCACTCCTGAAGACAAAGGAGTTCCTCAAAATTATTTTTATGACTAAATGAAGAAAATCTTTATGGAGGTATTTGTCTAAGTGAACTTGAAATGTTCCTGGTTTTTAAACTCAGACAAATTACTTTGAAAAAGGATTCTAGTTTAAACTGTGGAGTTTTTTCTTTTTCTGAGTTCAGTTTTCTATTCTTGCAGCTTCACTTCCTTGGTTTTCAAGGCAAAGGGGAAAGAACTTCCACTTTAAATGCATCCCTTCTTACAAATGTCTTTCCTAAGGCAATCAAACATAAACTTTCCAATCTTCTCGGAGGACAGAGATTTTAGCCTATTCCCCAGCCATTTTCTGTTGCCTCTGAAACGTCTTTCATTTGATTGCAACACCTGTAGAGATAAACGGTAGGGCTCATCTGCCCAACTGCAGGCACCCACAGTGATTCACTTCATCCTCTGCTTGGCATCTAATACATGCTTGAGGACTCAGTCTTTATAAATACCCTTTACTTTCTTTTGTCTGGAAGAGACATTGAGTGATTGCTTTAGACTTAGACATCTCAAAGTGTTTAAAGTAAGGACAGACAAACCCCACACTGAGGTGACAGAACTGCACACAGTATCCCAGATGACTCAGTCTAAATTTACATAAATGCAGTTTCAAATTCTCCATCCCATTCCTTCTGCATCCTAAGATACCTAGACGGAATAAGGGAAGAAAGGGGCTGTATAGAACACTGCCAAGAGAGCAGCCAGGTACATAGAAAGTTCCTCCTTAACCCTAACACAGTTTTAAAGATTTTTCCTTGGAAGATCAAAGTGGCTCCTAGCTGAGCTTCCGAAGGGCTCCAGCAGTCATGCTGTTAAAAACTTGAGTACTTAAAATTTAAACATGGAAGTTGAAGCTCTGAAGAGCATAACAGGCTCAGCTAGAAACCACTTTGCTTCTATCAGAATTTCTTCAAGTATGTCTGTCAGGTCAGGGGGCTCCTCCACACTGTTGTGTCCTGGGGAGTTGCGAAGTCCTTCCCAGAGGAATCTGCACCCCTGCATGCAGGAGAGGCTGTGGACCTCAGCCAAATCAGCACTGTGACGCTGAAAGTTTTAAACGCTTCAAATTTCAAGTGTTCAATCACAAACTCAGCAGATGTGTACGGTTTTAATTGCCAGCTTCACCGCTGGTGATCATTCATTAATGAAAAACATTTCTTTTTTCTTGTTTTGCAGATCTCTGAGCACACATGAGCAGGTGTGCATCTGACCCATCCGAAAGAAGATAAATGGCAAAACAGTAAATTTCAGTCTGGGTATTTTTAATATTTACCCCATGATCATGTAAGCAGTGAAAAACTGTTCTCTCCCTGTCCTTCTGGTCACCAAAATATTGAATTAAAGAGATTGTAAACAAAGAATCAAGGCTCCAGCTGAAGACAAACATTTATCAACATTCCCAAGTGCCAGGAGTGGAGAGATAAGCATTAAAATTGCTCGGGCTTGGGAAAAGCAGAACTGAAAAAGAAGACTCCTTTGGCATCCAGCAATGTTCTGATGATGCAGGAGGAAGACTCCCTAGCAGGTCCTGCACAGCCCTCCCTGTCCCATTCCCAATAGCTGAAGAATGGAACGAAAGGGAACAGACAGAAATCAGAAATGGAGAAGCAGAGTCACAACATAGGCAATCATCTGAAATTTTAAAAAATAAATAATCTTTAGGGGTTTAATAGTGCTTTTGATAATACAACCAGGAAATAAACATCGTTTTGCTCTCTGCCTTCTGAACATTTTAAGGTGCACTCATTTATTAACTGTTTCTATACAAGCTAAAAATATATTTTCTTCATGAAAACCAACTTCCCAATTCGATATGTTTATACTTTAGATAAAAGCACTCCCTGCTTGCAGACCTCCACAACTAGCAGCAGAGTTGGTATCAAGAGAGGAAGATGCATAATCCCCAGGAGTGGACTGTTTGGGGATGCAGGGCAGGATGACTGACAGCTGGAGGCAAAACAAGCTGCCCGCAACAGCTCACGATGATGCAGTTGGGACTGTGCGAGGGTGCGGCACCTGAGCTCAGTGCAACTGGCAGATAAACCTGAGACCTTTGATTTTTCTGCTCCTCAGTTCATACACACTGGGGTCCTCTTCACAGAGAAAAATACTTGCACACATCAGAGAATTGCCTTAATTTAATAAGTAACGTTGAGATTAAGAATTTTACCCTATACTATTTCATGGCAACAATGCAAACACTGTTAAGAAATAAAGCAGAGCTAAATAATAATTAGAAATTATAAGTTGTGCATCCCCAGCTGCCTTTCAGCGAGAAGAATCACAGACATTACGGATGGAAATTGCCTATTAGATCATCTAGTCTAACTCCTTGACAGTGAAGGATAAATATCTCAGGGTGCTATCCCTTATAACACCAGCTGGGATCACTTTATTAATCTCTGAATTTCAGCCTGGTCTGGAATGGACAGAAGATCTGTTCTGTGCTGCAGAGAGAATATGTTCAGTAGGTAAGAATATAATAGATGATCTATTGCTAATGCTACCTGTTTATCTTTTAATGCAACTGATATCTACTACATAAAATCATCAGTGCTAGTCCAGCAGACTGATAAGAAATGAAAAGCTTTATACATCAGTCCTTTTCAAAGAATTTTTTCTGCTGAGATAGAAGACGAACCAATCTACCCAGTGTAACTGGACCTAATTTAACATGCAGTTCTGCATAGGTATTTATCTATGGATAAATGTATGGAGAATGTATGGAGATGTATGGATAAATGTATGGAGAAACCACCAATGTTTTTTGTCTTCATTTTGAAACTTAGTTTGAGAGTTGGCAAACAGACACATGTAGAAAGAATTTGGATACAAGACAAAATAATTTCTTTTACTCAAAGCACTTCATAGCAGCCTTTAACATTAGCACAAGAGACAGACGGAAAGAGAAGGCTTTCCTCAGTATTAACATTATGCATTTTATCAGAGTACAACCAACTGCTGTGAGGTGGTAACTGGCTCTGCTCACACAGTTTCATATGAAGGACACTGATGCTCATTTTGATGTAGCCATGAGGGCTCACTGCTTTCATAGGGGCATATATTAATGATCATGACATTCTCGTCTCCCTTTCATCTTTCTCTATTTGCACCTGCACACTTTGGCCAGGGGAGAGGCAGAGAAATGCAAGGCAATTTGGATCAATTTTGTGGGATTACCACTGGTGTGTCACCCTCTGCTCTGTCAGCCAGCAGGTCAGATCTGCCCGTGGTCAAGCCTATTCCCCAGGAGGGATATGCTCGCTGCTTCCAGACAGCAAACATGTCTGCAACGTATAAATGTTTCCAATACATGTTTTCTCCAAGCACAGTAGGGAAGTTAAGATTCTGCCTGGAACCACATAAACATTAAGAAAGCCAGTTTTACTATGATTGGACTAAGCATTAGATGTCAAATACTCAAAATTGCACTCAATAAAATTTCATCAAAGTCAATACAATGCTGCAGGCCCTCAGGTCCAGATAATTTTTTTAATATTTTATTTGCTGAAGCTGAATTTCCTTTGCATCACATGTTAAACTACTGAACAAGACAAACAACCAAAACCCACTGTGATGCTTGTATTGATGACATTTTCCAAAATGTTCCTGTTTGAGATATTACAGCTCTATTCCAGGCTATGAAATAACAGATTGATTGACTACAGACTGCTTGTGTGACCTTCTGAATAAATGACTTTTGTCTCTGTTAAGTTGAAAGATACTCGGCAAAAGTCTGGTTTTATTACACTTTCAAAAAAATCATTCTGTTTGCCTCCTGAAATTAGGAATTAGAAGTTTCTCATAGAATGTGTTTTTCTTCACCATCTTCATGCTTCACACCCACATTCTTGAGAGATATGTTACTCATGTAAAGCTCATCCAGCTTGGGCTACTAAGTGAATAAGCTCATCACAGCACTGATACGGGTAACACCTGACATTATCTTATTTCATTAAGAAGAACAGGCAGAAGTCATTTCTACAACAGCAGAGCTTAGCTATACCCAGTGCGTTAATGTAAGTTATTAGGAGCTCAGAATACTTGTGCAATTTTTTTTCCAAAATCTTACACAAAAATCAATTGGCTACCTCTCCTACTAGTGGTAGCAACTTGTTAAAGGAGTATTAGCGAAAAGCTACTCAGTAAAGTAAAAGTAAAAGGAGGAGTATTCATGGAGACTAAGTGGCAGAGGTTTATGATGGAGCCACATTAGACATAAGCTGCTACACTGTTACTTCTGTGCCAAAATCCCACCTCCGCTCACTGGAGGATTCACTTGCAATTAAGCAATTTGAAGTTACAGTAGTTCTGTAGCATAAGTAATAGCTAACACACTAACATAAATGACTGTCTTTATGTTCACTTTTTTCCCACTGTCAGGGAGAGGGCTGTATTCAAAAAGACAGTTCTTAAATTCAAACTACTTGGCGGCAGCCGGTAGCATCTTCGTAAATTCAACAGGAAGAAAGCGTTCTTACTTTAATGTGTTTTCAGCTGGGCCTTTAAAAAATAGCATAAATAATTCTAAATGAACAGAAAAGTATAACAAGCGATTTTCACTTAACAATTTTATAAGCGATACGTTAGGCCATTCAAAGAATAAAATCAAATGGAAGTGTTAGTCAGTTTAATGCTGTAATTTGTTTCAGAAAGATCGGTGCAGTGCTTCGGGGTACATAGTCTCCTCTAAATGCACACTCAGTCACTCTCGGCTCCTTTAGCGATAGTCTGTGCCTCTTAGATGGGAGCAGAGTATTTGACTTTTCAAATCAGTGACAAATTATGTTTTTCTGATTTTGATTCTATTTTCAGCCTGGTATTGGACACAAGTCAAGATAGAACTGGAGCAAATGTGAAAATTGCTGCAAGGAACTAGAATTCAGTAACATACTAAATGGCACTTTTAAAGAATCAAGCTATGTCAACTGGTGCTAGGACACCATTCCCATACAGCAGAGCTCTTAAGGGCAGAAAATAGTATTTTGATAATATATAGCATATAGTATCCTGTTCTCTACTTATAATTCATCAAAATTTATGTCTTTGTCGGTGCAAAATTCATCCTTTAAAGTGGAACACAATAACAAAGTTGGAATCAAAAAGAGAATGTATCATTAAATTTGTTTGTGATGTGCATATAATTACCGAGTTATTTCTTAAAAACAAGGTCATAAATCAATGTCCCTATTAAGTTCCCAACATTTTATTATTTATCTCCAATAAACTGAACCCAGCCTGGTGACAAGGGCAACTGTTTGTTTTGAGAGCAGCTGGATCTGGCTCCAGATCCCTCTGATCAGAGTGCATAACCAAAGACCATTTGACAGCAGTTCAGACGAAGGAGGACAGAGGGACATCTGTGTTCTGTCAGAAACATGATTTAGGAACATGTTAGAATGGATAGGAGCTGCCTTCACAATTACTCAGCTTCATGGGAACATCACAGGGATCAAAGCGTGTGAGAGGGCAGAGGCAGGCATGGGGCAATGCGCAGGGAGCACTGTTGCGGGATCTTGTGAGCAGAAGGAGTCACGAGAGCTGTGTGCAAAGCCTGGGGCTTATTTCACTGGGCAGCTAAGCTTGGTCCCACCAGCCATCACCTTCACACTCAGGCACTGAGCACAGCCCCCCGACCCTAGGTGCTGTGGTGCCTCCACCCTCCTGATGTCAGTGCACTTGGCTACACAGCAAATTGGTACTGGGGGAGGTAGCAGGGCAGCAACCTGATGAGATGTTCAGTACACGCACAGTTAGTTTGCTGAGTGCAGCTGTGACAAAAGAGCTGCCTCTCCTCGCGTTGCTGCTGCTCTGCCTCCCTGCCCGGTGCACCCTGCTTCCCTCACCTTCCCCAGCACAGCCGACCCACGAATGCCAACGGTGGGATATGGATGTAGGTCCCATCTCCACACACTTTTCCCCAAAATACATGGCTGTTTTGGTGAGAGGTGAGCCCTATCACTGTCCTAGTTCTGGCTCTCAAAAAAGAGAGGGTTTGCAGGGAGCACGTTCCAGATGAACAGTAGCAATCCTTCACCCATCTAGGCGTGTCTGGAAACATTTACGAACCCGTAGGAACATAAAATGAACCTGTGCTGATTGAGGATCAGGTCCCTACCTCCTCTAGTATAACTACTGCAGGAAAAAATCTCCAGTAATCAATATAAGAGAAAAGTTGGAAAATCGTGTGTACTGGAAAGTGCTAGAAGCTGCTCTCTGGGAGCAAGGAGAATGGGGTGGATTCAATGCTGCAACACAGCAAGGCTCATTTTTTAATATTTTCCCCTAGTTCCACAAAAAGTCATGTTTTTTCAAAGTCACACAGCTAAAATTGCGACCAAGATTACGAGTGAATAAAAATGCAGTAACTTATTTTCACGATATTTAAGTGTAATGTATCTCAAATACTTCATCACTGCATTTCCTTCTACAGAAACTCTTACAACTGACAGCACAGCTGTAGAAACTCATTAATGCACTGCACAAAAGATACATTTCCTATACATTTTTTGCACTACCACTCATAAGACACAGTCTGTTTGCAGAGCCTTCTTGCTGTTCTGCCCTATGGACACCTCTCTTGGGTGTCCACCCCTCTGTTGCCCCTTGGATGCTCCTTCCTGCTCTATTTAAGGCTCTCCACATGTCCAGAGCAGCTCTCAGTAGCTCCTGCTACCATTGAGAACTCTGTACATTGTTAAAGACAGCAGTATTAAAGACACACACAGAATTTTTCTTCTGTGAAAACACAAAATATTTTACTGAGTACTTAAATCCTAGTCATTGCTGAAGGAAAGCACAAAAAACTACAGCTAAGTATAAACATTAGGAACCTCTAGCATCCTTCAACTTGGAAAGCTGGGATGAGGACAAATATCTGCTGCATTCATGTTTGAAGAGAAAACATGAAACCTTGAAGGCTAGATATACAGTATATGCATTTGTATGCACATAAATATGTTTATATACTTAACAGAGACCCCTATCTATAGTATTATGGAATGAAGATCTATCTACATCTATAAAAAAATATTAGAGCTCTTTGTTTAGAAAGGACATCTGTCAGTGCTCCTTCAGACTTGCCTTCTAATTAACCAACAACATAAATGAGCCCTATTAAATCAATTTTATAGGCCAAGTGTGGTTTTTTTACTTCTAATTAAAGTTATTCCTGATTTATATTGGTAGATGTAAAAAAATAATCAGATCCAAAGTGTTAGACATATGGCAACTTGACTTGTTGCATGAAGGCATATACTCAGTATCATAGAACTCAGTGAGAAAGCACCAAAATAACAAAGAATCTGAACAGTGGTTTCTCTGAGTGAAAAATGAAAAGGCAGGGGACCTGGTTCTTTTCTTAAACCAGGACTAGGACAACAAGACTTCTTTGACTTAATGACATTAATTTATGCCAAAATGTGTAAGATGGGAGTGAAGCTATAGTTATGATGCCTAGATAAAAGGGGAAATTTTAAGTAACGTGCATCACATTAAAATTTAAAAATAACCTATTTTTTTGCAATGAGGGTTGCTATAATTATCCCCCAGGGAAACCACGAAAGCTGTTTTTTGGGACATCAAAACCAAGTTAGATGAAATTTTTTGTGTTCTTAAACAAAATTTCTCTGGGAGCAGGGAGGAAAGAGGACTTGGATCTATCAGAGTTTCACTCATGTCTTAATTCAAGGAATGTGTTTATTTCAAAAATGAATTCAACAACTTATCTGTAAAACTGTAATTGTCTTCTACAGCAACATAATACAGGAGGTAACAGTCAAAGCTTGGAAAACACAAATACTAAGGTTATCTCAAAATACTGCACTGAACTACTTCTGAATACTTCCAATATTTTGGGTAACACATGCTCTAATTATACAATTGCATTACTATCAAATTAAATAGCTCCTTTTTTTTTTTTTTAAATATACTAAAACAAGACAGGTCACCTGAAATATCATCTATTAATATCATCATTACAAGATCAGATTCCCAGTGGAGAGGGAAAAAATCAATGGGAAATAAAAGTCTTAACTGCAACTGGATGACTACTAGCCATTTAATAACACTAACTTCTCCCATTAAACAGCTTGTCTACTCCTGTCCAGCACTTAAACTCCAAAAAGAAAAGAGTATATTAAAACCAATGCAAACTGAGAGCTGATGGTGATGAGACTTGTAAGGAATTTCCAGAGCTGCCTAACAATATGAAAAAAGATGATCTGATGCCACGATAGCAGATAAGAGTTGTCCTGCAGATTGACTACTTGTTGCAAGTAATGTTTTATGCCTTAATACATTAAACTATCTCAGAGATCAAACCAAGCATTCAGTTGCAGCTGAAACTTTAGGAGGAAAATTTAATGACGATCACAGATGTATGCACAGGAGCAGAGCACAATCGTAATAGAAAGGCTGGAGAAAAACCTTCTCTTTTACACTAATCTACAAGAATTCCTGAGACACTGATTTCAGTCTTACAAAATTATACCCGCATATCGCATGAGCTCTCCCCAAATTCACTCCTGATTTTAACAGCATACAAACAATGGGTCACGGACTCTCAACTACAGGTGTAGCTATCCAGACAATCATAAAGTCGTGGATTTCAAAGAACACTTTAAAGAAACTGATCTGTCAGGAATGTCTGCGCATCCAGGAGGTGCAGGAAAATCTGTTGCTGAAATATTTCCGAACACACAGCCGGAACTTTGTTTTATGCTATTCAGTACGGAGAAGCCCTACAGATACAAGAAGTTCACATCCCCTCGATGCTGAAGGAACAATGTGCATGCCACGCATCATACAGATGTAACTTTTCATATATTAAAAAAAAAAAAAATGTTGCTACTAGTAGTGATAAGCACTTTATGACTTTGTTTTCATTCTGAAAGAGCCTCGGCAGAAACGATAAACCCAGCCAAAGCGGCAGCTGCGCCTAAGCGTGACTCCCGACCCGATTTCCAGCACCGGGCTGCCGGGAGCTGTACTCCCGCAGGTTCGCGGGGCTGGCAGCCGGCAGCAGGCAGCCGGAGCGGGCACGGAGAGGCAGCGGGCTCCAGCGGCCCCGCGGGATCACCCGGGAGCGGGGCACGGGCACCGCCGCCTCCTCCCCGGCAGGGATCCGACCCCACGGGGCGGCCGCGGGGTTCCGCCGGGCGCGGGCGGGGGCCGGGGCCGGGCGCGGGGCACT